>ML783169.1:473192-525031 GCA_009831015.1 Picea engelmannii | reverse complement strand
AACTTCATGATTAACCTTGTCTATTAAAAAATCAACATGGTATCATAGAATTGGTCTTGAAGAACCCTTCCAAAAGAATTCAAAAGACTAAACCATCCTCCTTCTGCAGTTCCGTACGACCTCTAGGGTTTTTGCAGAAATCCGTACGACCCTCACTTAATCAACTCTTTCAACACTTTACAAGTGGAAGTTGAAGCTAAAACTTGGACCAAGTTGTACGACCTTTCTCAACACATCTCCAAAGACCTTCAAAGTAAAATTTCAAAGATTTTGAGTTTTTGGCCCTAGGGTTTCTAGGGTGCCTAAATTTCGTGCAGAATCTTGATCTAGGGTTTTTGCAACTTATTGAAGAAATGTTCCAGCTCTACAAGCAATCCTTTGACACTCTCAAAGTTGATTGTTGGCAATAATAAGCCCAAAAAAATCCAAGGTTACTAATTCAACCTAATCATTAGGTTTTCCAAATCCAGTTGGTGAGAGTTTGAGAAGAAATGCGAACAAATGAAGAACAAAAATTTAGTAGAAGTTAGGCTTGATGGAGCAAGCAACTTCAACTCCTGGAAATCAAGACTTCAAGTCACCCTTGAAGAAGATGACCTTTGGATGTGGTAACTAAAACTCTACCAGATACAACTACCAATGAAGAGAAAAATATAATAAAGGAAGATGTCAAAGCAAGAAAAATAATCATCTACTCAGTAAGATATCATCTCTTACCTCATATTTCCAACCTGGAGATTTCTTATGATATGTATGAAGCATTAAAATAAATTTTTGAAAGTGAAAACACCCTCATAGCTCTTACCTTGAAGAGCCAACTTCAAAGTACCAAGATGACGAAAGGTGACACAGTTGTTATCTTCTTTATGAAGATTTCATAGATTAAAGAACAGCTAGAAGCCATTGGAAAAATTATGTCCGATAGAGAACTTGTCTTATCCACTCTCAACAACCTTCCAAAACATTGGGAGCCTTTTCTTCAAAGTATCAGTGGAAGAGAAAGTCTACCAACCTTTGATTGTCTGTGGATAGATTGTACTCAACAAGAACTTAGAATTAGAAATAGAAGAGTGGAAGACTCCCCTGACGAAAATCATGCTCTTGCATTTCATACAAAGAAAGGAGGAAGATTGAAAAGAAACTTCAGACAAAAATTCAGGGATGAGAAGCCTTCATCAAACTCAGGTCATAATCAAAGAAGAGATGTTTCATAAATTCAGTGCTTCAGATGTGACAAATATGGGCACTATGCAAGAAATTGTCCAACTAAGAAGAATGGAAGACAATATGCTTCTACCACTAACATTGATCCAGATCCACCTCAAAATAATGAAGATAAGAGAGAAGAGAAGTAATTCCTATAAAAACAAACTTAGAACTAAACATGACTGCAAACTGAGGTAAATCATTTGATCTCTAAATTTATAGTTGATTGCTTTCTTAATAAATGAAGGGTATTATCCCTAGTATGAGAGCCCTCAAGACTTGGATCATTGTCCCTGGTACGGGAGTCCAAACCTTATTTGATTGATTACTATACTGGTCAAGAAGACATAAAAGATCTAACAAGCAATAAAATAAGACTTCCATTCTTCAGACTTTAGAGAGAGTTACTTGAGTCAGAGGGAGTCAAAAACAAAAATGAAAAGAAGGAAGAGATAATACCTTCTCCCCCTTCAACATTTCAGAGGGAGACAAACACTATTCCAGTTGATCCAGTTGCTCTAGTTGATATGTCCAGAGATATCGCATTAGGGAATAAAAGGTCTTCCTATGCTCACTTTGTAGGAGGCAAAGGAACATACAACCCCCTCAAGGAACATCTTGAGAAAAAAAAAGAGATTTTCGAGCTATCCTTCAATCATGAGCCACTTCATTGATTTTGAGCCTCCTTGTCTTGGAGAAGCAACAAGAAAACAAGTATGGCAAGATTCCATAACAGAAGAATACCAATATATATTAAAAGAATGATGTATAAGATATTGTTCAAAGACAATAAGGGAAGTATGTGGTAACTTCCAAGTGGATCTATAAGATCAAACATGTAGCTGATGGAAGTGTCGAGAAATTCAAAGTGAGATCTAAAGCCAGAGGATTCTCACAAACAGAGGGAGTTGTCTATGATGAGACACTTGATCTAGTAAGCCCGTTACACTCCCATCTGTACTACCATCCATGAGTTGGAAACTATATTAGATGGATGGATTCTTGATGAGTTTGGGTTTCAGCTAGAGTATTGTTGATCCAAACCTATATTATTACAATGTTGGTGACGAGAGCCTGATTTTGATGACTTATTTAGAAAGACTTGTTGTTGGATACAAGTAAGATTTGACTTATGATTTCGATATGAAGGATATGAGTATGATGCACTACTTCTTGGGACAAGAGGTATGACAGAGGACCGATGAGATTTTTCTTAAGTCAAGGAAAATATACAGTGGGAATATTAAAGAAGTTTAGTATGGTAGAATGAAAATCCACGGTGATGGATTTGAAGAAAATTATTGACGATGATTAAGACGAGACTAATCCACAACTGATTGGATCACTAGTGTATCTGGTTAACACCGGACTTGATTCATGCTATGCAGTGAATGTACTTAGTCATTCCATGAGTCAACCGAGACATACTCACTCAACAAAAACAAAACATGTATTGAGATTTATACGAGGCACAATTGGATATGGCCTGAGATATGCCTCCAGTGTGAACTTGAGTTTGCAGGACATGCTGATACAGATTGATTAGAGATAACAATGGACCAAAAAAGAACATCTGATTGTTGTCTTACCATAAAGGTTGTCATGGTTTCTTGGTGCAGCAGAAAACAAAATCCTTATGGCCTTGAAATACCACAAAATCATAGTATGTATCATTGAGTGTGCGAAGCAGTATGGCTTCACAAGGTTCTTACAGATTTACTTGATCATGAGATGGATCCTATGATGATAACCAGAGCTGTGTGTAAATATCCTTTAGAATCCAATGTTTCATGTTGGATCGAAACACATTGAGATAAAATATCATTATATCATAGACATTATGGAGAGGAAAATAGTACACTTGCAGTACCTTCCTACACATGAGCAGATTGAAGACATATTCACGAAATTAGATTGGTGAAGGATACCTCCCTAGTTGAGAGGGAGTGTTGATAACTATAGCCAAGACAAAGTTAAAAATACATTCATGTGAGACTTGGCATGATGAAGAATGCCTCCCTAGCTGAAAGGGAGTGTTGATGATTGCAGTTACGTGAGACATTCTCCAGGACACAAACCTGAGAGAGAGCCCCTGAGAGAGGTGTGTGGTTCCTATCTGAGACAGAGCTAGAACGTAGAGATGGCCTCCTCCTTACAGAGAGTTGAGAAGAACTCCAGATGATTCTCATGTGTAACGCAGTGAGAAAGGAGATCTGCAAAGTTGGACGTGCCTATGGCTGAGCACGAGGTGAATGTGTGAAATCCCAAAGTGTTGGGTGCATCGTCATGAGACAAAAATGAAGATGATGTATTAGCCTCCTCTGAGTAGAGAGTTGATGAGATAGTCCAGATGAATCCCTTATGTAATGTAATGGGAAAGAAGATCTGTTGAGTGGATGTGCCTATGGACGAGCACAGGTGAATGTGATCCTAGTGGATGAGCACTAGTGAAGAAGTGGTTCTTCTGTGTAATGCAATGAGCCATAGATATGGAAATCCCTATGGATTTGCCCCTAGTGGCTAAGCACTAGTGGGTGTATGAGATCCATTGCTATATTGTTCAAGAGTCAGACCTGCCTGTAACCCTAATTGTAATTTAAAGGGTACAGGTCGGCCCCACCTTAATGTGATTGATAATTAATGTAAAAGATAATTAATCTGGTTAATATTAATTATATTGTGAGATAGTGAGGTCGACCCTGTTGTGCCAATAGACACTTTTGTTGGCAGGTCAAGTCTAATATAAGTAAAGGTAAGTTCCCCATTAAGGAATCATATCTTCTGTGTGAGTTTGAAAATTTCAGCAAGTACATCTACTTGGGAAAAGAACACACCTCTCTTGGGCGCTAGTCTTCTAGGGTTTGCAAGCACCCTCTTGTGTGCTAGGTTTTCTTGGTGGTGAAGGTATTTCTCTTGAAGAATATAGCAAAGGATTTGGCTGGGTTTTCTTCCCTTGTTGAGAAGGGTTTCCCAACATACTTCTTGTGTGTTTGTGCATGGTGTTTCTTCTTGTGATCTTGGATGCTGCAACATTATTAGTTATGGTTAAGTTAAATGATAAAATGGAATGAACTTCATACTTAACCTTGTCTATTGAAAAATCAACTGTGTGGGAGAGATCTTTCTGTATACATGTACCTCACGTTAATAAAGTAAAATAGAAAAAAAAATTGATGTCCATCTTAGTTGAAGTAAAACAAATAAGTTAATAGTGGCTTGTTGGGTTGGTGAAAACAATGTGTTGATATTGCCCCGACCAAAGTTACTTGAGACTTCTTACGTGAAGGAATCTAATTTGAATGTTGTTGGTTGCAATCTCTCCTAGATTGGGGCAAGGCAAGTTAGCCGCATCATGATAAGCAGAAGCATATATCCATCTTAACCTTAGAAAGATGTTTACACTTAGGTGATTTTAATCCCTCTCAATGCTTAACAAATCTAGATTTAAGAATGGTCTATGCTTGTTATTCATAGGAAGGGGATCCTATTTGGGTTAAGTTTGTTGTAAGCATCATAAAGCAAGTAATGAAATTATGTGCTTGAGAGTCTCAATCCTTTATTGGATTTAAGTATATGTCTAATCAAATAAATATAAAATATGGAAATAAATATAAAATATGGAAATAAAAATCTACAAGGATGAAAGGGTATTGAGAAATGTGAGGTTCTCTTACAATTTGGGGTGTAATAGATTTCAACTTTTTGTGTATTATTAGTAAAATTAAATAGAATTGTTATTTAATTTCTAATATAAAAAAAGCAAGAAAGATAAACCTTAATTACCATAATGAAATTTTAAAATAAAATAAATAAATTATAACATAGATTCATTTTAATTTTATATCTTTTAAGGGATAAGGAGTTTGTACTTGTATTTATCTTTTTTAATATAAAATAAATCAAAATTAAGATAAATCTATGTAAATTTTCTCAATATATATTGACGTTAAGATAAATATATGCTAAATCAAAATTAAGATAAATCTATGTAAATTTTCTCAATATATATAATATATATTGACGTTAAGATAAATATATGCTAGTTGAAAATGATCAAAGTAGTTATTTAAGAATGTGCATAAATAAGTGATTTGACTTAAAAATTGATAGGGACTTGAAAATATTGAAAATATTATATGGAGACACATGACACATCATAAATGTTTATGTAGCAGTAAAGACACATGACACAAGAAAAAAAAAAATCCTAAGGGTAAGATATGGGATGAAAGATCCATGACTTTAATTCTCTTGTGATTAAATGAAGTTGATTGTTCTATAATTCCCCAGTGTCTCTTAACAAGATCACAAAATACCCTTTTATTGTAATAACATAAAATTATGTATAGCGTAGGTAGTATATGTAGTTAAAGAGTTTTGATCACTTGCCAACCATGGAACTTTCTAATTGTTGTACTAGATTCAAAAGAAATGTTCTTCTATTAGAAAACGAAAAAAGATTCTTTAAGATAAGTTGGATAGCTTAAGGTGACCAGATACATTTGTTTCAGATACATTTGTTTAGCTTTTTGTATACCAAAAACATTCAATTGTAGTTTTATACTCTGTGATTGTTTTTATACTCATTAATTGGACTTTGGTAAGGGACTATTTTAGAGGCTAACTTTTTTCTATATCGTAAAGGGTGAACCAATGAAGATGCGATCCTACATTTTAGTGAAATGTGGCAATGAATATTAATATTTGAATTAAATTTTATACATTTTCGTGTTTTCAACAAATTTTTTTCTTGTGTTTATGTAAATTGAAAAATCAGAAATATTTTTTTGAAGAGAAAACATCAATGAGTATCCCACATTTATTTTTATAATTTTTTGGCTATGCAATTTTTATGTTATTAATTTTTCTTGGGGAACCATATATATGTATATGTATATGTATTTACATGTACATATACATATACATATAAGTTTTAGGAGAAAACAATTGAAGTGTAATATGAAACTGAAAGTGTGAAAACAATGGCATTGGATAGAGCATTCAATTATGAATCCATTGATATTAACTCTGCTACCTGAGATGGAAGAGATGAAGGGGTTTCAATCGTAGAAATTGTAGTTGCAAAAAATTCTATCGAAAGCGGGGTATGATTTCTTGTTTTTAAGATCTTGATCAGGCATTATAGCTCAATCAAGGTTTTATTAAAAACTCAATCAAGTGCTATGCTAGGATTTTAAAGAACCTGAATCAAAGGTTTATTAAATCCTCTATCAAGCGCTATACTAAAATTTTAAAGAACCTATATCAAGGGTTTATTAAATCCTCAATCGAGGTCTTATTGGTTTAACAAAAAGACTTGATTGAGGTATCGAGCTCAATTGAGGTATTGTTGCAACTATAGAAAAATGTGAAAGAAAATGAAAAACAACATAAAATAAAAAATAAGAAAAGTGAAAAAACAAGAAAATTGTGAAAAGACTCACACATGCTTACTTTGTGATTGCGGAAAGAGAAAAAATAAGAAATTTTCGTGAAATACAATATTAATCAACGATCAATATGGGGAATATGGCAAAGAACAAAAGGAAATATGATCAAGAATGGGTTGATGAAGATGGAGTGCAAGAGAAGGCTAGAGAGAGGATGCAAAAAATATGGGTAGGATTGAGAGAACAACAGGAAGAAAATGTAGGACAACCCATTTCTTAACCTTCGGTTCATCTAACTAGAAAGTCTTCAGGGCATTCAATTGAAGGAAATATTAGTAATTTTTAACCACATTCATGAAATGCATATTATACTTATAATTTTGATTTATATTCTAGTTTATAATTTACAATGCTTTCGTATTTTAACACATGCACAAAATTTATTGGACTATGCAAGGATATAATCTAACTAGTCACTCTAGGACCTTGTCCCCTCTTAATTTTAAAGAACAATTGGAAGTTGTAGTGGTTTTCAAAGGGGTGGAAACTCTTTAGAAAGCTAGATACAAAAACAAGAGAAGAATTTGGGGACCCGATTCTTGATTGGGAAGTTATATAACATGTTAGTAACATAATTAGGTTGTTTTTTGAGCAAAAAATTGTGATTACACATGCTCAAATCCTACACGGATTAATAATTAACACAAAATTAAAATAAGAAACAAATTTGTTGGACTTTTGAGATGCTAAACACACAAAGGCACTCGAGAATGTACCATAAAATGTATTGAAAGCATTCTCTTCGTTTGGAAAATCAATAAAACCTAACTTCTGAGCTACTTATAGGGAGATTACAACTATTGTTGTCGCACCAATAACTTCAAGAAGCCGAATGGTGACAATGATGTCAAAATCGTTTCATGTTTCAAGAAAAACATTGCAAAGGCATATTAAATATAGGGTCCATATAAATGAAATTGATGAAGCTACTTGGGCTCTTATTTGCAAGCAGTGGTACCAAGATAGAATTTGAGAAGGCATTAGAGAGTTCAAGGTGGTAGAGTTTTGGGAAACCCATTCTTGTGCTATACTAGATCAAAAGAATTTTCTTCGACGATGCTTATCTAGAGACATGCATGATAAACATGGTAAGCACATTATGGGGATGACACAAGTTGAATTATTCAAGGAATTTCAAGAAAGCAATCCTAATGTCAATATTACCATTAGCATGTTTGATAAATTGAAACTGTGATATATAAGGCCCAACATAGTTTGTGATACTTGTTGTTGGTATCATGTAGAATTCCAATTTTATTATGACACGTTTATAGATTTCTATAAAAGGCATTGGCAAAGTGACCCTCCTCCTCCCACAATGGACAATTTTATTTCAATGATAATATGCAAAGGGAAACCCAAGATGTTTTTTCAGTAAAATATGTAGGTGACGAAGATGCCTTGAATGCGGTAATTTGACATTGTTCCATGGGAATTTTCCTGTGGGCCCCTCACACGCTAGACTGTTAGATATCATGGTCACATGGGAAGATATGAGTATGTTACCATAATATGTCCTCTTCTTCAAATGTGGTGTTTAAAAGGATTAAATTCCATGAGGACAATATCCATGTTTTAGAATTCATGGGGAAGTTTCAAAATCAAATTTATAAATATATGAAACACTCTCACAAGTCTAGGTGAAAATCTTATCAATTTAGACAATCTCATGAGGTATTAGAGTAGGGTACAATCTTATCAATGGTATAATTTGCTAAGAATTACAAATTCGCTCCTAAATAGAGATACAAAGAAAGTACTATGATTTTGATAAGGTATTATTTTTTCAAGTATTTTATTTATAGTTTTTACTAATATATATTTTTATTTTCTATGGTATTGTGCACTAAAATTAAAGTTCTACTTTATGGCACCCATGTTTAGTGGAAAATGTGTCCAAGACCTTGCAACCCAATATGTGGATTCCTTTGTTGTCCCATGTATTGAGTACATCACATATAATCACAACCTCTTAAATATATTTTCTATAGCTTTGCATGGAAAGCCTTGTGATAGTTCCATTGCCTACTCTAGTTTCTTTCTACAACTTTCAATGGATAGTAGAATATATTTCCAAGTACTTTAATGTTTCCCACCCAAATGAGATAGGAATGCACTCCCTTTTCATCGTCAAATAGGGTGAAAAGAAATTGAAGTTTGTCTTTATCCAGATATGGTGCATATATGTCCACTCTACTTAAAATTTCTTCACTTTTGATAGTTGCACCACTTGAACTAATCAATAACTTATGACCTCACATTTTCCTTAAAGTCCTTCATGACCATTTTATCTCCCGGAAAGATGTAGTGTCTAAGTTCTTGACGTTGAATCTTTCTTATCAAGTACATGGTATCCCTACTTGATCTCTTTTCTTGGTATGCCAAGATTAGTCCCCAAGCATCTTCTCCTTCTACTTCATTCTCCAACAAGAATGAAATGGGTGACAATCTCATCAAAACTACAAAAATTACACATGCGAGAAAATTGGAAACTAAAGTTGTCTTTATATTTAGTCAATAACCTCAAGGTTTGAAACCTACTTTTAGGTTTTAAAATCATAATTCCTTCAATAGCAATGCATATTGAAAATTTCACAAGGATTATGGGGATCCCACGAATGAGTGTTTTACCTATAAGCTTTCTAAGACTCCTAAAAGCTTTATTGATGTGAAACCCAACTCTAACCTTTGTATTTGGAATGAAACCATGACTAAGCACTCTACCTAAGCCATGAAGAACTAATATAACTATGGAAAGAAGAGGATTCATTAGCATAAGTCTAAGCCTACCCCTTTTACCTCTTACCTATCCAAATAATAAGAGGATCAACACAAAACATATACTAAGAAGGTTTCATTCTCTTATCACACCTCATCTTTTACCTCTTATTTAAAAAAAGTGATGGAAACTAATATCATCATCCATGTTAGTGTTATTCACTCCACTACTTATTTTATTTATATCACTCATTTTGAAAATGTTGGCCATTCTCCTTGGGGGAGGTACTTCTAAGTACAAACCTATCACCTCTCTTCTTAGAAACTCATGCTTTATTGTGGCTCCCCAAGAAGGCTTCCATTTTCGATCTTTTTGTGCATTGGCATCGCAGGTGGGTGTTGAAGCTAGTGTGTTGCTTGAAAGGCTATGCAACATGTAGTTTCCATTTCTTTGTCGATCGAAATGTCATTTCATGTGAATAGTGGAAAAATCATTTCAAGGAATTTGGGAAATTGCATAAGTTTATACTTCAATTTCATTTTATTGCAATTGATGCTTTGGATAAATATTTCTATAACTATCTGATGTATTTATCCTTTATGTTATGTTATTTATTTTAATTGTATGGATGAATTTCACTAATGGATGACTTGTATGTGCAAGTGTCTATATGTGTGCATGTCTTGTATAGACATGCATAGGTGAATATTGATGGTAGGGATACCACTCCAAAATCACACAATGTGATTAAGGAGTGCCATTTTATGAGCTTAGTGATGATCGTGAGCATGATACATTGTTTTGTCAACATTGCTTTGGTTTGATCTATGAATCATTTAGAAAGAATAGGATAAAATTTATAGAACACTAGATTTGGTTTGATGGGTGTCTAGGGAGGTTCATATTAGCGCACTCTTTTTAATAGTTGAGTCCACTTCATAAGAAGACATGATTTTGACATACTTGGAACTTTTTTGAATCGGGGCATGGAAAGGAAAAACATGATGGTTGGGGTGCTTGTGTGAAATGAGCACTTAGGAGGAACCTAATGAGTCATTATGCAATTCAACTTAAATCATGTGTTAAAGTAATTGACTGGTGCAAATTGCATTTAGGCCACGAAGGTCATGAACAAATGAGGTCAGTGCACAACTAAGAGACTACAATGTGCAAATTCAAGATTAATTTGACATGATTTGGAACACACACTTAGTAGAAAAATTAAATTTGACCTTTATGATACATATTCTTTTAGAATGTTTCACTCAACAATGTGAATGGATCTATACCTTGGTAATATGAAACTATACTTGGAACTAGGGAATTACACTATCTTTGAAGTAAAGACATAGGTGACATCTTTTCTGTTGAGACGAGAAAGTACACATGATTTTGTGTATTTTTTGTTGATGCAAAGGGATGTGCACTTGATTAATGTGAAAACAATGGATATGTAAAATAATGGAATTATGTCCCACTTAATCCAAAGGGGCTACATCTAATTCCATGTTGAAGAGGCCATGGTTTGTCTGGATCATGATCAAGTTTTCGATGTTGTTAGGGAAGGTATGCGACCTATTTAATGGGATCATTATAGATTAATGGTGTTTTATTTGGCACCTTAAACATAATATTTAAATTTTCAAACTTGAACAAATGTATATTGATTAATATTTTGAATTTTGCTTATAGGTGTTGTATTCTCTGTCATTGCACCACAAAGAAATTAAGAGAATGTGGCCTACTATTTGATGTGATGCATGTAAATAAAAATGAAGTTGGTGAGATTGTATCAAGATGGAGATTATGCATATCATATTAGCGACATGGTTGTGATAGGTCACTTTTTTTTAAGTGAAAAAACAAAATGATTATATTATCTATATAGAGTTTATGCTTGAATATGTATCCTTCTAGTGCAATCATTTGGCAATAGTAGCTTGAATACAAGTTAGGGAAATGAAAGTGATGAGAGGTGAATCAAGGAGATGGAAGATGGTGGAAGTTGACCATGAACATATTATGAAGACTTGCATTTGTATAACCCATTGGCCAGATGAGTAAACTATAGGTCACTTTTGAGGTTGGTGAGTAGTTCTCAACTTATTTTGCAATGAGTTAATGTAATGTTTGATTGTATTTCTTTACATGTTAAACATCTGTATGTTTGACATTTATTTTCTTTCTTGGTTGGATTGCATTTTTTTGTTTGTGTTTCATTTATATTATATAAGTGAAATCTTTTAAATTATTTTTGTGTTTCTTTAAATTGTATTAAATATAATTGAAAAAAAATCATAGTGATATAGTGGAAGTGTAGTGGGCCCATAACCCTCAGGACCAAGTTCGAAGCCTGGCTCTGAAACATTTAACCATAACAATTAGAGGTTATATCAAGGGTCACTCATTATTGATTTTTCAATCCTACTTCTAAACATTATTGTTTGGTTTGATTATTTCTAGTTTAATGGCTCAATACATTTTTGATCCATGTTATGTGCCCTTATGGTAACCCTTACCAGAAATTGATGATGTTAATAATATTGAAAAGTGTGATTGTTAGAAAAAAAAATGAATGGATTTTAAGTTAAACATTAATAATCCAAGCTCAATGTAGTTTGTGTAAACTCTAGATAACTAGCAAAATATATGCTCCTCAAACTTCACATTTAAATCTCACATATTCCAATTTAAAATAATATATGTTACCTAAACTTCAACATTTAATCTAAATGTATAAGGTCGCCCCTTATCATTTAATCCAAAGGAAAAATATGTTATCAAGTGCTTCCCTCGATCAACTCACTTTTATTTTTTATAACTTGGTGCACTTGTCTTTTTTTAGAAAATGAAAATACAAGCCATAGACATCACCCACAAAAAGTTAACTTAGATATTTGTATTTGTGAGTATGAGCCCACACCTAGTGATCACTTTCCATTAACTTTGATTTGTGCTTTGGTAAATATTATATTTTATTTTATTTAACTTTGCATAAATTTTGTCAAGAAATCACCCCTTAAAATTTAAGCCAAAGTAAGTCCATGCTATTGATTGCATCCTTTGAGATACTCACTTTTGTTTTAAACTAACCTAATGCCCTTGTTAAGTTAACTCTTTGTGTTTGTTTAGTTCTAGATTAGTGTTTTGTGAGGTTAATATATTGATGTTAAATAATAAATAAGTTTTTTGAATATTTGTGTTGAAAACATTTAACAAAATTTAAAATAATTAACTGTGGAAATATTATTTGTTGATTGGGTACATCTTAGCATTAAAAAATGAAATTGAAAACAACATTTTGATAAAAATATATAATCAACTAACTAACTAGTTAACAATTAATAAAATTAAATATAAAATTATACAAGATGTATATGTGTTATTGAATGTAAAAATATATAAAATATTAAACCAATTATATATTAAAACTCAATTTGAAACATAATGTATGTAATGGTGAATATTCAACAAAAATTACATTTATTATGAGTTTCTTAAACCAAAATCATATGGATCAACAACCAAGATAATATTTAAATATCTGCATAAAACAAGTCACTATATGTAATCACATTTAATGGGGTTCCAATACAACATTACAAATAACTAGTAAGTTTGGAAAGATATGTTGACGAACATAAATTAACTCTAAATTAATATGTTGTAAAGATACATAAATACATAATTTCATAATTTTTTCATAATTTTATTAATTTTTTATATAAATACATAAAGTTTACATGCAATCTTCATTCATGAAGAAGTTGACTATAACGTACAACTACAATTTCATGAGATAAAAAATAAAACTATAGGTATATTTACAAAAGAACGGAGCTCTTATATTGCAAACTTATTCAACTTGGTGCAAAATTTACCAATTTAGTGTAATAAGGACTAAATGGAATAACATTGTTAGATATATTAATATGATTATTTACTTGTAGTTATCTAGTTTATAACTTGTTTACATCATTTTCATTATTTTTGGAATAATAGTTTTATTAAGCATATGTAAGATATTTTTCAACATGCCTAGAATATTTATGTAATTAATTTTTAAGATCATAGATATAGTTATGTAATTAGTTTTGTTTTGAATTCAATGTACATAACTAATTATTTGATTTTAGAAAAAAGAGTATTTGTTATGTTTGAAAGCTAATCAAATATTTTAATTTTAATAATAAGAAAAATAATGTTTAACCTTAAATTAGTTGTTTGTTTGTTTGTTTGTTTTTTATTTAGTGTATACTCATAATTTATTTGACATTAATAATATAACACATTTAATATTCACGATGCATTCACTCAATATTCATCATAGAGTTGAAAAAATAATCATAAAGCACATATAGATTATAAAAAAAGTTCATATATAACAATAAGTTAGTACAAATCAAAGCATCGGGCTATAAGCAAATTGGGCCCCTAGTTATAAGAAAAAACCCTACGAATCTAAATCATGTGGCACTGGACCCATGACCATTTCCACCACCATCACAACCTACATTGGGCCCCCATCACCAACATCCACATGACTCATAAAAATATCATCCATAATTACCTGTGAAATTAAAATATAAAGTCAAGTTAGATAAATTTTCATAGAAAAATTATCTATTCAAATTTTCACTAATGGATCATGTCACTCAAATCAAGTCAATATTAAACTATGCATATGGAATTTGAGTCTACACACCCATGCTAGTGCCTTGGTAAGCATGGCAGATCATCAGACCCTCGATGAGCCTGCATCACAATGTGAAATAATTGCTTTTCAGTCATGTTCCCACTTGAGTGGGATATCAAGAACCCCATATACTTGGAACTTAGTATGATGACATTAAATGTAAACACTCAAATTAATAAACACATAATATAATCATTGTTTAAAAAATTGAAGCATATCTTGGACTCCATCATTGATTCACAAATTATACTTGACAAACATTGAAGTTGAGTACCTATCTCTAGAGAGAGGACTATATGTGGGAATTTGGGCTTGAGCTTAGGCTCAAGATCAAGCTCAAACTCAAGCTTGGGTTTAGGACCTTCAACAACATCCTTTTCTTTACCCTGTACACTCTAAACGTTGGACATGTGAAGAAAGTTAGGATGAAATAACCAATTGTAAATATGTAAGCACATACACAATTTATATTGAAACTACTAGAATTCAATCATATACTAATTGGGTCTCCTCCATCTGTCCTATGTGGATGATAAACCATTGGAGTACTAAAGTTAGAATCATTTAGTAATGTAAACATTTGCATGCAATAAAAACAAAATATGATTACTTAATGTGTTGGTTTTACATGTATTCCCATGAATAATTGATGACTAATAAAGATTAGTTATTCATACATAATTTTACAAAACTATACCTCACCTCTAGGATGTGTCTTGCATATCTCATACAACCGAAAATATACTTTCCATGCACTAATATCATATTGCAATAAATCCTCATGGGGTAGTTGACTAAGTATTGATTTTTGCACCTAATGCACATTAGGATTTATTGAAATAGGTGGTGGTCTTGATCTCTCCCCAACTAAAGCAATTGAAACACTACCCAATGTAGTGCACATGGCTTCTGCCATTTCATCCTTCTCCTCAACTCTAAGATGTGATGCATCATCTAATGCATAGGGTAAAATGATACTCTTACTTGACAATGGTATCGATGTTGCAAGAGGTGGTATGGTAGCAAGGTCTCTACGAGCCTTAGGAAGGTCATAAGTACATCCCATATCGAGACCATAAAACATGATGGTGTGTCAATAAAATCAAGCTATATGTGTAACATGTTCTCAACTTACATATGTGTCACAAAATATAATGAGACCTCATCATGGTGGGGGAACATGTCCCGTGCTTAGATAAATCTATCATGAACATAAGGAGATGAAACCTCAAGCTTAGAATCTTTTACTTTAACTGGTTTCCCTCTTAGATGGTTAGGAGGGATATCAAGCAACCTACCACTCACATCACATCCCCTCACTCTAGATTTCATTGCATCCTTTTTATCTCTCCCCAACACCTTACTCATCCTCATAATAACACTAGCCAAAGGGCACTATGTGGTCCCACCCTATGATATAGTGTCATTGATTGACCAACACTACCAAGGATCATCGACATTGATCATCGAGTGGTGATCTCAACCCAAATGGTGGTGTAGATATCTCTAACCAACCGGTTGTAATATCTAGATATCTCCTCTAAGATAGTATGTGTAACCTCATTCTTCCATGATGGGGGAGATGTAGAATGACCTTATCCATTGGGGACATATACAAGTCAAACAAAAAATAATACAACAAAATATGTGTTTGCTCATGAAATTGAACTTTCAAAATTAAATATATCCACAAGAAAACAAGAATTTCCACAAAATACCTATATCTTAGACCTCCTCTCTCTCAGGTAATGTGTGGGTACTATAAGATGGAATTAGTTCACTACCTCCATGGCTAACATTATCTTGTATGTTTCTAGGTGTCCCCTTGTAGCTCGATGGTGGTGGATATGTGAAAGTAAAAATAAATATATTATTCACCACACTAACAATTCACTTATACAAATCAATACAACAAAACTATTTGTAACAAAAATGAGCCCTCTCATGGGTCAAATGAGGCATAGACCTAGGTTGTCTTGGAGCAAGACCTATGAAATATCTAGAACTCTATCTATCTTGTAGACAAGAGCCTTGTTCTAGAGAGTTATTTCCATCAAATAACCAAGAAAAATTAGGTAGAGTTCATTTCAAGCTTTAGAAACTACAACACGAGGAAGCACTTGGTAAAAAGGAAAGAAACTTGTCAAAGAAGGAGAGGCTTTGGTCACCACTTTGCTTTTTTTAGACAACTTAAAATCCCAAACTTGCAAGCTTACCTATATAAAAGGAAGAAGTGAGGAGACCAAATGAAATTTGGGTTTCCCACTTCCTTGATATGAGTGCCATGGAGAAAACGATTTCCCATCCTTCCACATACCAAAAATTTGGGGTTTCCAAGATAAGTTGCAAGGAAAGAAGAAAAACAAACAAATGAAACACAAGGAGAAGACAATGCAAAACGACAAGGTGAAGAGAAAAGCAACCAAGAAGGTATAGGTAACAACAACACAAGGGAGCGCTTGGTAAAAAGACACGAAAAAATTGTCAAACAAGCAGAGGCTCTAGTCACCACTTTACCTTTTTTATATGACTTGGAAACCCAAATTCACAAGCATGCTCGTGCACAAGGAAGAAGTGATGAGATCAAATGAATTGGGGTTTCTAACTTCCTTGAGATGAACAACACATAGAAAATGAGTCTCCATCCTTCCACATACCAAAAATTTTGGGTTGCTAATATAAGTTGCAAGCCAAGAAGAAAAAGGGATAAAAAAACACAAGGGGAAGACCAAGTGGAATGACAAGGAAAAGATAAAAGCGACCAAGCACTCAGTAAAAGTACAAAAAATTATCAAATAAGGAAAGGATTTTGTCATAAATTTACTTTTTTTAGATGAATTGGAATCCAAAACTTGCAAGCATGCCTATGCACAAGGAAGAAGTGAGGAGACCAAATAAATTTTGGGTTTCCCACTTCCTTGAAATGAGTGGCATGGAGAAAGAAAGTATACATATTTCCCTATACCAAAAAGTTGGAGCTTCTAAGATAATTTGCAAGGAAAGAAAACCAAAGGATAAATGAAACACAAGGTGAAGACCAAGAAAAATGGTAAGGTGAAGACCAAAGTGACTTAGAATGGTGTGTTAGGAAGTGACAACAAAAGGGAGATCACAATAAAAGATAGAAAAAATTTCAAATAACGAGAGGCTTTGGTCACCACTTTATTTTCTTAGATGACTTGGATGGCCAAATTTGAAATTCCACTTTTACACAAGGAAAAAGAGACCAGGACAAATTAATTTTCTAATCTCCCACTTCCTTGAGATAAGTGGCATGGAGAAAACGAGATTCCATCCTTCCACATAAAAAAATGTGGGCTTGATAAGATAACTTGCAATGCAAGAAGAAAAAAACATAAATGAAACATAAGGGAAAGGACAAGAAGAATAGCAAGATGAAGACCAAAGCAACCAATAGGGAAAAGACAAGGTCAACACAAGGGAGCACTTGAAAAAAAAGACAAGAAAATTGTCAAAAAAGGAGAGGTTATGGTCACCACTTTACTTTTTTGAGACGACTTGGAATCCAAAATTCACAAGCACATCCATGCAGAAGGAAGAAGTGACAAAAATAAATAAATTGGGGTTTCCCACTTTCTTGAGATGAGTGGCATGGAGAAAATTAGCTTTCATCCTTTCATATTCCAAAAAGTTTGAGTTTCCAAGATAAGTCACAAGCCAGGAATACAAAGGGATAAACAAAACATAAGGGGAAGACCAAGAATATGATAAGGTGAAGAAAAAATAAACCAACAAGGTAGAGGCAACGACAACACAAGATGCTTGGTAAAAATATAAGAAAATCATCAAATAAGAAGAGGCTTTGGTCACACTTTGATTTTTGACTTGGAACCCAAAATTTGAAAGCATGTCCATACACAAGGAAGGCACAATTATCCCAAATGAATTGGGTTTTCCCACTTCATTGAGATGAGTGGCATGGATAAAATGAGTTTCCATCCTTTCACATACCAAAAATTTTGGGTTTCCAAGATAAGTCACAAGCCAAGAAGATAAGGGGATAAATAAAACACAAGGGGAAGACCAAATAGACTGATAAGGTGAAGGCAAAAACAACCAACAAGTAGAGGAAATGACAACATAAGGGAGTGGTTGGTAAGAGATAAGAAAATTGTCAAATAATAAGAGGCTTAAATCACCACATTTATCTTTTGAGACAACTTGGAATCACAAACTCCCAAGCACACTTGTGCACAAGGAAGAAGTTATGAGACCAAACAAATTTGGGATTTACCACCTCCTTTATACAAGTGGCATGGACAAAATGAGCCACCATCCTTCCACATACAAAAAAGTTTGGGTTACCAAAATAAGTAACAAGGAAATAATACCAAAGGATAAATGAAACACTAGGTGAAGACCAAGTAGAATGGCAAGGCAAAGACCAAAGTGAACAACATGGCACCGAAAGTGACAACACAAGGGAGTGCATGGTAAAAATATAGGAAAATTTTCAAATAAGAAGAGGGTTTGTCACCACTTTACTTTTTCTACATGAATTGGATGCCCAAAATTGCAATGCCACCTATGCATAAGGAAGAATAGACGATACCAAACAATTTTTGGGTATTACACTTCCTTGAGATGAGTGGCATGGAGAAAATGAGTTGCCATCCTTCTACGTAGAAAAATGTTGGTCTTGTCAAGATAACTTGCAAGGAAAGAAGACTAAAGGGATAAATGAAACACAAGGGAAATACCAAGCGAAATCACAAGGCAAAGACAAAAACAACCAACAGGGTGAAGGCAAGGTGATCAACATAAGTGAGTGCTTGGTAAAAAGGGAAAAAATGTCAAGGAGAGGTTTTGGTTACCACTTTAATTTTTTGAGACGACTTGGAGCCCAAATTCACGAACATGACTATGCACAAGGAATAAATAAGGATATCGAATTAATTGGGGTTTCCCACTTCCTTGAGATGAGTGGCATGGATAAAATGAGCCACCATCCTTCCACATGCCAAAATGTTTTTGTTTCCAAGATTAGTCATAAGCCAAAAAAATAAAGGGATAAACAAAAGATAAGGGGAAGACAAAGTGGAATGGAAAAGAGAAGATAAAAGTGTCCAAAGTAGAGGTAATGACAAGACAAGGGGGCACTTGGTAAAAATACAAGAAAATTGTCAAATAAGGAGAGATTTTGTCACTACTTTACTTTTTTGACATGGCTTGGAAGCCCAATATTGCAATATCACATATGCATGTGGAATAAGTGAGGAGACCATATGAATTTGGGGTTTTCCACTTGCTTGAGATGAGTGGCATGGAGAAAATAAGGCACCATCCTTCCAAATACCAAAACTTTGGGTTTTCCAAGATAAGTAGCTAGGCAAGAAGACTAAAGGATAAACGAAACACAAAGAAAAGACCAAGAAGAATGGTAAGGTGAAGACCAAATTGACCATTAAGGTGTTGTAAGAAAAAACAAAAGGGACCACATGGTCAAAAGAAAATAAAATTATCAAATAAGGAGAGGTTTTGGTCACCACTTTAGTTTTTTGAGACAACTTGGGACCCTAAATCTGCAACCCCACCTATGGACAAGGGAAAAGAGATGAGACCAAATGAATTTGGGGTATCCCACTTCCTTGAGATGAGTTACATGGAGAAAAAAATTGGGCTTGACAAGATAAATTGCAATGCAAAAAGGAAAAGGGATAAATGAAACACAAGGGAAAGGCCAAGTGGAACGACAAGGTGAAGACCAAATCAACCAATAGGGTAAGGGCAAGGTCAGCACAAGGGATTTCTTGATAAAAATACAAGAAAATTGTCAAATAAGGAGAGGTGTTGGCCCTTTACGTTTTTTAGATGTCTTTGAAGCCCAATTTCACAAGCATGCTCATGCACAATATATAATTTTGGAGACAAAATGAATTGGGATTTCCCACTTCCTTGAGATGAATGACATGGAGAAGATGAGATTCCCTCCTTCCACATACCAAAAATTTTGGGTTGCCAAGATAATTCACAAGCCAAGAAGACAAAGGGATAAGAGAAACACAAGGGAATGCCTAAGAAGAAAAACAAGGTGAAGAAAAAAGTGACAACAAGGTAGAGGCAATGACAATATAAGGGGAGAACTTGGTAAAAATACAAGAATATTGTCAAATAAGGAGACACTTTGGTCACCACTTTGTCGGCCCCTATTTGTCATTAAACCAAAAGGTCGACCTGTTAGTTTCTGATATAACCGCTAGAGTTAATGGATCCACCAGACCATGTCACGAGTCTCGAAGGAGGTGTTGACCACCAAGTCAACAATCTCCCCCACAACACCATCTGAGGTACTCGACACCAATCTAGTGTAATTGAACCTGCGACCTTTCACTTTGATACCAATTTTTTGCCCTCGTTTGTCATTAAACCAAAAGGTTGACACGTTAGTTTCCAATACAATCCCCAGAGTTAATAGATCCACGTGAGGCTATTAAACCATGACACAAATATTGAAGGAGGTGTTGAACACCATGTCAACACACTTTAATTTTTTGAGATGACTTGGAATCCTAAACTCATAAGCCTACTTATGCACAAATAAGAAGTGAGAAGACCAAACGAATTTGGGGTTTTCCACTTTCTTGGGATGGGTGGAATGGAGAAAATGAGCTGCCATTTTTCCATATACCAAAAAGTTGGGGTTGTTAGGATAAGTCACAAGGAAACAAAACCATAGGGTAAACGAAATACAAACCTCATGCAAGAAGTGGCAACACAAGGGAGTGAGTGGTAAAAGGACATGAAAATTGTTGATAAAGGTCCAAAGGTTTTGGTCACTTACTTTACACTTTTGAGACGAACCTTTTCCATTTTACTTTAAATTTTAGGGTTCATTTTGACTATCTAAGAGGGCTTGACTTTTGCAGTTTCTTACCGGATTTGCATCACAAGTGGGTTGTGAGGCTAGTGTGTTGTTTCAATGGCTAAAATGTGTTATAGTTATGATTTATTTATGAAGGAAAGTGTATTTTCATGTTAATAGTGGTGATAAATGAGTTGATTATTGGCTTTGCTTGATGTTTAATTGATGGCCATTTGTAGGGAGGTCTACTTTTCACTTTGATTCCATATTTTCTTAGTATCACATGAATTGTAGTGTTTGGCCACCTATTTTTCAACCATGTATTGATCAATAATTTGTAATCCTTTATGTGCTACTAAAGGATTGAAATAAAAACTAGTACATGGTTGGAAATAAAAACTTAGTGTTTACAATGTTGGTTAATTATTTCCAAGTAAACAATTTGAAAAAAAAAAGACAACATTTACATTACCAATTTATCAACATTTATACTTGTTGATATATGGTTGGAAATAAAATCATTAACATAAACGATGCTGGTTGATAAAATTTTAACAAAAAAATAAAATTTTGGTAGCATAACTACTAATGAATGATAAAATTGAAACAAAAGAATTACAATTTATTTGGAAAAACAATGAAAAACCCACCTACCTCTCGATAGAGATTGTGCAGTGCATGTGGTTGGATTAGATGTTGAATCAAGGTGGGAAGGTGGTTGTTGGAAAGATTGGATTGAGATATGAATGTTGGCTCGAGGTTTCTTACTAGTTCTTGTTGTCCAAATGAAATGAAAAGGAAAAGGCCCTCATGGCCTACTCGTGTTTTTTTAATAAAAAAAGGGAACTTGATTGAGATTAAAATCTTGATCGAGGTCCTAACTCTCAATTGAGGTATAAACCTTGATCAACTCTTTATTTAACCCTTGTTGGGACCTTGATCGAGGATATGTTGATTCTAACAAAAATCCTAGATCACAGGCTTGTTCAAGTGTTTGATCAAGGTCTAGAAATATTTCTTGAGCACCGAAAAAATTCCTTGATTGCGGGTGTGCAAGGAATGTTTTTGCATGCTACCTTGCGAAAAAAGTGTGACCAGGCTTATGTATTCACCTCGAATTTATTGAGATTGCAACCCTTCTTTTGTTTGCAAATTAATACTTTCCTAAGAAATTCTCCATCATCACTTTCTCTTTCACTTTTAGATGGGTAATTTTTACACATCTTGTGATGTAATGGAGAGCTTGTAATTTAACCTTGTCAAATTCCACAATTATAATTCTTCACATTCAGATTTGGTGCAATTATAGCTTCTTAAATTCCTAACATTAACACAACATTTCAAAAAAGTTATGGTACTTAAAAGGACTCATATTAACCTCACAGTCACTATTATGCATTTCAAAACTTTCACTTTGTCACATGCTCCAACGAAAAAAGGTTTAGTGGAGGGTGTTGGTGTTATAGGATTCAAAAAAATCTCAAAAACTTCTCTACAAAAACCTCCACTAATCATAGTGGATGTGACTCAAGTTAAGGTGAACTAGTTATCTGAAACAAACATCAAGTGGTTAATGAGATTTAGTACACACAAGCTATTGACAAAAATTAAGGGTTTAATAAATCCAATGCAATTGTAAAAAACAAGAAGACAAGAACATGAGGAATGTTTCCAACAAAGGATAATATAGGAGAGAATAGAATTAAGGAATGGGAAATGAAGGGGAAAGGATGCTTGGCATTCCATTTACCCAAATGGTGTCTATATCCTCTAGCAATTCAATGTAGAAAGGGTCCTTTGGTGGAGTGGAAGAGGATGCAGAGGAAAATATTAGCTATGCAAATTGCTAAAAGGCCGAGAGAACCATGAGACTACATTGTAACCCTATAATTGTTAAGAATAAAGACAAAGCATCACCATTCAAATTTGGTTTTCTCATTAGGGTTTCCATGGTAAAATATATGTGTCAATTTTGAGTTTCATTTTATTCTTGTGTCATAGAATTATATTATAGATACGTTCAATGGATTTTCATGATAAATTTCAACCTGTAGTGATACTGATTTTTGCTCAAAATCAATTATTTTAAATCATTTTTCTAATCACAATAGCCAAGAGATTCAAACCATCCATTTAGTTGGCCAATTGATATCAATGGCTATGGAAGAAGAGTTTTTTCTCTACTTTCCTTTCCTTAGCTAGATTTCCAATTTCATTTCCTTATTATATCCCTTCTTAGGTTGTTGGGCACTTGATAGGGTTGTAAAAATTCACTGTGGGGTTTTCCTGCTTTCCAGAAATTTTATGTTAGCTTCATATAGGTTAATTAAATAGTTGAAGAAGCTTTCCCACTTCCTCATACTACATCGATCAGTGTATCATAAGAATATACCATCATGTGCATCATTTGACAACTTGCGGGTGTGATTCACTTTGGGAATAAATCGTAGCAGATCATTTACACATCTTATGCTTTGTAGTGATCCTTAGCCCTTTAATTGAATCAAAACAAGAAAGAACCATTAAAGTTCATAACTATAAAATGCATTCACATCATAAATGACATAAGAATATAGATAAGAACCATTAAGGTAGGGTAACACCATAAAATACTCCTTATGAAAGGAATCACTCCACAAACCATTCTTGCTACAAGAATCAACATCCAATATCCAACCTATCTCAATACAATGATACTCATGAGTATTCCTAGGGTTCTATGCCAACCACCCTTTATTATTATATTATTTCCTCTTAACTACATAGTGGGCCTATTTATTTCCCATCAACTACCAAGTGGGTCTATTCCATGATTATGACCACATTACATTCATTATTCCCTTGGGGTGCTTCCCTAGGTATCCTATATTATCTTCCCTGGGTAATTTTCATTCTCTCCAATAGAAACCTATGTAGCAATTGAACCTTCAACCAACGTAACCCTGTAGCTACTCACAGGTAACTCTGATATGGCTATGTGAATCATGTTATTCTTGTATTGGGTAATGATGTATTAGAGGAAAGTGTTTATATTCTACATTAATGTTGGAGATTTTTTATTATTATTGCATTGATAATGAGTGGAAATCAAGCATTATTCATATTGATAGTATTCAAATATTCTTCTCTTCATAAAAATGAAGAGGATTAATCCATTTGTTATTGGAGTGTTCTAATAAAGATTGTTGGAATATTTAATTGATGGTAATGCCCATGCTACATCGTGTTATTGATTCATTCTCAATTGAACCTATGATTGTTTACCTACAACCATCGTTGGAAAGTAAAAAAATGATTATGAATTATAAATTATAGATTAATTAATTCTCCATTGGTATGGTGTTGAAAACATGAATGAAACAATTGGCATTTGAATTGTGTGTGTGTGTGTGTGTGTGTTACCTATGGGAAATTGGATTAGAGTGCTCTTGAGCCTCAACAACCCCCCATTATTTTTAAGTTTTTCAGATGAATAGTAATGGGTCCCTTTTAAAAAAAATATTGTTTGTTTAAATTCACATTATAATTTTGTGATGCATTTGAATTATTTTCAAATAATCCTTTCAAAACACAAAAAATTAAACAAGCAATAAAACTCACTCTCCCGATCTCTCGGTATTCTGATGGTCGATGACTAGATTATATCATATAAGAATTTTTTAATATTTTAATAAAATCATCAGCCCCAATAATCTTCCAGTAGGTCAATGTCTCGATCTCCTGATTGGCCCAATGGACTAGTTTTCACTTACACCAGATTGGGAAAGGTTTCTTTTTAACTTTAATAAATTCCTCCCGTAGGCCAATCCACGATATCCCAATAGCTCAATCTCCTGATAGTTCAATTAGTCCGATGATCCAATTATACCAGATCGGGATTTTTGTTTAGTTTTACGATTTCAATAAATCTTTCCCGATGAATAAGTAATATGAGATCAATTTTCCTTTTTCTTTTTGGTTAACAATAATCTCAAGTGGGTAGTTTATCCTGGTGGCATTGGATCAAGATTATTATAACAATCCACTTGTGCAATAAGTCATGGACTCCCAGTACCACGATATCCTGGTAGCCCGGTGATCCTATAGCTTGAACCATACCGAATCAGGATTATTTCTAGGTGCATAAGTGCTTCATTCAATAAAGTTCTCGATCCCTGGTGCCTCGGTTAAATGATTAAACATTGATTAAAGCACACTAAATCATAATAAAACTTATCATATCATACTTCATTCATTGGTTTTAAAGGTGTAGTCCTAAAACTTCCCGGTGATCCGATGTCGGTAGTAAACACCACCTTCAAAATTAAAATAAATGTAATTGTCTTTTCCTGCATTAATTTTTCTGGCATGTTTGGTTACATACATTTAATAGGTTTAATGTGATTCACACTTGGCATTATCACAACATTAAAATAACCTTAATATGCTCATCTATATCAATTATATCTATGTTGATAATCCATACATTTCCTCTGAGACAGATTGTTTAACCCTGACTATGATTGCTCAAAGAACCTTAAAAGTTCCAAAATTCCTTCCAGTTTTCTTTTTTTTTTCCTAGTTAATATTGACAAACATAGTGTCGATTAAAAAAAAATTATTATTTATTTATGAAAATCTGATCCTGAATTGTTTGTTGCAGGGGTTATCCTTATAAAATGATGCAAAAATGGAAGGTGAAGTAGCAGAAGGATGAGGAAGAAGAAATTGAAAGGAATCTCAACTCAACGTTCTTCTCGTACATGAAATTGAAGACAAGAGAAACCAGTAGTATGGAATGGAACCAATTATATAAATTCATTGAGGAAGGCGACTTCACAGATGAATACAAATCATATGTTGATGAATTGGACGACATTAGGAGTTCCAAACTTCATAAGGTTGCTACCAAACCAGCTATACTTCCCTATCTTAACATGGTACGGTGGATAATCTCCCACACTAATATTTCTACTTGCACAATTGTTAATTCCTCTAGCCAGGTTGTTGGGTCTTTCAGGCCAGATGATATTGCTACTATGTATAAGTTGAGTCCACCCACAACCAGTCTAGATGATAATTTTATCAAAGATTTTATTTGAAAAGAAGTTGAAAAATATGACTTATAGATGGATGATTTAATTAGAGATTGGTGGAATGGCCCTAATCCTTCAAAATCATAGAAGACAAGATTTACCATATCCCTAGATTAAATAAAACCCCCATGTTGGTTGTCATCATGCTCTATTGCCTTTATGGAAAAAAATATTCCTTTAAATTTAAGTTGGGTTGGGTTCCTCTTATCCATCAGCTTTTCACATGGAAGGTTTTTAATTGGGCACACATTATCTCTGTTAATATCAAACAAGATATTCAAAAGTCCCAAGAGGCATCTCTAGGATACTACCCAGGGTTTTTCATGTCTGGTTATCTTATCAATGTCATTTGTGCAGTTTCCCCTTTTTCCCTCTTATTTTGGAACCAATCTCCCTATGAAGAAGCAGTCCACTTGTATTTCTCTAATATGTGGGCAGTCAACTGCAAGAATTTTTTCTATGACATTTGCAATTTTTTTCATGATTCCTCTACATTTTCTTTTAAAAAATCATCCAACTCCCAGTTTCACTCAGGAAGCCATGGACACTATTAAGGAGATTGGTGATTGGTCTGTAGATGAGGAATTCTCATATATTAGAATATATGGGTGTGCAGGGGCTCCCCATATTTTTGCAAGATATGTCCCAGACATACTAGCTTTGAGAGAAATTGCATATCAAATTGTCAGTGTTGGTATTGCAACATTCCTGTCAAGAAATCAAAAAAGGAAATGGCCTACATTCCCAATTTCACTAGTCATTTTTACTTTATTAAATACAAAACGTGCTCAAAAGGAAGTGGAACAATTGGAAGGAATCTGGTTGGCTCAAGGGAATCCCAAAAAATATGATCCATCAAAGATTGTTAAAAAACATTGTTCTATGGTCAAAATTAAAGCATACATCCATGAATATGACTCATTTGACATTGTTTTTCAGAGAGCCACAAGTTTTCATGAAGTATCTCAGAGAATTGATGTTACAAGAAACAATTTTAAATTCTCAAACTTCATTGATTGTTAATTTTAAAGGAAAAAAGGCTTTCTTAAGGAAAATAATGAAAAGCAAGGTATTGAAGCAATAAAGATTGATGAAGATGAGGATGAATCATCCAAGTATGAATGGTATCACAACACTTCAACAATGGATTCACAGGTAAATGGGTGGGATCAACAAATGAATACAACAAGAGAGTAGGACTTGAGCAAAACAATAATCCAGACTCCTATCAAAACTCGTGAAGTCATTGAAGAGCTTAACACTAACACAGACATGGAACATTCCCAAACAGAATTTATTCCTATTACTACTCCTATTGATACTACCCCCATAACTACCATTCTAGGAATAATTGTAACAACCACTTTATATCTTGAGAGCCTCTAGCCTATACAAGATATTGCTTTGTCCTTGGAAAATTATGCTTTTGATGATAAGACTAGAACTATAGTGAGTAGAAATACTAAAAAGAAGAAAAAGACACACCATGAATAAATCACACAAGTAACTCAACTATGGAATTCTAAACACTTAAATGATGAAGAATTTGCAGAGGAAGTTGTTGATTCTCTGGGAGCATTTTCCAGTGCAAACAAATGGTCTATAAACAAACTATATAATCAATTAAAGGAAGAAAATAAAGGGTAGAAGAGGTACAAGAACATTTGAAGTCAAAGGAATACATTTGGTCACATGAACATGAATCATAGTTGAAGGATCTTTCAAAATAAAATAAACTCTCTTTAAATACCATTGTATAGTTGACAACTAAAATAGATGAGATTAAAGTGGAACACAATAGACATGGAGCTCTATTTCTTGATGAGAAAAAAATTTGAGCAAGAGTTATGAGAATCAAGTGGATACATTAATTGCTCAGTTAGAGGAAAAGAAAATCAAAATTGATGATTCTGAAACTCTAAAGAAATAAGTGTTACACATCAACATTACTCGCTTTGATAAGTGTCGCAAATGTCGCATGTTGCTCACAAGTGTCGCAAATGTCACATGTTGCTCACAAGTGTCGCAAGTGTCGCAAGTGTCAAGAAAATCATACTGCCATGATGACGACACTAAGGAGACACTTAAAATGCCTCAAACACTTGATTTGGAGGAAGAGGAATGGCTAACTGAAGTTAAGAACCTCTTGCCACCTGAAAGAATCATCGAATCTAAGGTTTTAGAAGAGAGCGCTCCCCTATATCACCCTTAGGAGCACTGGCGCTCCCCTATAAAGTGCTAGGGAGCATTATAACACCAAACAACCCTTCTAAGGGAGCGCTATGGATTTTTAGAGCACTGACACCCCCCTAAGGCCTACTAGGGAGCGTTATAGCACTCTGATGGCCTTTTTGAGGGAGCGCTGCCTATTCTGGGCAGCAGTTGATCTGTTGAGGAGAATAAGGGGAAGATCTTTCAATCTTGGGAGGCAGTTGCATTCAAATGCCTGGTTCAACCATGATCTTAGGGAAGATCCCTGACTCAAGGAGGAAAATCCTCATCTTACCCTAAATATACCTCAAGAGGTTAGGCCTCTCTAAACCTATATAAGTAGGCTCTATCATGGTGAAAGGGGGGAAGAATTGGAAGCATGAAACCTATGATCTCATAGGAAACATACAGTGAACTGGAGGAAAGTAACCAGTGAAGTTGTTGTCATCCGGATCGTGGATATTTTGAGCAAGGGTTGGACAAAGGGGACTTGACGAAGCTGTTGCATTCGCATCTACGGTTGTAAGTTACTTATGTCATTGTTCTCATCAATATGACACGCTTGCCTGTTTCTTTCTAGTTTGTGTTTAATCTCACATGAACTTGTCTCTGATAGATAGATCTATTTCAAGCTAATATCAATAGAGTAGGAATTGTTTGTACTATTGTTTGTCTACAGGGCTCATTGAGTAGCAAAAGATTGGAGCTCAACTCGGAGCGTGCAGGGACAAACGCTGATAAAAGGTACTTCTTTTCTCCTTCCTCCTCGCACATTAGTTTGTATAGATCTAAAAGGAAGTCAATTTCCATGTTAAGTGTCTTCTGTCTTAAGAGTTAAGAGTCTATCTCTCAAGAGGAGATCTACCTGTCCGTAGGGAGATTTTCCTTCAACAGAAACTGGTGACTCCACTGGGGATAGTCGAATCGAAACTTTGGGTTTTGATTTTTCCTCATAGACCTTGTCTTACCCTCTGATTGTTTTCAGACCTTGTTCACCCCTTTTCTCTTGATTTCATGTGTTGATTGACTCCTTGCCCCATCTCATTCAGCTTGATTGCCAAAATTCGACTGAAATTTTGGATTTTTTGGACATTTTCACGAGATTTTAAGCTTGGCACCCATGTGGTTGTGCTAACGGAGCGCCAGCACTCCCTGAATGTGTTAGACAGAGCGCTATAAGACTTGGTGCCCCTTACACCAGAGCGCCAGCCCTCTTTTGGCAAAAAACATTTCCAGAATTGATTTTTCAGGGTCCAGTCTATGTGTTTCACTTGTTGAGCCTCTTTGTGAGTCAATGCTTCTTCCCACTAAACTTTGACATCCTTCCTTCTGAGGAAAAAATACCTTGTTGTTTAGATTATGTATCCTTCTTCATTATTTTTGAGTTTTTCTGTTGTTGGGAGTTTGAAACCAATGCATTGTTTTTTCTCTCCTTTTTGACTGAGTGAGAAACTCTGGTGAAGGACATCATAAGTCTATGAATCTCTTCATTTGGTTTTTGTTGAGGTCATTGTTCTTCAACATCTCCTTTTTGTGTGAAATTCTTGATTTTCTTTGTTTTCTTTTCCTTTGCTTCTTGTTTTTTTATCACAACAAGAGGGTGTATTGTTTGTACAAAACCTACTTATGTTTGTCTGAGTTTTCATTGATCCAAAAGGATAATTGGGAGGAGAAGTGTCGTTTTGAATTAATCATTATTCGCACACAAACAATAAATAAACATCTTGATTGATTTGCATATTAGAAGATATTTCCAAAATATTTTAGCACCACACTGGATTTGATTTAAAAAAAAAATGTTTGAGGACATTCCTTCTTAGTGTTTGTTAGTAAAAATAACTCTCTCTCTCTCTCCTTTAAATAGATATTCATCGAAAAGAAATGATTGCTTATCATCTTTGATGCATTTTTTGGGGATTGAGTCATCATTCCATCCGTTTCACTTCCATGCACCCCTTTTGAGTAAAAAACAGCTATAAAATGAACGCTAATTAAAAAACTATCTAGAACATTTTATTTTCTAGGATCCTCCACCAACAGTAGACTAGGATTAGTACTTTGGATTAGGCTGTGAGCATAACTCTCCAAAGTTTCCAAAACAAACATTAGCATCCAAGGCTAGGGAGAGTCAAATCCAATTGTCGTATAAGTCTGCCTGGGATCCCCCTCTCACACAGGGGTTACGCACGAGGTCGCACTCGGGAAAGCTACGAAGACTATCCCTCTGTGGTTTGACTGATTGTAGTAGTCAGATCGTATTATGGGGATCGCTTAAAGGTATACCCACAATGTTGAGTGGAAGCCTTTCAAGTTGATTTCGGGCTAGATACCCTGCCCATACGTTCGGACTAAACTATCGACTGTACCCACCCAAGGGCTGACTGCGAATTGGTAACCTTAGTGGCCATAATCTTTAGGGTCTTACACAAGGTGATAGTGAAGGGAAGTCTCACTGTACCTGGAACATACATTGGTCAAACTCATTCAGGCTCCTTGGAGGGTAAATCCACAATTATTGCGTGGAAGCTTGCACCAAGGTGAAAGTCCGTTAAGCAGGTCGCCATTGTAACTGTTCCACCATATCCCCGCCCCTTCTTGACTTGATCACGCGACATTGGATTTCATCGCCAACTAGTATGGTCATCGAGAGAAGGTTTTGTTTGTTTGGTTGTGATTCCTAGATTCTATTAGCGTATGTTTCTTCTTTTCGATAGTTGGCCATAGATATTTTCCGCCGACTCTTGTTCGCCAACATCGACCCTCCACGCCGTTTGCGGAGGCTACAAGGACTTCCTCCAGAAAATATGGAAGAGAATACCCCTTTACCCCCTCATTCTATGGAGGAATATCCTCAACAGAGCGAGGTTCACGACACTATAACCTCCCAAGAAGAAGTTCCCACCTCTTTAGAGAATTTTCGAATTGTTTCAGTCTCCGGAGGCTTTCCGCATTCCAGAGGGATATGAGAGACGTGTTCTCCAACTGAATTCAGCTGGTGAATTCGTCGTCGTCAATCCTTCTGACATCCCGACTGGGTCTCATTCAAACCCTCTAGTCGATGACCCCTTTTGGACCGCAGACATTGTTCGAAGTCCACCGCGCATGGTGCAGGATCTTTATGGAACGGGAATAGGTGTCGACGCGCCTATCACCTACACCGTACCCTTAAACCATTTTACCAGTACTACCGTTTTTTCAGCTACACCCTTCATTGATCCGAACACATCGTATATTGGCCCAAGGTCCACTTTTTCTCTCCAGACGACTCACTCTACAATGGTCCCTCACGTTCCGACTATTCTCGCCGGTAATGCGGTGGTTAGCCAAGCTGCAATTGGCACACCAATAACACCTAGACCTTCATCATCACTCCCTTTTGGGTACAGAGCACTGAATTCTTCCACTGTCACTACTACCCAAGTTATGCCTGGAAGTTCTATACCTATACAACAACCTGGAGGGACCGGTCTTGGTAGCTTTAACCCATTAAGCAACACCGGTTAGTCATTTACGTCTGGTTCTCAAATTCCAGGAACTCCACCTCAAGATGGGGGGCATCCTCCCACTAGAGGACAACTTCCATTTGGAGGGCACCCTCATGCTGGGGGGCAGCCTCAATCCGGAGCCTACCATCAACCGTATGGACAAAATGTGTCTACCACACCCAATCCGTGGAATATCCCTTTTCCAGGAAACCCATAGTTCTCGGGGGGACACAATCCTCAAGCTCCACAACAACCTCTTCCCCCTCAAGGGACTCATCTATATCCTCCTTATGGACAAACGCCAAATCTGTCTTATAATCCTCAAAACCCATCCGGTTATCCCCTGCTCACACATGTTTCTCGAACTCCCTCAAATCCTGTGTACCCTGGTCAACACCAACCTTATACAAGAGGACCCACTGGTTACAATTATCCGCCTAACCCAGTGTATGGTCCTACTGGTGTTCCTATGCCACACCAGTATTACCCACAGGTTAACCGACAACTACCTTTCCTAGCAACTCTGGACCTCCCAGACTTGTCTCGGTTAACGAATGATCCTATTTTTCATTCTCTGGTTTGGCCAGCTATTCCAGCTAAACTTCCTTCTGATATTCCAAAATTCGACAGAAAGTCTGGAGAAGACCCAAACAACCATGTGATGACTTTCCATTTGTGGAGTTCATCCAACTCCCTCATGGACGATTCTATACGTTTGCGTCTTTTCCAACGAACGCTTACAGGTTCTGCAGCAAAGTGGTATATTGAACTACCACGTGCTTCTTTTCACGATTTCAACTCCCTTGCCATGTCCTTCCTCACACACTTCCAACTACCCATTCGATACGAGACGGGTACTGAACTATTGACCTCCCTTCGTCAGACAACCTTCGTACATATCTCTGATCATATTCATGAATGGAGACGATGACAAAGGTTAATCAAAGTGGTCATTCCTGACCAATTATTAGCGGAATGGTTCACCAAATCGCTGTTACCCCAGATCGCTCGTGATGTTGCTATGGGTGGTGTAGTCACCGAGGAAGAAGCTATTGCTCGAGCTCAGTAACTAGATTTGGTTTATTCACAATCTGGTACTCTGTATGAATTGATACCAAATGCTACACGTGCCACTACTGACCCATCCAAACCATCGTCTACCTCGCACACGGATGGAGTCATTGGTTCTGTCAAAACTCAATCTACTTTCCAGTCGACTGGAACAACCCAGCGGTCCGCTTCAACGTCTGCTCCCAGTTTGAACACACCCTCTTCTACCTCCCCTCAAACTCAGGTATCTGAGGTGAATACGGTCCAATCGACCCCTTCACAATAATCTGGGGGCAAGAAGAAAGCAAGAAATAAACCAAAGAAAAACAACAACAATGAACAACCAAAAAATCAACCTCAAACCCCGGCTGCCGGAAAAAAACCACAACGGAAACCGAAATTCCCATGTCTCATTTGTGGCGATGATCACTACACTCGAGAATGTCCACATCGCGATGAAGTGGCCAAGCTTTTTAAGGGAAATTCACAACCCGTTGTGCTTACCCAGCCTTTTCCACAGCAGCAATATTTGGTTGCTCAAACCCCCACTCCAGGGGGCAGTTCCAACCAATCCCATGATGAGGCCTCGACAAGTGCCCACATTTACATGTTTAACGAGATTAATCTGACCACTCTCACTACGACATATGACACACCGATTAAACCTGATAAGCCGAAGCCCACTAACGGTTCCTTACCGAACCCTTTACCATCTTTCGTTAGTCCTTTGTCTGCCAACCCTCCGTCTGAGCCACTTCATATTGAGAAACCTTCGTTTGACTCCATCTTACGCCCTCCTAAGAGCACTATCCGTAAATCTACCTTTAATCCTAGTTCACGGGCTGCCCAAAACTACAACATTGTTGAAGATTTGGCTCAAGCACCGTGTGCTATGTCTTCTTTGGAAGTTCTACAACACTGTCCCAGCCAACGTAGAACGCTCTTAGCTTCCATCGGCGCTTTCGATCCTAATTCATCTAATAACCTCACATTTAATCTGAATGATCATCAACCTCGACTCTCCCACCAACTAGATTTTCATATCGATGTTGTTGTTCACAATCAACAAATCCACCGAACTATCTTGGATGAGGGAGCCTCTACTTGTGTCATGTATTTAGCTTGTTGGAAAGGCTTAAAATCACCCGCCCTTAACAAATACCCTATGATGTTACGCGCTTTCGATGGGCGAGGTTTTCATCCTCACGAACTTTTACAATCCTTAGCCGTTCAGTTGGGCGACAAAACTTTTACTGTTGATGTCGAGGTAGTCGACGCCCCCCTCGATTACAACCTACTACTTGGAAGAAGTTGGTTCTATGCTATGACTGTCATCACCTCACCGGTGTTTCGATGTGTACAATTCCCCCATCAAGGAAAAATTGTCACTATCGATCAACTAGATTTATGTACACCCGACGCTCGTGCCCCTGTCACCAACAACATTCCTTTTTTGGGAGACCATCAAGTTACGTATGAAAGCGTTGGTGTTGGCTTGTTGAAAGATTCTAGCCTTATGGGTACCTTCCCTACACCACTTCCACCCACCACACATCATATTTCCACCGTCAATATGATTTCGACTATGGCTTATCAATCTTTGGAATCATCTGACCCTTGGATTGTACCTAGTCCTATGGAATTCGATGTGCTAGGTGACACCATGCCACTTAGTCCAGCCGAGGCCACATATGTGGCTATTCAATCTGCCTCTCCCTCCTCGGACAACTCCCATCTATTGGCACCTGATGCCTACTCGATGTCGTCATGGTTGGATTCCTTATCGTCCGCAATCGACTACATTTCCCACATTTTTTCTTCCGACGAATCTATAATGGAAATTCTCAGTATTGACGACGTACCTTGGGAGGATAACCATCATCGATCCTCTTTTCTTCCACCTTTGGAAGAAATTCACAAAGCCATACACTCTGTCTTCCCTCTTGATGTTACCAATTCTCCACAATCTCCCATCCTCACACAAGATACTCTTTCTGAGGGGAATATGGGTAATATCTCTACTACGATCGTTATTGATATTTCGATCAAAGAAGGTGTTGTGGAAAAAATTAACCTTGGTGCTAATTGCACACCTAAAGAAGTGGTCTCTTACACCGCTCTGTTTAAAGAATTATGCGACGTCTTCACTTGGAGCTACAAAGAAATGCCAGGAATCGACCCCTTGATCGTTGTGCATGAAATCAAGACGTACCCAGGTGCAAAACCTGTTCGACAGAAATTCCGTCCGGTCCATCCCAAGAAAATCGTAGCTATAAAGGCAGAAGTTGAGAAACTTTTAAAATCTGGCTTTATCTATCCCGTCCCTTTGACAAAATGGGTCTCCAACCTTGTTCCGGTTGCCAAAAAACAAGGGACCATCCGTGTCTATGTTGACTATCGGGATCTCAATAAATATTTTCCAAAGGACAACTACCCTACGCCCTTCATTGACCAAATCATTGATAATTGTGTTGGGAGCGTAATCTTCTCTTTCATGGATGGCTTCTCCGAGTATAACCAGAATGAAATTTTACCTGCTGATCAACATAAGACGGCCTTTATCTTCCCATGGGGAACTTTTGCCTATCAAAAGCTACCTTTTGGTCTAAAAATGTTGGTGCTACTTTCCAGCGGTCCATGTCGTATGCTTTCCACGATATCAATCATATTGCAGAACCTTACCTCGACGACTTACCTGCCCACTCATCCAATCGATCAGATCGCGTTGATCACTTACGAGCTATTTTTCTTCAATGTCGGTTTTACCGTATCCGCTTGAACCCACATAAGTGTATTTTCGCCGTCAAATCCGATCGACTCCTCGGTTTTGTTGTCTCTAAAGACAGGATTCGGGTGGATCCCTTAAAGATTAAGGCTATTCTAGCCTTACCCCCACCTACTAGTTTGACTCAACTCCAAAGTTCGCAAGGAAAAGCAAACTTCCTTCGTCGTTTCATTTGTAACTACGCTGAGATAACTAAAGGATTCATGTGGTTGTTGTAGAAAAACACCCCTTTCATCTGGGATAACATCGCTCAACAGTCATTTGATGCTCTTAAGCATGCCCTGACCCACGCACCTTTGTTGCACCCTTCAGAGTATACAAAGGACTACATCCTTTACTTAGTCGCCTCCACTTCCACTATTGCAATGGTGTTAGTTCAAGAGGACCCCAACGGTGAGGAACATGTGATCTATTATCTGAGAAAGAGTCTATTTGGACCCGAATTCCGATATTCACATGTAGAGAAATTGGCTCTGGGAGCCATCATCGTTGTCCAGAGATTTCGCCATTACATCTTACTACGCACCACCACGATGATTGCGGACTCAAACCCCATGTACCATGTCTTGACACGTCAAGTGCTTGGGGGAAAATACTCTAAATGGATCATCATCCTTCAGGAATTCGATCTTGAATTTGCGAATTCCAAAGCCAAAAAGTCCCTGGTGTTTGCAGAGCTCATCTGCAACCTCCCCCATGCTGATGAAGACATCAAACCTAGAGATTATCTCCCTGACGAAACTCTTTTCCTCATCAACACCTCTGATCCTTGGTACGAAGACATCCTTCTTTATCTCCAAACCCAACGCTTTCAGCCTAACACTTCCTGTGAAGAGCGTCGACGTATTCGCTACCATTCTCGTCGTTATCTTATCGTCGGTGACACCTTGTATCGTTGTGGTATTGATACTATCCTTCGACGATGTTTAATTCATGCAGAGGTTGAACGTGTTCTGAACGACTGTCACCTTGGAGCCTGTGGCAGTCACCTTTCTGGGATGGCCACAGCCCAAAAAATTCTACATGTCGGCTATTTTTGGCCCTCGATTTTCAAAGATTGTATTGAGGCAATCAAAAAATTCCCACCCTGCCAAGTTTTTAACAACAAGGCACGCACCCACCCTACTACGCTGCACCCCATTATCGCCATCAGCCCCTTTGCCAAGTGGGGTATCAATTTTATGCAATGTAAGCCTACCTCAGTCGAGGGGCATGGTTATATAATCGTCGTCGTCGACTACTTTACAAAATGGGTTGAGGCTATGCCTACCTTTCTGAATGATGGTCGTACCGCAACTCTGTTTGTTTTTAACCACATCATAACTCGTTTTGGTGTACCACGCACCATTGTCACTGATCATGATGCACACTTTAAGAACCAGATGATGAGTGAATTGCATGCCAAGTTGGGTTTTTTCCATGAAAACTCATCCCCATACTATCCTCATGCCAACGGACAAGTTGAAGCCATCAACAAAGTCCTCAAAACCACGATTCAACACATGGTAGGGACAAATAAGACATCCTGGCATCTACAACTTTTCTCCGCTCTTTGGGCTTACCGTACTTCCGTGAAAACCGCAACTGGGTTCACTCCTTTCCAATTAGTGTATGGCATCGAAGCCGTTTTACCAATCGAGTGTGAGATTCCATCTCTGAAACTTAAAGTAGAACTCCTACCCCATACTTCTGTCGAAGAAGAACGTTTCTTATATTTGACCAAACTGGACGAAACACATCATAATGTTGCTCTCGTTAACGAGGCACATCAGAAACGGATAAAAAATCAATACGACAAATCCATCCATCCTCGGACTTTTGCAGAAGGAGACTTAGTCCTCGTCTATGACCAGGCTCATGACAAACTAGGGACAGGTAAGTTAGAACCTCTGTGGCATGGCCCTTACATTGTCAAACGTGTTCTGCACAGAGGCACCTACGAGTTAGTCGATTATGATGGAATTTCTCTAGGAGAGCCCCGGAACGAGCTTTACCTTAAAAAGTACTATGCCTAGATCACCTAGCATGTGTACGTTGTACATTATTGTATTTTAGTTTGGTGTGTCTGTTTCTTTCGCATGCTCGAGTCTTTACCTTTGCCACTCATAACTGTGCCTTGTGTTTTCATGCGCAGATGACATCTTCCTTTCCTATCTTTGTCGGGTTTGTGAATGGCGCTAGTCAACACACCCGAAACATTGCTTCGGCAACATGGGTCATTTACCAATTTGACGAGGTGGTGAGTTCAGGAGGTATTTGCTTAGGACTAGCGACTAATAACATGGCAGAATATCATGCTGTCATCGGACTCTTGACCCAAGCCTCCTCCTTATGTATCTCTTGTATCATTGTTAACCTAGACTCCCAACTCGTGGTCTATCAACTCAACCGTATCTACGCTATTCGTAATCATATCCTGCTACGTCTCCACCTACAAGTTCGTCGTCTTGAACAAATATTTGATTATATCGAATACAGACATATTCCAAGAGAACTCAACAATGTTTCGGATTCATTAGCTAATTACATCATGGATCGGTATCTCGCCCATAGATAAGATTTCATGAAGGAAAACAAATTCTACATCACATGTAAATTAAAACACATCACATTAAAGGCATCATCATGTACAAATGTTTTGGCACTGTAAAAACTCGGAACTGTATATATATACATAGCGTGACTGAAAATGTTTTGATTACATCAAAAAAGTATTTGGAAGAGCAAAATTTTGGGTCTTTACACCCATACAACATCGTCTGACAAGTCATGCAAAATATACAATCACCAGAGAGACTCTAATCTCTCTGCACTGCATTGTGCTGAGAGTAACATATCATTGTGCGCACTACGCGTCTCAGTAGAGAATTAACATTCTCTGGCACCCCCACAGTGTGTCTCTGTAGATGTAAATGCACTTCTCTCCTCCGTAGAGGAGGAATGCCCATCGTGAGGCCTTGAAGGTTTCTTTCAACCTCCCGGAGACCTATCACTGGTGCCCCTGGATCTACTGCAACCGGAGCGCCCCCGCGACGTCCTGGTATTGGTATCTCAGTCGGGAACACTGCTCCCTTGTCTGCATGTTGAAAACAATACATCCATTAAAAACTCTTCTACGTACCCAAATATATATATATATATATATATATATATGTGTTAAAAAACTTAAAACAAAAAACTAGACAAGGTGTTGCTTAGTCTCTCACCTGACGCATCCCAATCTTCCCCCACTGGTAGAATCAAATCCATGCTCCCGCGAAATTCCACCTCGGCATATGGGAAGTCTTATATCCAAATATATTGGCGTCTCATCCAAGTGAAGAAGTCACCGATGAAACAGAACTCTGACTCTGCCACTAGTCTCGAAGACAGACTAGTCCACCGTTCCATCCGTGGTTCTCCCACTGGTCGTACCGACAATACTATCTGAGGCTGCATATGGGGGATGCGCTCTAAGAAGAATGAGACCAAGAACGAACCATATCCAAACTGTTTCTGCCCCATCCTACACCGCGAAACCTGTTCCTTCACATTCCGAAGAAACCATGCACTCCAGTTAAACAGTGTTGGCTCTAAACACTGTACGCCATAAGCTACCTGTAATCTCGACGCCAGATGTGCGCTAGTGCTTCTTGTCACACTTGTGATGGTGAACAAAATAGATTGAAGGGGTAACTCTCTGATATCTTTGATGGGGATTCTACCCCCCACCAGTCTTGCCCCCGGGACATAATGATGTGTTAGGTACACACCCACTTGCTCTGGAAGCGCCCTCTGTCCGGAAAAATCTATAGGAACCCCTCTTTTCGAGAGGCCAGTCAATAAATATACATCTTCCAACTCGATGGTTAGAAGTTGTGTTCCGATCCGAAACCCTTGCTCTGCGACATCCCACAAGCTGATTATATACTCAAGTAGAAGAATCTCTTTCTTCATCTTTTGCAATTTGAAGAATTTCAAAAGGCCACAAGCTCTCAACGCGGCCCACGTGCGAGGACTCTACAAAGCAGCCAAATCATCGAGCTCATGCTCTCGTTCCTTCCACTCAATCATGGTCGTTGCCGAAATCACCTACAAACATAAAAACAAAGAATTTCATTATTCAATTTTTCGGCAATTTCTTAAGCAATTTAAAAACTTGAAATCTATTGCCCACACTGTTCAAAAAGGACCACGCCCTATTGTTATCACTCAATCATCATCACGCAACAATAAAACGTTTTAAAATTAAAATAATTTTCACAATGGTTGCGTGGGCATATTTTTGAGTTTTTTATGGATTCTTTGACAAAAACGACCTATCTACTCAGGTGTCAAGGCGTTGGCATCTATGATATCACCCTCTAAAATTTTTTTTGCAAACAAATGTATTTTTCCCACCATTTTGATTAGAGGTCGATTTGATCTTTTTTGGAACGACCTAGGGCTTCGTTTTTTAATTTAAATATTGTTGTGGGAATGAATATTGAACCATGTAATTAAAATAAGGGGAGATGAAGATATACCTGGTCCAAACAGCGAGAGAAACTCCACTGCTACAAATCCTTATGCAAATGAAATGGTAAATGAAGATTTTTCTTGTATTACTATTTATAAATTTCCATCTTTTATAAGGTATAGTTATTTGTGGGTTTCTTTGACAATATAATGGCTTCACTAAACCTCTGGATTGCAGTTTTGACACCACAAGTTTCGAAGCAGTTCTAATCGTTTGTTTACCTTGTCGCATCCACGAGCATAGTCTTAATTCGTTTTCAAGCTCGAAAATATGAGAACGCATCGGGTAGACTTTTATCTCTTTTTCGGACCCGTATGGACACACGAAAAAGGAACCCCCTGGAGTCATCTTTAAACTCTTTTCAAACTCTCTAAATATGAAAAGATCGTCGAGTGATCTTGCTTCCTTTCACACTCATTAAAAGGTTCGAAAGGGCGTCTTTCGAGTGGTAGTTTATCTCTTTTTCGGCCTCGTGAGACTAACTGTACGAAAAAGGAACTGAGAGAGTTCTCTTTTAAGTGTTTTTCCAAACTCTATAATCATGAAAAACCTTCGAGTTTTATGTCTTTGGACTCGCTAAAACAAACATCGACAGGCCCGTACGGGACCGAACCCTTACTTCTTCCAGTTCGTTAAACAAAGGAAGAGGAACTTACCGAAGGTGAGTTATATTGAGCACGTGTTACCCTCCTCAAGCTCATTAAATTAAAAAGAGGTACTCGTCTATCTGGATGGGGGAAAATTTGAAGGAAGCAAGCCAAGCGGTCTCTTGAGAACATTACCAAGTAATTCTTAGAGTCGCCCTTGAACACGACACTTTGTCTTTTGCACGCATTTTAATCCACTGAACCTCTGCACTGAGCCAATCCTTTGAGTTTCTTTCACTCCTTTAGGTCACCTGACGTAAGTCATAGCATCCACTGCATCATAACGTTTTGGTCCATGTCATGTTTCTGCTCTTGTGCCTCAGTGTTCAAGGGAAGTATCTGCCTCGAGAGTCAGCCATCACAAATATCTTGTCTCAATACCCATGTCAGTCCATGTTCATTTGATCTACCAAATTACATCTCTATGTCTGTTTCGTGTCGTTGATGGGGGATACATTAAGGCCCTCCTTCGACAAGCCTATTCCTATCAACTTCAACACATTATCCAGGAATTAGACTTAAAAACCAGTTAGTAATTTGGGACCTGCATGCCTCAATGGCAGGCCTCCTTACATCTGATACCAGGTTTACATCACTGACCTCCGATCGGATGATTCCACGGATGTTCGACTCCATCTCATCCATTCACATTCGTTGGAATGTACTAGGGTACCTTGGGAATCATTGACATTAATGGTGATCTCCCTCGTACTTGTTAACGATTTACATCATTGACCGGTAATCAAGTGGTTTCTGCCATGTTCGACATCAGGACATCTATTCACATGGTTAGATTCGTACTATATCAGGATCGGTAAGAAGACCATGGGTTGAGTGATCACTTTGATATGTGCTTTGCCCAGGTTGCGAAGGAGTTTCTCTTGAACAATGACACATATATTGTTACATAGATCCACTTTATATTGGTCGTGGCTCTGTCTTGTCATCTCGTAGATCCACTGTGTATTCCTCGTGGCTACGATCAGTTCAGGTCATCAGAGTATAGATCCACACTGTATCCTCGGTGCTTATACCTTTTTTATCAATACAATTATGGATCTGCAGTGTATTTTATGGCGGCCATATCTTGCAAGTCTTGATCACCCAAGCATAGGTATGCCTGCCTTGGGTTTGGAACATGTCATAATATTTGTTGGATGTTTGTGTGCAGCTTCTGTCAGGTTCTCCGCGTCTATACCCTTGCTTGAAAGTCTACAAAGCATTTCAGTTATCAGTTCTCATCTTCTAACTTCATACTTTGGGGGGCAATCTGTTACACATCAACATTACTCACTTTGATAAGTGTCACAAATGTCGCATGTTGCTCACAAGTGTCACAAATGTCACATGTTTCTCACAAGTGTCGCAAGTGTCAAGCAAAGCATATTGTCATGATGACGACACTAAGGAGACACTTAAAATGCCTCAAACACTTGATTTGGAGGAAGAGGAATGGCTAACTGAAGTTAAGAACCTCTTGCCACCTGAAAGAATCATCGAATCTAAGGTTTTAGAAGAGAGCACTCCCCTATATCACCCTTAGGAGCGTTGGCGCTCCCCTATAAAGTGCTAGGGAGCGTTATAACACCAAACAACCCTTCTAAGGGAGCATTATGGATTTTTAGAGCACTGGCGCCCCCCTAAAGCCTACTAGGGAGCGTTATAGCGCTCTGATGGCCTTTTTGAGAGAGCGATGCCTATTTTGGGCAGCAGTTGATCTTTTGAGGAGAATAAGGGGAAGATCTTTCAATCTTGGGAGGCAGTTGCATTCGAATTCCTGGTTCAGCCATGATCTTAGGGAAGATCCCTGACTCAAGGAGGAAAATCCTCATCTTACCCTAAAGATACCTCAAGAGGTTAGGCCTCTCTAAACCTATATAAGCAGGCTCTATCATGGTGGAAGGGGGGAAGAATTGGAAGCATGAAACCTATGATCTCACAGAAAACATACAATGAACTGGAGGAAAGTAATCAGTGAAGTTGTTGTCGTCCGAATCGTGGATATTTTGAGCAAGGGTTAGACAAAGGGGACTTGACGAAGCTGTCGCATTTGCATCTACGGTTGTAAGTTACTTCTTTCATTGTTCTCATCAATATGCCACGCTTGGCCTGTTTCTTTCTAGTTTGTGTTTAATCTCACATGAACTTGTCTCTGATAGATAGATCTATTTCAAGCTAATATCAATAGAGTAGGAAGTGGTTGTACTATTGTTTGTCTACAGGGCTCATCGAGTAGCGAAAGATTGGAGCTCAACTCGGAGCGTGCAGGGACAAACGCCGATAAAAGGTACTTATTTTCTCCTTCCTCCTCGCACATTAGTTTGTATAGATCTGAAAGGAAGTCAGTGTCCATGTTAAGTGTCTTTTGTCTTAAGAGTTAAGATTCTAGCTCTGAAGAGGAGATCTACCTGTCCGCAGGGAGATTTTCCTTCAACAATAAGCCATGGAGCTGAGAAAAAAATTGGCTTCCTTACGAGAGCTACTTTACACTAAAATATATGTAATCGACGAACATCATGAACATGTACTTCAGTTCTCTACAATGTCTCAAGTAGAATTTGAAAAATAAAAGGAGGTACAATTTTCATTTGAAGGTCTGAAAAATTGGGAAACACAAGGAATCAATCTTCCTCAAAGTTATTGCATATTCTCTGAAGAAGAAAAATTAAAACTTCAAGCATCACTTGACTACTAGCATATCAATTGTTTATTCTCACGTGATTTAATCAAGGAAACAATCATGAGTTTCTCAGACTTATGGGATTTAGCTCTAGATATAATTGATGATTATAATATTCCTCATGTGTAGTACCTAGGCCAATTGGTACCTATTTCAGATTGTCTAAATGATGTACACCAACAAATTTTCTCAAGGATAGATGGGATTACCCAAATCCATTTATGGAATATGGACAATGTCAAACAATTCATCACTCGACCCATAGAATATTATAAATCCATCAATGATTTATTATTGAAATTCAAGTTAGGACATGAGGAAATAACTAAGAAGATATATCGGTGCAAGTTGAACGAGGAGATTCTTCAGACACCATTAATTGCACTAATTTTAAATAAAGTCCTCATATGGAAACGTCACGTGTAAATGCAAGAGGGAAAATTTAGTGAAGGAGTTACTGGTACCGAGGAGAATATATCTCCTTAATGTCAACCAACAAATCAAATCAATATTTGGGCCTATGAATTGGATCAAATTTTGGAATCAGTGCTAGGATTTAGCATCTCTTTCTTCTATTTACTGCAATTATGTAGTGAAAAAAAAAGGTTGGAAACTCTGGGGAATTAGCAATGCACACTATTGTAAAAGCCAAAATTTTGAGATTTGAAGATCTAGAAGTGGAGATATCTACATTGTGTTTCAGTCATTTTGGTACTACTATTCAAAGTTAATGAAATACATATTTTTTCAGGCCATTTATTCTCTCAAATTTGTTAATGAATGAATGTTTACGTTCTCTATTTCTGCACTATTGTTAAAAACTTTGAGAAATAATTATGTCTTTCTTGATTGAATATGATGGAAAAGATAACAAATTAAAATATGAGTATGCATGTTGGCATTCTTTTGGTAACTATTTACTGAATGAATTATTAGTATGTATATGTTTTAATTATTGGTAAAATGTGTGAACTATTTCCATAGTTAAACAACATACCTTTATCTCATATTTAATTTATGTTATTTATTTGTATTGAGTGTGAGCATACACATTTTTTTCTTTTCTTAGTAACTATTTACTTAGTTAAAATTGGTGTATTTGCTTCAATTTTTACCAGGTTTCTTTAACTATTTCTATAGCTTGATGATTCATATGTATCTCACGTTTGATATATGTTATTCTTCTTTCTCTTGACTAACAGACTATGAAATACTTCCATCTCCCAGTCATGATAGTGTAGTTTTAGAATAGAAAGTAGATTAGTTATTTATTTCTCCACACAATAGTTTAGAAGAGATTCAAGGAAGGTCTCCTTTCAAGGAGAAAATCCCCCTTAGTGGCAACAAGACCCACATATCGGTGAGGATCACCATACAAAACAAGTATAGGCCTAGTTGGGGCCTTGATCGGGTGATTTCTCCTCGTTGACTCCCATGAATTTTTCTAGGAATCAACATTTTGGTGCTAGGAGGGTCTCTGATAATGAATGGCACATAGAGATCCATGTAAGATTAATACCCATTGACCTCAACTCCTTTATTAAATTCAATCTCTAATTCCCCTTCCAAGCTAAAATTTCCATCACTAGAGATTGACATACCTGAGTCATCTTCACACATCATATATGAAGAGGTTACACAACCTATTCAATACAATATCTTAGACTTTGGTACCACTCACGAAAAAACAAAAGAGACCGCGTATTCTGAGATTGATTTGGAAACTTTACCATTATATCAATATATTGCGATTGAATCTGTGCATCGAATTACTGATCAAGGAATCCCAAATTGTGTAATGTTTGAAGAACCTATTTTAAATGATCCTCCTCAATTAAAGGTTCCAAGAATTTTTACAAGAGCACATAGTAGAAAAATTGGACAAAAAACGATTCAACATTCCATACCACCTAAAGGTAAAACGGATCAAATAGAAAAACCACCTAGTCCTCCTTTCACTGTAAGAAATAACCTTCTCGCTACTCATTAATTATGGCAAGGAGAATTTTCTACTGAAAGTGAACTGTTAGTAGTAGTTACACCTCCAATATCAACTCCTTTGGTCAATCCAACCTATCAACCTTTACCTTTTCATCCTACATCTCATGATTCACAAGGAACTCCTTGCAGAGCTACAACTATGGTTGGATTCCATCAACCTGAAAGACCTTGGTTAACCGGTTGAGCAGTCAACGTTCCAGGGTATCAAAATGACTTGCCTAAACATCTCAAAAAAATATTAACCAAGTTTTGACCCTAATAACAGAGAATATCCTGAAGATCACATTAATAAATTCATTTTGTCACTAAATCTAATGAAGGTAGAAGAAGAAGATGTAGTTTGTATATTATTTCCATATACTTTTGAAGGTAGAGAACCTACATGGTATTTTTCTTTGATGGTAGGATCAATAACTAACTCGGATACTGAGAAAACCTAGCCACTTTAGTTCTTGACTTGTCTATATTAAGAATGAATTCAAAGGGGGAAATTAAAGATTTTAATCAAATAATCATGACCTTGCTAAATAGAATACCTGAAGACTCATGACCCCCAACCAATGATCTTCTAGAATTCTATACGACTGCTCTTCCTTCCTCATTTACTATCTTTGTTGAAAGAGAAACCAAAACAACATTAGATGAAACAATGAAAGAAACTTTAGATGTGGAAATGGAAATGATGAGCTTAGCCCGAAAAAATCCTATTGAAGATAGAAGATCCTTACTTCTGGTTAGGAGAGTCACAATCAAAGAAGAAAATAAATACAAGGAGGCTCGTGATATTTAAATCTTACACAAATTAGTCAAGAATCTGGCTAATGATATCATTGACATCAAGAAAAATGTAGTAGAAGAATCAACATAAAAAAGAACATGGAGACTGTTCATAAAAAGAAATTTCCCACCTCCTCGCAAACAAATTTCTTTCGTTGATGAGGATGAAATGTACTGCACAATCTCTCAGGCAGGCGAAGTAATTGTCCAGTCCTCTTCCGTTGGGATACGAGAGGTTCCTATTTTGTTGTCTAAAGGATTCGGTAGAAGCATATACATCGCTGTGCAATAGAATGCTCCATCCTTCATCAGCATTAAAGCGTGCTTCCTCTCCTTCAAAATAAACATGGCACTTCCCACTTCCAGCCATCTCGCGTTCGACAAACAGGGATGGTTAATGAAGGATCGTCAGCTTTGTCCAGATGCAAAAAGATTAAAGCAGGTTCAGAGACATTTTGCTATCAACACCAGCGTCACCTTTTTTTAATGAGAATTTGAATACGGTGCTTGAAGCCCTGAGTGCCACGATTGTTTCTTCTGGCGAGCAGGTAATAGGTACAGATCCAGTCTATGGCCTGGCGCAGTGCAGAAAGGATAAACCCCCCTCTGATTGCCCCTAGATCATTGTTGGGGTTGTTGGAGGTGCAACTGTGATTTTAATTATGATATTCATTGCCCGAAGTTATATTTTCAGATTATACACTTTCCCTTCACAGCAAAGACAAGTCGACACTCTAGTCGCAACGGAACTCCGAGGACCGGTAGACTTTGATTTCAAATACTAAGAGACGCTACCAATAAATTTGACAACAGTTACTATAGCTTATTAAGCAGAACCTAGACGGTTGAATTTGTGTTGCACTACACGAGGTATCACGGTTCGAATCCTGCGACGGGACCGGATGGTGAAAATTTGATCTCCTGAGCGTGTGTGAGCTCCATTTGCGGCCAAGACGGTGAATTGTTGTGTCTATAAATTTGGTCTCCACGTGTTGGATCTCGCCGGACACGATCGGCTGTTTGCGAAGCTTAAATTCGAGTATCTTGCCCCGGATTTTCAGTTGAGGCAGGGTCTTCAGAGTTTCACAGTGGTGGATCGGCATGAGGAAGAGATGCGAAGGCTTTGCAGATGAAGTTAGCGCCAAGCTTGTTCAATCTTGGCACGTCCTTTAAATAGCAGTTCTTTGGATGCTTTAGTTTCTTCGCCTTTACGCATTCTGTCGCGAGTTTTATACACTGTGTTTGGAAAACAGTCAGGTCGTAGAGATTTTTTTCTTTCTTCAAAATTTTCATGGAGAAGCTGAATGATCGCTCAATATAAATAGTATTTTTTTGTCGTAAATAGAATCCTGCTTGAACTTTAAATTTCATTATGCCGGTGGCGGCTTAAATGCTTTAGCTTTGACAGCTGTCCTTTTAGGTCCGTAAAAGCTACAGAGTTTGCCTTGCCAATTTTGTGACCAAATCCAGGTGTTTTTGCCGAGAAACTTGGATTTATAACGGTGAATTTATAACGGGCGGAATAAATCACGAACAGGTCATTAGTCGTCTGGATCTTTCGGCCATCAAAGAAAAGTTGCGGCAATGGATGCCTTGTTCTGCAAGCCAGCGGTCAGACCTTCGCCGATTTCGATGGCAAGCGTGAAACCCCGACAGAGTAATGCGACCGGAGCCGTTCAAGTCGGTGCATCTCCACGCGATGGAAATGTTAATGGCGGCGGCTCTATTGTAGAAACTTCTTCCTCAGTCTCCACTCTGCCATTGTCGTCTTCTCGCCCACCTTTTCCTTCCTCGAAGACGCCTTTATGATTCGGCCAAGGAAACGGCGCTCAAAAAGAATCAGAAGATTTAAATATTTCTCTGTTAAATGAGGCCTTGAATGTAGACCTTACAGAGTCCTTGAGAAAAGATACTGAAAAGAGCGAAGGGAACAGTTATTGTCGAGGGGATTCCATCGAGGGGTCTCAGATTCAAACCTCTGGAGAGTTTACAGACTATTCTTTGGACAAATCCGACGATCGAGACTCTGAACTGCACATGATTGCTGAGAGGGACAAAAATGATGCAAATGAGCATTGTGATCAATCTGTCGAAAGAAACAATAAGGAAGAGGGCGAAGCATCCAATGCAGACAATAAACGGGACAGCTCGGATACCACATCTTTCGAGCGTGGGAACTGGATTATGAGAATCCTAGAGTTGAGATCGTTTTGGAAAGACCGGAGGAAGTCCAATTCTATGGCAGCCATGGAACCATGTGATTCACAGATGCAGAAACATGGATCTTCTTGCCAAGACTTGGATTCTTCCAATAGTTCTTGTGGGTGTTGTTATGCAGATGGCAGTGCTTTACGCTCGCATGTGATAGAAGTTCCTCGGATCGAAGTGAAGCATGATAGGAATTCTTTCTCCAGGTTCCTGCATCATGTACCTCTGTCCGATATTAGGTTTTATGGCCGATATTCATATCTCTGTAACCGGGCGTACTCGATTCCAGACATTAAGCCAGGAGACCTCTTAAAAGAACCATGGTCTGCATTTTATCACATCGTCTTTGGAGAATAAAGCAGAACCTGCTAATAAGGCAAAGGAATCAGTGATCAGTGATAAGTCTTCAACAACTTCTTCACCAGCGCAAAAGGAAAACAATGTTAACAACGAAGCTAAGTCTAAAAGCAGGCTCCCTATAAACCCAGTGGTTGCTTACAGAGTAGCAGCTAATGTTGCTTCCTATTTGCATTCACAAATAAAATATATACTTCCTTTTAAAATCCATGCATAGAAATGCAACTGATGACGATGATCTATACAGTTGAAATGGAAATTACGTGATCAGAAAATTATAGGGTTTATAGATCATGAGCCCAATATCCAATACCGCAGCTTCCAAGTGTCAAGGAAGGAATGATGAGGTGTCAAAGCAATTAACAAACGGTTAAAAGATTAGTAATAGCAGCGCATCCGGCAGTCGCACAGTCCGGAGAAGGCAAACAGTTTCATATGCCCCGGAAAACTAAGAGTTTTATTTTAGATTTTTTCTCTTTTAAAAGACTAATGTATGTAGCAGAAAAAGAGGGGGGCGTAGGGGGTGAACTGGGAAAAAACCTCTTGTGAAGAGGGGTTCATTTGTATGTTGAGTTAATGTGTAAATCCGAATTTGAATAATACAGATGATGTTTTTACTTGTGACTGTGAGATTCATCACGGTCGATTTCTTTCAGTGTGTTCTTCTTCTTTTCAGCTGTGTTAAATATGTTTGGACTTCATTTATATGTTCCTTACCCGCAGTTGATATTGTCATTATCATATTGTTTATTTCTTCCTTATTCCGTCACGACTGTATTACAATTTCGTTTTCTTCTAACTGATGTGCTTCGTTATACTTTAGTACGACCACTACTATAGCGAATGAATGTTGGTTTTCTGTAATTGTTTGTTGTCTTTCTTCTGCACCAGCTATCAGCGGGTGTAAGACCAGTCTACACTTCCGGAATTCTACATATATTCTCTGCTACATCGCCCTTTCCTCTCCTTTTTTCTGCTACCGCATCATGATTATCAAATCGCTGAAAGATAGACTTACTTTGCCTCACTTTCCGCAAGTTATATGATCGATGCTATTATCTCCTTTCCTCGGTTTTCACTTGACTCCATGCCCAATGGACCATTTCCCTGGTTTAACCCCAAACTTTAAAAATCCAAGACCATCATTTACCCATAAATCTGCCCACCATTTCACGCTTACTAAAAAGCATATTGTGACATTGTTCGAGAGATCCCTCTCAGGTTGGAGGAGGGAAGCTTCTAACCCAAAGTGGTTCGAGGTTGCCTCGGGATTGATTTGCTGCAACCCTTTTCAGTGCCGAGTGTCAACAATTATGAAGAAGAAGAAGATCATGATGATTATGATGTTGGTACTTCTGAGATAAACCTGACCTGGGACATTGTATATGGAGTTATTGGCGAAGAAGAGGATTTTCCCTATGAAGAGGTAAATTCTATATAAACTAGAAGAAAAGGCCCTCTTGCCAGTACTTCAGCTCCATCTCCCATCACTTCCTCCAAGAAGACTATTCCCCAAGAAAAAATAGTCACTAGGGCCTTATTGATTTTTTATCAACTCAATTACAGTTTAGTATAAGACATGAAGAGAACTAGGGAAAACATTGATTTCTATGAGTTAACAAAGTTAAAACAATAGAAGAACAATTTACTTAAAGCATTAGACAACAAAATTGTTTTAAAACAAGCATATACATTTGTAAGTAAAGATAAAGAAAAAAATGCTGAAAGTTAATCTTCGAGAAAGAATAAACAAGTCAATACCAATGATGTGCTAATAGGACATAAGTCTAATTCTCACACAACACCTTTTCTGTTAACTTTTGAAATCTTCAACATAAACATTCACAATTGTCTGGTAGACTCTGGAGCTTCATTGAACATAATGTCATATTTTGTTTGCAAGAAAATAAATTCTCAAACACAAAATTCTACCATACAAATTGTATAGCTTGATAGAACAAGAGTTAAAGTTTAAGGTGAACTTAAGGATGTTTTTATTCGATTGTCTTCTAATCCTAAGGTTCACCAAACAATTGACATAATTGGGTTTGATATTCCTGAAGTCTATGGATTGCTCCTAAGCAGGGACTGGTCTGCAAAAATTCATGGCTATTTTGCTACAGACTAGTCCCATATGTGGTTTCCATATAATGGTAAACCTAATCAAATCAGAGTGGGTCATGAAAAACATGAAATTTACTATGACTAATATTGATGGTGAAATGAATCAATTTTGTTTTCAAATTCCATCTTGGGCAATTATTGCGTTGATTCATTTGTTGGAAATTTTGTTGCAGAAATTTCATCATTCACGGATTCATATGTACAATTTGATGTTGTAAAATTTTCCCAAACTAATTCTTCTAAATGTATAGATTTTCCTTCTGAGATTTTAGAATCTGTTGTAAATAATGATTTATGGACCTTGTTTTTTGATGGATCAAAATCTAATGAAAGTGTTGGAGCAGATTGCATATTACAATATCCCAATGGTAACAAAACCATGTTAGCTTGTAGGCTGGAGTTTCAATGCACAAACAATGTAGCCGAATACGAAGCACTAATCTAAGGTTTGAAAAAGGATATAGATTTGAATGTTAAATTCATAAAGGTTTTTGGTGATTCATAAATTATCGTCAAATAGGTACAAAATACTATCCATTGTGTTTCGAATCATTTTTAAAATTACCAACAATTTGTTTTGGATTTATTACCACATTTCATTGCTTTTGAGATCAAATCTATTCCTAGAGCCCTGAATTCAGATGTAGACCTTCTTGCTAATGTGGCCTTAAATTTGATTCCATATGAAGAATTTTCCCATGACAGATCATCAATTGAGTTGTTGTTTAGGCCATCCATGCCTGACAATATGATGCAAGAGAATCACCTTCAACATTAAAAACAAGACAGGCTAAAGGACAGTGCATCATCCAGCATGCTAAGAAGTTGATTCAGATTTCCAAAGGAGGAAAGCGCCTTTTTTAATTTTGAAATTAGAAAGAGGGAGTATTGAATGTTTGGAGGCAGATGCCATCCCCAAAAGATCTTAACAGATTGAAATATCTTTAATGTATGGATAGATTATACAAATTTCGAGCTTAGCTCGTATTTGCTTTGTAAATGTTCATTTATTATGATAGGAGACCAGTAGGTAGGAATGAGGGAAGG
>ML783169.1:408380-460123 GCA_009831015.1 Picea engelmannii | reverse complement strand
GTTGTTGTCGCTGAGACATAGAAAGGAGAAATAGAGATGTTTTGTAAGAACTTTGTATATGCATTTTTACTGAATATATGAGAAGGAGATTGCTCAAATGTGTGTTGTATCTATCCCTGAGTGAATTATTTAAATGAGTTTACTCTCATTGTTTGTGTTTAACTTGTTCATGCATGTATTTCCTGTATTTTGTGTTTCATTAATGAATTTATCAGCTTAGTATAAGTTTCAATTGTTTCTCTTCTGGAACACTTGGTCGAGGAGCACATAGTGCCCATGCAAGGAGTGCGCAGACCGGGAGTTAGGATAAGAGTTTTTCAAGCTCAGGAGGGATAGAGGTGTGTTGCAAAGACTACGTAAAGAGTGCGCACATATACTCCTTAGATTATATCGTTCTCTGTCGAAAGTCCCTTGCAAGGAGTGCAGAAGGGTTGACACTCTATAGAGTTGTTCAATTCATTTAAGAAAAGGGAAAGTGTCCAGAGATTCAAGTGTTGGAGCAGGGACAGGTGGGCGTCAAGGGTTCGTTCACTACTTCACCGGTTGGAGGAACAGGCGTTCGAAGGAGCAAAGGAAGGACTACCGGAGACCGAAGTCCTGGATTCCATCAGGACCATTGGTCCAAAGGACAGTTGTCAGTAGATTAGAGACTCCATAAGATTGATGGTTCGAAGGTTTCAAGGGTAGAGAGTGCTAAGACGCCTGGAGGCCCAGAGGCTGAAGCATCGTGAGTCATTTATGTCGGAGGAGACGTGTGGAGGGTGGATATCCACTCCGTTACCCAGACGTTCGGAGAAGTGCAAAGGTCTGGCGACGGGAGAAACCCTGAAATCCCTAAGGGATCTGGACCATCCACCTGTCATCGCTCCAAACCGTCGATCCTGATAGGATTTAGATACTCTGTGAAGCTATGATTCGGGAGGATTGTGAGGTATCTCTATTGGAGACGCCTGGAGTGTGAAGGCCTCAAAGTCTCGAATTGGGTGGAGAACAACATGTAAGCCCCTGGTTTTGAGCCTAGGGTCACGAGAAGGTAGCGTATGATCAGTGGGAGCCTACTAAAAAGGGGGTTTTGGCCCGAAAACTGCAGAAAATACATGTGGGGCCCGAAACTAAAAATTCCAGAGAGACCTTGTGAGCTGATCCAACTCCGGTAATTCGAAGATCCTTAGACCAGGAGGTTAGTGGACACCAAATGAGGGTGGGGGTCTGCGCCACAATATAACCAATTAGATATTTTTTAACGATGAATATCATATAATAAGTTTTCTTACTCAAGAAGACACTTACAAATATTTAGTCATTGATGAGAATCAACATGATTCAGAAATCAATTCCTATTCACTAGTTTGTAAAACTAAACCATAAAACATTATTCCAAAATCAATAGTTAAACTCGAAGATTTTTATGATCTTTAGGATAGGTTTAAAACACCAACTAACTGCAAGACACATAATTCTTCAATGAAATTTGAAATCATAAATTTGGGAATTGTAGAAAATCCACGAAATATTAATCTTGGTTTAGGATGTACTCCTACAGAAAGAGATTATTTCATTAATATTTTTAAAAAATATAAAGATATTTTTTCTTGGACATAGAATGACCTGAAAAAATATGATACTTCATTCATTCAACATGTGATTCCACTGAAGTTTAACACCAAACCAATCCAACAAAAAATAAGGAAAATTCACCCTAACTTAGAACAACAAATAAAAAAAGAATTAAATAAATTGCTATAAGCAAGGATCATTTTCCCTGTTAGACACTCTCAATGGGTTTATAATATGGTTCCAGTTAGGAAGAAAAATGGAGACATTAGTATTTTTATTGACTTCAAAAATTTGAACAAGGCATCCGAAAAAGAAATTTTTCATCTTCCCTCAATGGAGCAGATTTTGCAATTTGTGGCAAGATCTGAAATTATGTCTTTTCTAGACAGATTCTCAGGTTATATTTAGGGCTTAGTTTCCAAATATGACCAATTGAAAATGAACTTTAGAACCTATGCATACAGGAAAATGTCATTTGGGTTAATAAATGGTGGTGCCACATTTCAACGTACCATGGATATTGCCTTCAGAGGCTTAGTAAATAAATCAATGGTAATTTATTTAGATTATGTCACTATTTTCTCCAAGAACATATATGATGATGTGCATCATCTTAAACAATTTTTTGGTCGTTGTAGGAAATATGGAGTCTCTCTCAATTCTAAGAAAACCATATTTGCTCAAACAGAAGGGGAACTTTTAGGATTCATCATTTCTATATCAAGATTTGTGATAGAACCCAAAATAATAAAAGAAATACTGGAAATTATTTTCCCTCATAATAAGAAAAAAATGCAATATTTCTAGGAAAAATCAATTTCGTCACACAATGTCTCAATTTTTGCAGAGATAGTAAGACCATTACAAAACATGATTAAAAAAGATATTGTTTTCAAATGGAATAACAATGAAAGAGAATCATTTAAAGAAATAAAAGAAGCAATTGTAAAATCCCAAACTCTATCATCTCCTAATTTTAACAAGGATTTTATTCTATATACTCTTGCTTTAGATTTTTCTTGTGTTGTTATCCTTACTCAAAAAAATGATCAAGATACTGAAATACCATTCTTATATGAGTACAAGTTTCCAGGGTGTAGAATTGAACTATTCGGAAGAAGAGAAACAGACTTATGTAGTATTCAAGGCAGTCAAACACTTTAGGCCTTTTCTCTTAAAATCAAACATGAAAGTTGTTGTCCCATACCCCTCAATCTGAAATTTACTTGTTCATAAATACCTTTGAGACAAAAAGGAAAATTAGATGACTAACTTGCAAGAATATGATTTGGAAATTAAACCTTCTAAAATCATTCGAGGTTTAGGCCTTATCAAACTAGCAATAGGGTCAATGGATTCAGAGTTTGAAAATAAATCTGATAAGGAAAATGAGTCAGAGGCACAAATTAACAATTACTTCTAATTCATCTGAATCATGGTATAAGGATCTCAAAATTTTCCTTACTCATGGTTTTTCTCCTCTCCATTTTGAGCCAAAGAAGAAAAGAGAATTATGATTGAAATATACACACTATCAATTGATAAATGGAGTATTATTTAGAAAAACATTATGATTATGTTTTGCTTAGATGTTTAGAAAAATTGGATGCTAACAAAGTATTATCTGATTTGCATGATGGTATTGCAAGTGGAAATTTTAGTGGTTACACCACCACTCATAAAATATTTCGAGCAAGATATTACTGGCCAACTTTATTCAAGGATGCCCATGCATATGTTCGAAAATGCAAAGTTTTCCAAACCGATATCGGAAGAGAGAAGAAACCTACGTTCCCATTACAACATGTGACAATTGATAGACCATTTGAACAATGGGGACTAGACATCATAGGAGAAATAAATCCAAAATCTTCACAGTTAAAAGAGTATATCTTGACAACAACCAATTATTTCACCAAGTGGACAGAGGCCATCCCTTTTAAAACTATCAATATGTTACACCCTATTTCCCCCAGTTTGTAAATATAACTATATTGGCCAAGAGACTATGGAAAAATCAATATATGTGAATGTTTGATTTGATGAACCTTTGTATAAAAGGTCGATGAACATAAATTATGTTATTTACTAGAAAATGGATAAGTGTTGCATGATTGTTGGAAGGGGGGTGTGCTAAGAGAGACCACGAATGCTATGAAAGAAATGGTGAAGGGGATCAGGAATGGTTGCATTAACCTCCACCAGAACAGTACTTTGTTGGATTTAATTTCCCAATATCAGAACAACCCTCTGAACCAGGAATGAATTACAGTCAGGCTAGTAGGTGGGAAGACCTCCTCAAGAGTTAGGGAAGAACTCCCATCTATAAATCTTCCAGACCTGAACACAGACTGAGAATTCAGACCACACGCAATCTTGCTGAGGACGGAAAGAAAGGAAGGCATGGTGGGCAGAGGAGAAATTGCGAAGAGTGCAGAGAGGAGAGACTAAGCTCGGGTTCAAGGAAGAACTGAAAAAGAGTGTGTTCTAATTGCGAGAGAAGGAGAGTAACCTTCATCCCTATATATTACTGAGTCGAGAGAAAGAGAGTAACCTTCATCCCTATCTATTACTAAGTTGGGAGAAGGAGAGTAACCTTCGTCTCTATATATTATTGAGTCGGGAGAAGGAGAGTAACCTTCGTCCCTAACTTTCGTTCAGCCAGAAGAAAAGATTCAATCTCAAAGCATCCTGGCCTAGCTCGAGGGTGACTAGTGGTAAATCCATTAGGAGTGCATGAGCCTATGGTTGGGTGAAATGGGCATCCCTTTCAGCAATCACATCGCGTCTTCTAGTTCTGATAAGTGTTTTCATGATTTGTGCTTTGAAATGGAATAATGAATGAATGCATGTATGTATACATTTAAGATTGGCCTCTATATTGACTGATCAAGTGATGTGTATGTATTTATCTCCTTGAGGACTTATGCTTCTGTTTGATTTTCCATATGCTCCAATTTAACCCTCGAAGGTGTTTTCCCTAGGGAGTTACCTCATAGTTCCAGAGTCGGAGCAAGCCTCTTGGCACTGCTACCATCTAGGTAATCCCACGAGATTACCCCGCCCTGTTTCAGTACTTAAAGTTATGCGAGCAAGGAAGGCGCTTCCTTCAAACCAGTGGCCTAAGATACCTTAGGATCACTCCCATGGCTTTAACCAAATATCGACTAAGAGTAGAGCTTATAGCCTGAGATTCATCAGAGGGTCCATATGACAAGGGTCTAGGAACCCTGCGCTAAGTTTGAAAGGAGCTAACTCTTGATGGCTTCGGAGCTTCGGGAGCTTAAAGCCCTGGGATGTCAAACTTCATAACTTTCAAAAATACCCAAATGTCGGAGTTGTGAAAGGTTGTGAGTCGTCGATCTGGGGAGTCCATTGGGGCCCTTCTCGACCGTTCGATCGTCTAGTGGAAGGCTTCACATATGGTACTTTGACGAAGTTCCACTTTGGGAGAATGGATATGCTATAACATCAAACTCCCCAAACGCTGAAGTTACGAAGTGAAGGAGAGATGTAGATTTGGGGGACATCATTAGGAGCCCCACCTATCGTCTGATCATTCAGAAGAAGGGACCTGCACATGGTACTTTGGTAAAGTGCCTCTTCGGGAAAATGGAGTGGCAGTGAAGCCAAAACCCCCAAAGGTCGGAGTCACAAATTGACCACGACCATTGATATAGGTATCCTTCGGGTTCTCTCCTAACCGTCAGATCTAGGCTATGGTCAGCCTGACGTTGACCAACTTCGGGAGAAAGGAGGAGTTTGCATCGCAAAACTCCTGAATGTTGAATCTCGATATGACAAGAGTCGTCGATTTGAGGACGCTTTGGGACTCTTCCTAACTGTCGGATCTAGGCTATGGTTAGCCCAGTGCATCGGGAGAAAGGAGGATTTTGCATCACAAAACTGTTGAATGTCGAAGCTTGAAGTGACAAGAGACGTCGATTTGAGGATGCTTTGGGACTCTTCCTAATCGTCAAATCTAGGCTATAGTTAGCCTGACGCTGACCAACTTCAGGAGAAAGGAGGATTTTTCATCGCAAAACTCTCGAACATCAAAGCCCGAAGTGACAAGAGCCATCGATTTGAGGATGCTTTGGGACTCTTCCTAACCATCAAATCTATGTTGTGGTCAGCTCAATGCTAACCAACTTTGGAAGAAAAGAGGAGTTTGCATTGCAAAACTCTCGAACGTCGAATTTCTGAAGCACCGAAGAGTCGTAGATCTATGGGTCTACGTGTTTAGATCTCGACTGTGAGATCTGAGGGATGTTAGAAGGTTTTCAGTCCGGAGTGACGTGGTGCAGTGACATCACCCAGGGTGATGTGGAGCCACGATATATGTGCCACGTGTCACCTGGATTTGTGTGTATCACATATCCTATATACCTATTGGAACGTGACATGTGTCACCCCGATGAGGGCATGTGTCACCCCTGGCCCTTCCACATGTCATCTCGTGGTACGTGCCCACCTAGCCAAAGGGGTTGGTGAAGTGACCGAGAGTCCAGGATTCTGGGACTTCACAACTCTAAAAGGTTTGGGGTGTAGTATGGTAGAGAGACCAAAAGGCCCAAAGGCCAGAGCCACGTGGCAATCTTACGAGAATTCAGAAGTTCAAAACTTCGGGTGGTCTCGTGCGTAGATAACAAAGAGGCATGAAGCGTTGAAGCACCGAATTACTCCACAACTGATATATGAGAAAGATATTAAGTCCAGTCATGGGATAGGATGGTGGATGGTATTCCACCGTGGAGGAAGGAACTTAGAAACAACACGTGTGAGATGGATCCACGTGGGTGCCACGTGGCCCTCAATCAATGAACGGACGAAGAACTTTGGGAAGCCATAACTTGCAACCTAAATCTCATATTTGAGCTTGGTAGCAGACATTAGAACGCTGCAGGTAATTAGAAGAGGATAAAGACCTCAGACAAAGGACTTGATATGTTAAGGAGAGCGAAATTTTGATGCCCCGTCCCTAGGAAAGTTACTCATGGGTCGGGTGGGTTACAAATTGGTATCAGAGCATGGTTACAACACTTGGCATGCTTGGGCTCATGGATGAGTTTCTTAAAAACCATGTTTAAAGAACTCTTAAGGGTGACACCCTTCCTTACCTCTTTCCTAAAGACTTTGGTTAAACTTTTACTCAAGAAAAGAATGAAAACTTTCCACTGTGTGTATTTAACAAATATGAGCTATGTGTTGTTCATGAACTAATAGACTATTAGCTAACAACAAGTGTTTTTTCAGCACTCAAGCAGTCAATAAATCATGGGAAACTACAAGAATAAAGGATGGTGATGCACCAATAAGTGGGGGATAGCTCCCACAATAGAGACGAAGAATATGACAAAAGAAGGGTGGTGGAAACCCCTTTGAATTTGGTTGAAACTGTAAGGAGCCTCATGGCCGAATTACAGAGTTGAAAGGCCGACAACAAAAGATTGATAAAGGAGAAAGAAAAAAAAACAGAAATTAATGTAGTCTTGTTGCAGAGCTTATCTGACATACAGAGGGAGCTGCAGCATGGACTCACAACCATCCAGGTGGACCGACGACATACGAAGAGAAGTCGAAGTCCACCCAACATATGAAAATGTGGTCCTATAATTGGCTGCACTAGGAGGAGTACCTCGAGGAAGGTAAAACCTAGAGACAAAGGACACTCATCGAGAGAGTCCTCTAGAAAGGAAACTAGCAACTCCGAGGGATCTTCTAGTAGAAAAGCTAGCTCATATTCTCAAAGGAAAGGAAAGAAACGAAAGCATTCTAAAGGTCATGATCCTGAAGAGTTCAAGAAATCCAAACCACCCTCTTTCGACGAATAGATTAAGAAAGGGGAAGAAGCAGAAGCTTGGCTGCTTGGTTTAAAAAAGTACTTCAGAGTCCATGAGTACTCTGAAAACTTGAAGGCTAGAATAGCCATCTTCAACCTGAATGAAAAGGATTCCATTTGGTGGGAAGACCTTAGAAATGTGAAAGGGTTCCATGAGAAGGAATTATCATGGAAACAATTTGAGGAATACTTCAAGAAGAAGTATATGTCAGAAAAATACTTTGACGGAAAGACTAAAGAGTTCTATGAACTCAAGTTGGGACAGCTCACCATAGAGGAATATATCAATAAATTCCTTGAGTTGATAAGGTATGTACCCTACGTAAAGGATGAAAAGTTGAAAGTGCAGAAATTCATTAGTGGGTAACCTCATTCCTACCGAAATAGGATTGAGTTCGACGAGCCAAAGACCCTAGAAGATACTATCTGAAAGGCAAGGTATTGTTATGAACAGTTAGGGAATTAGACAGAACCTCGCGAGGAATGGAAGAAGAAGAATAGTTCAGGATTCAAGAAGAAGGGGTTTAAATACTCGAGATTTAAGAACTATGGGAAGAACTCTAGGATGAGCCTTCCTACTAAAAGTGTGTATCAGCAGAATTTACCCTCCCATAGTGGAAATAAACCTTTTGGAGCAACCTCAGGAAAGATTGACAATCCAAAGAAAGAACCCTTGAAATGTTGGGGTTGTGGAGAAGAGCATATGCTGAGGGATTGTCCACACAGACAGTAGAACCATGGGAGAGTCTACAATATCCAAGAAGCTACCACAGTCAATGATGTGGCTAGGAGCATGCCATAGATTTATGCATCCTTGGATAATAAACAAGCCGACCACCAAGCATCAGTGGTGGAGATGGAAGGTATGATCGCCAACCATCTAGTTTCTATTTTAATTGACCCTGGTTCTAATATGAGTTATGTGGCCCCTCGGACTGTTGACAAGTGTAAACTAAAACCAGTTAGACATGTTAATCCATGGTTGGTACAACTAGCCACTGGGACCAAAAGAAAAGTAGCAGAGGTCATACCAGCTTGTAAATTCATTATGGATGGATTTCCCACCCAAGCAACCCTTAACATACTTCCCCTAAAATCTTATGACCTATTGATTGGTATGGACTGGTTAGATTCTTATAAAACTAAGTTGGATTGTTACCATAAAAATTTAGAATGTGTAAATGAAGAAGGGAGAAAGATAACCCTCCAAGGAATTAAGAAGCTTGTCTCAGTGAGACGAATATCATCCCTTCAAATGAAAAAGTATTGCAGAAAGGGATGTCCTATATATCTAATACAAGTGTTGGAATCTGTTGAGGATGAAAAACCAAACCTAGAGGACCACCCCATGTTAAGAGAGTATAAATATGTGTTCCCAGAAGAGGTATTGGGTCTACCTCCGAGAAGAGACATTGACTTCTCGATAGAAATTGCACCAAGAGAAGTGCCAGTATCTAGAACGCCCTATAGGATGAGTACACCAGAGCTAGTTAAGCTCAAGATACAGCTAAAGGAAATGATGAAAAAAGGCTACATCAGGCCCAATGTGTCTCCGTGGGGAGCACCATCCTTGTCTGTGAAAAAAAAGGATGGCACACTCCGACTGTGCATAAACTATAGTAAATTCAATAAGACAACCATAAAGAACAAGTATCCCTTACCAAGAATCAATGAATTGTTCGACCAATTAGGGGTTGCTTCCATTTTCTCAAATATTGACTTAAGGTCTCGATACCATCAAGGATGAATACGTCCACAAAGCAACCTTCAGGACGAGGTATGGTCACTATGAATTTGTGGTGGTGCCATTTGGATTAACCAATGCCCTCGCCACTTTTATGTGCTTGATGAATAATGTACTCAGCGAATTTCTAGATAGATTTGTATTGGTTTTCAATGATGATATCCTAATCTACTCCAATAATATATATTAGCATGAAGAACATCTTAAATTAGTGCTACAAGTACTAAGAGAGCATCAGCTCTACGCTAAGTTTAGTAAGTGTGAATTTTTCCAGAAGCAAGTCCATTACTTAGGCCATGTTATTTCTGAAGAAGGAGTGGCAGTAGACCTTGACAAGATCAGATCTATTATGGAATGGCCTAGCCCAAAAGATGCATATGATATAAGATCCTTTATGGGCTTAGCAGGATACTATAGAAGGTTCATAAAATGATTTTCCAAGATTGGTTTTCCAATCATTGCCCTTCAGAAAAAGGGGGTTAAATTCACTTGGACATCATAATGTGAAGAAAGATTTCAGGAATTGAAATACCTTCTGACCCATGCACCCTTGTTGAAGATTGCAGACCCTGATAATGAGTTCCTCGTGTGTATAGATTCATGTAAGGAATGACTCGGAGGAGTCCTTATGCAAGAAGGACATGTAATTTCCTATGAATTCATAAAATTGAATGAGCATGAAATCAATTATGTGACCCATGATCTAGAGTTGGTTTCCATAGTGCATGATTTTAAAATGTGGAAGCATTACCTCCTGGGTAGGATATTTGTACTTATGATAGACCAATGTGGGTTGAGGCACCTGTTTGATCAACCAAAACTCAATGTTAGACAAGCTAGGTGGATGGCTCTCCTTAGTGAGTTTGATTTTGAAATCAAACACATCAAAGGAAAGGAAAATAGAGTGGTCGATGCCCTTAGCAGAAGTGTAAAAACCATTCACCTGGAAATGGTAAGCACATGTGAAACGAATGTCAGGGAAAGAGTTAGGAATGCACAAGAAACAGATGCATTCTTCAAGACCATGACCTCATACCTAAGGAAATAGACTACAGGGCTAAAGTATGAAGGCTATCAGATGCTCGATGAAGGCCTGTTGACTTACATAAACATATTATATATCCCAATTTGTGACAACTTGAAGAGGTTCATAATGGACGAACTACACAAGAGACCATAAATTGGTCATCTGGGTTATCAGAAAATGATTACGGCCACTAGAAAACAATTCTATTGGCTTGGATTGAAAAAGGACATAACTGACTATCTAGCAAAGTGTCTAGAATGCCAGCAAATTAAGTCAGAACACCGACATCCAACAGGGTTGTTACAGCCCCTACCAATTTCAAAATGGAAATGGGAAACCATTTCCATGGATTTTATCACCGGATTACCAAAATCGGCCAAGCAGAACGATGCCATCATGGTAGTGGTGGAAAAATTGAGCAAGTCTACTCACTTTGTTCCTTCCAAGTCAACTTGCAAGGCAATAGATATCGCCAACATATTCATGAAGGATATATTTAGACTGCATGGCATGCCCGGGGAGATTATATCTGACAGAGACACAAAATTTACTTCAAGCTTCTAGAAGTCCTTAATGGTTGGTTTTGAGACTAAGTTGTTGTTTAGAACAGCCTATCACCCTCAAACTGATGGATAGACAGAAAGAGTAAACCAGATATTAGAAGACATGTTAAGGATGCATGTAATGCATCAGCCTAAGAAGTGGGAAGACTACCTGCCAATGGTAGAATTTTCCTACAACAACGGTTATCAAGAGTCACTGAAGATGGGCCATTTTAAATCCCTTTGTTGGTTTCCATTTTATATATCTACTCTTCTTCTATTGTTCTTATGGGTTATTCTGATTATCATTGACCATTACGGATTGACCCTGGTTTATAACTAAGAGGATTCCCAACAAAATCCCTTAAATACTATCGGCCCCTCTGGTAAACTAGAAGGAAACGCAGTACACAGAGTGCACTATGCAATCTCACCCGAGATAGCTCTATGGGTGGCTGCAATACTCAGGTGTTTGCAACCTGAGACTGAGCGAGATCTGTGTTTTTGCACCTTAACCTTTATTCATTCCATTTAACATCTATTTATAACATTCAATCTATACATGCATGTAACATCCTAGATCTACTTAGTTACTTCATTCATTCAACATTCATCAACTAATCAGAAACAAAGATACATTCATCCATTTACATAATGCAGTTTTATCGTGGTTCACCCCCTCCTGGGATAGGTCCACAAAGATTTGGCTCTCAAGATTTTATTATAGTTCAGAAATATCCCACGTCGCGCGTGGTTACAATCTTAGTTATCCCTCTTTCCCACCGGCTCCTCGATCCCTACGAGGCTGACTAGATCACACCAGGCTCTTCAACATGTGATCTAACCCTCGAGATCGAGTTGCTCATGCCTTATCTAGATCACTAGCTTAATGACTCATACATTCCTTACAATTCTCTTCCTCTTTGTCCCTTTGTGTCTCCCCCCCTTTTCTATGTCCTAAGTACTACTTATTTATATTTTTGGCTCACCAACCATTACAATGTATTAAAAAAACATTAACCCTAATGTCGTTAGTTCTTCCATGCATGCACACCTGCTAATTTTCCTTCTAGTTGTCTTTTTCCTCTTGCATGCTTCTCCTCAAAAAATAACCTTTCTTTCTTATTCGGTTTGCATCCAACAGGCCTCCAAGACTAGCAAGTGGCTCTTCCTGGTCCACCTAAACCTTATGTGCTTCGTCGATCTCTCTCGCAATCGTCTGGAACTTCTCTGTGAGCACCTTTGTTTGTGTTTGATCCTGCACGGTCTTCTCTTTCAGCATGTCCAATACCTGCACTGCAATCTCGTCGATGATCATCCCTGCGCACTCTTCTTGAGTCTGTGCCATGTTCTTCTTTGCATCCTTCGCTTGCGCAATGACCTTTGTTGCCCGCTTCTGGAGAGGTTCCATTTGAGCTTGGCGTTGCTTCTTCTGTGTCTACGCAACTATGAGTTCCACCTGCATTTTTTTCATATCCTGCGCTCCTTTGATGCACTTCGTGATCAACATTGTCTTCTGCCTCTGCTTGAGGTCTTGGATAGCTACGCTTATCCTTTCTTCTTCCTGGTCCCACTGCTAGACCTGTTGATCCTCTTCCATCTTTGTCCATAGTTGTGTTACTTTCTCAAACAAGTCGACCACTGTGTGGACTTGTCACTCCATCTCCTTTATTTGCATTGTTGCCTCCTGCTTCCTCTGCTCCTTCACTTCTGGCGGAGTTGTAGGTATGAGTTTCTCCCGGAGGTGCTCGATCTCTTGTCTGTATTGATTGATTGTCTGCACAATATGATCAATCTTTTGTGTCACCATGAGTTCTGTTGTCTGCGTGCTCTTTGGGATTTTTTCATAGGCTATGGCCAATTCCTGCTCCAGCCTATCCACGCGGTCTTTTTCATATTTAGTCACGAGCTTATCCTGATCAAGTACCAATTCCAACTCATATCGATTTTCCTTTTTCTGCTACAATTCTGCTACATATGTGCATGCGTGTGACTGTACCTCCTGCGTGACGCCGACTTGCAGTTTATACAAAGCCTTGGTTGGTATCTGCGTCAATACCAACTGTATTTAGGCCAAGTCATTTAGGGGTTTCTTCCCCACAATTTCATCCATGCGCAACATGTTGAGTGTGGCGTGAAATGTTGAGCTCGGATGTGTTGTCATCTGGATCCTGTCATGCTCGCTTGATCCAGCCTCACCTCCTTCCTGTGATGCTACTGAAACTTATTATATTCCTCTGTCAGCCCCCTGTGTTTATTTGAGTTGTTGGAGGAGCTACCTCATGTATGCCACCTACTCCTCATTCATGTCCCTTTGGCGAAGCATTGTCAAAATCTTCCACTGTGCGATCCTGGACCATTTGGGCCACCATGTCTGCATCATCCTTCGTGATCGTGTATACTGGGGGAGTTCTGTGTGCCTTACCTTTCTTGCATGCACCCCCCATTTCTATGACTGGCCTCTTGGTCTAGCCTTACTCCTGCTGAGTAGAACTTGATGTGGTTCAATGTGTTGTCTCAGTCTATTTCTCCTGTACCTGTGGCGCCTGGGTGTTGTTCTTCTTCCCCGCCTAGGTGCTTTTCTTGGACACCCCCTGTTTTTACTGTTGCGCCTTGTTCTGACATGTCCTTGGCTTCTTGGGTAATGTTATTTCTTCGGTAGGTGTTTTCCCTTGTCCTACCTCCTCCTCCATACCTACGCACATTTATTGATTCAGGACTGGAATCCTCCAGTCATCATGCCAATCCTTGATGGCCATCTCTATGTCTGCCTCCTTGATGCAGTAGCACGGTTGTAGCCATTGATTTTCAGGATCCTTTCGTGCCTAGATCCACATTGCATGCCTAGTTGCTTTGAATTTGGCTATGCCTTGATATTGTGCGACCACTTCCGACATCACTTGCCAAGTGTTAGCGATGCTCTCTTGTAGGTCACTGTGATATCCTTCGAATATGGCTACATTCGCCTTTTTGTTCTTGGGTTCTGAAGCACACCCCAACGATAGGTATCACGTTGTGTGGCAAGGATTGGGTCTTGTTGCAAAGAATGAATACTTAGGCTCCTTCCATTTGATCAAAGAGATTAGGATGAATAGCCATGAATAGTGAAATTGTGTCCCCAGATCCTACATGTCCTTGTAGTTGTCCAGGAACAAATTCAACAAATACTGGGCCTAGCTGAGTGTGGTACCCTCCGCACGTTGTGTTGCAGTTGTAATAACCCCGGTAGGGACTTCCTCCTTGCAGCATTTCCTGAGTAATTTGCATGCCATAATTTTTGTGGCCATTCTTATCATTGCGTCACTAATACGCTTGATTATGATTCCACGTGACCCCCTTTCGGTACAATACATTTTCTTCATTTCCTCGGCCAGTGCCTTCTCCTTCATCTTGTCTTCAAGGCACTGTGTGGGTTCCTCCACCCGTGATGGCATCCCTATGATGTATGTAATGATCTCTACGTATATTGAGACGACTTATTCTAGCCACAGGTATCGTCCATGGGTGACTTCCATCAATTGCTTGACGCAGTTGTTTGCGTATTGGCCCCTCCCAAAGTGAGGGATGTCCAACAAGCCTAGAATATCGTTTTTGGCCAGTCCGACTACCCACTAGACTGGTTGGTTAATTGGTTCGCCAAAGGTTCCTATACTCACAATCTGTAGGTAAACTTTCTTGGTGAACTCTGGGAACTTTTATGTGTCTATCACGTCATGGTCTGAGTACCTCAATTTCTCCATGTGGCCTAACATATTTCATGCTATACGTACCCCTTCTAGAATGTGTGGAAAGACAATGGTTGTAGCGGCCTGCCTGCACAGTGACCTTGGTACTGGTTGTTTGCCTTTCCGCTGTGGTGGTTGACTTAAGGTTCTAGCCTCCATTGTTCATTCTTCTGCGTACTCATCTGATCGGTCGGTGACATATTTCATTGTGCCCTCCTGTGGATGTTTCGGTGTGGTTGTGTGTGACCTTTCTGGCACGGTCGTTTCTTCCTGGTTCGGGACTGACCCATTAACTATCAGGCCTTCTTCAGGGTTTTCAGGGTGCGAGTGATTTCCTGAGTCCTCGGCCCATTGTCCATGCACCAATATGAATGGTGTTTGTCCTGTCAATTTCTTGCATGTGTTCATGTATTCTCACAATACTGTTGGTATCTTCAAGCCCCAATCATCCCTATTAACGTTGCATATCTTTGTCAATGCATTTTCCAGGATTTTGTTAAAGGCTTCCACAGTTCCATTTGCTTGAGGATGATATGGTGTACTCTTTTGATGATGAACTTCAAATTCCTCAGTCATAGCCTTAATAGTACTGTTAATAAAGTGAGTGCCTTGGTCACTCATCAAAATCCTCGAGCAACAAAATCTAGTGATCACTTTCTCAAACAGGAAGTATGTTGATGTCTCTGCGCTATAATATTTTATTGTTGTTTCTTTCGCCCTTCTTGTCAAGTATTATGTTGCAGTGATAATGTACCTTGATCCTGACCTTTTTGTTGGTGGGTTAATTGGTCCCACAAAATCTATTTCCCATTTGTCAAATACCTGAAAATTTACTTGTGGTCGCATGGGCATCTCGTCCCTTCTATTCAGTTTACCAACCCTCTGAAATACATCACATTTTTGGCAATAGTCCTTTGAGTCTCTGTGCATGGTCAGCCACCATAATCCTTCACGCAATACCTTCTGTGCGGTAGCTTTTCCTACGTAATGTCCTATTATTCCTTCATTGGATTCTGCTAAGATCCTTGGTCTTTCGTGTTCTAGCACGCATCTTCACAAGATTCTATATGCACCCATTTTGTATAAGTGTCATGCAATCAATTGGTAATCTATATCCTTGACTACTAGATTTTTCTTCTGCGTAGTGTTGTATTCATGTGGCGTAGTCCCTGTACTCAAGTACTGTATGATTTTTGTGAAGTATTTATCGGCTATCTATAATGAAAATAAATGTGTGCCGAGAAAGTTGTCCTATAGATTTGTAGGTTCCTCCCCATTAGTAATTCGTGACAGGTGATCTGGTCATGCGTTCAACTTCCCTGGTTTGACTATCACTTCAAAGTCAAATTATTGAAACAACAATATCCATCTACAAATTCTCCCCCCAAACACTGGATTTTTGATGAGGTATTTGAGCGCGGAATGATCTGTGAACATCTTGAAATGTTTCCCAAATAAATAATGATTGAATTTCTGAAGCACGTAGACATTAGCTAAGCCTTCCCTGTCTGTGGTGTTGTAGTTCTTCTCTGATTTTGACATTTTTTTGCTAGAAAATGCTATCATGTGGTCCAATTCTCCTGCTCTTGGCTATGCCAGAATAGCTCCAAGTGTTATGGTCGATGCATCTACATGTACGTGGAATGTCTTTTCCCAATCTGGGAATACTAGTATTGGTGCGGTTACCATGTTCTCTTTCAGGGTATCCAAATCGTGCTGACAATCCTCATTCCACTGGAACTTTGTGTCTTTCCTTAGCAATTTCTCCATTGGCACAGTGATCTGTGCATACCCCTTTATAAATTTCATGTACTATCATGTGTGTCCTAATGTCGCTCTCAATTGACGTATTGTTTTTGGTGATGGCAAGTTAACAATTACTGCAATCTTGGCAGGATCTACTAGCAATACTTGTTTGCATACTATATGGCCCAATAGTATCCCAAAAGGTGTTTTGAAGATGCACTTCTTGATATTTAATGATAACCGGCACTGCCTACATCTTTCTAAAATCAACTGCAAGACCTCTACATGGTCTTTCAACATACTATAGACTGTCCAATCATCCAGATATACCTCTAGTAATTGGTGGATAAATTCTTTAAATGCAACTATGACTACTCTAGAAAATATTGTTGGTGCATTCTTCATTCCAAATGGCATGACTATGTATTGGTAGGATCCCCATTCCGTGGAAAAAGTGGTCTTGTATCTGTCATTTGGTGCTATAGTGATCTGATGGTATCCCAAGAATCTGCCAATTAATGAATAAGCTTCATGTCCTCCTACATTATCCAAGACTTCATCTGTGAACGGGGTAGGGAATGGGTCATGTAGGCATGCATCACTCAACTTCCTCAAGTCGACACATATTCTTATCCCCCCTTGTTTCTTCTCCTGAACTACCATTGGGTTTATCCATTCTAATTATTCTACAGGTTCTATGATTCCAACCTCCAACATCCTATCGATCTCAGCTTTGACATTTTTCTTATATATCGGGTTTAGTCGGTATAGTCACCGTCTGATCAGTCTTGCCTCAACTTTGAGCAGTATCTTCATTTCTCTTATCTCTCCTGCTATGCCTTTTTTTTTTTTGAACGTTGTTGGGAACAGGTTGGTGTACTCGCATAGTAACTTTGTTATACTTTCCATTTTTTTCTCATCCCAATAGTCTCTAATGCTAGCCATTTTGGGATTCTCAATTGTCTCGATGTTGATTTTCTTCACCTTGATCGGCACAACAATTAATTTTGATTCTAGAGGTGGACCTTCCACTTATCTCTTGCCTTCAACTTCCTCAATTTGAATATCATGAGGGTCATCTTCATCTGGTGCTTCTTCCTACACATGGTAGCATGATAGTAGTTCTTTCACTGTCTATATGTTTTGTTGTTGGTCTTCTGTCATAAGTTCAACTTTTGGTTCCTTAATGAATATCACCCCTCTGATTTGTTTAAGTGTTGTTCCTATGTTGGGGTTCTCATGATCAAATGAAAAAGTGACTATAAATTTTTGTTGTAATACTGTCCAACTCATAGTTCCTTTGCGCAGTTCTTGGTCTGTATACCAGTTTGTTGGGATGCCCTCTAATGTGTGAACGAAATGGTGAGGCCATTCGTCCAGTGGTGTCATTTTCCATAGCGCTCTGCACTTCTCCAAGTGTTATGTTAGTTCCCCTGTCCATCATATTTTTGTCGTTGGTTGCTTCCTTTTTATGCGCCAAACCTGATGCGCGGTAACTGCTTACATTGGTACCAGTCCTTGATTGTTTCTTTGTGTGCACCCCACCATCTCGTAGGTGTTGCCTTGATTGCTATATCTAGGGCTAGGAGTCTCTGATTTCCTAACACTTCTTCTTTGTATCGTGTTAAAAATGCTTGTAGGTTCTTCACCCCATGGAAGCTGGGTTGTTCCCTTATCTCCGTACCTACCCATCTTACTAAATGGTCTATTCTTATGCATCTCCTTGTAGAGACCTCGTGAAACCTATGTTGCCAACTTTCTAAGCCCATATCTGAGTCTGATGCACATGAGGTGATGCTTTGCCAACTGAGTAACCCATATGTAGTTGGGTTTACGTAATATTCATCTCACGCAGTTTTTCTGTACAACTGGTTAATTTCCTCTAGGTCCAAGCAAGTAGGCTCTATGAACCTTTCCCCTTTTGATGAGTCTAATGGCACAATGACTATGTATTCTCCTAACTCAAAGGTCATCTTCCTCGTCTTTAAGTTGATTATGGCCTGGTTATCAAACACCCAATCCAATCCAACCAATGTTGGATAAGGTGTTGTTCCATCCACTATCTTGATTACTTCGAAGTCGTCTTTAGTCCTCACTCCATCCAAGTCTATTGTTACTCCTTTTAGTCTTTTAATTGGTAGAACTCTATGTTGATTTGCTAGTTTCAATTGAACCAGTGAATATCCTAATGAGGCTCTCCCATACATTGCCATGTCTTATTGGGTAATACATTAACTTCGGATCCTAAATCCAGTATAATATCTCATATGTTAGCGTTCAGCCTGAATTCCCTACTTGTTCTCCTCCTTGTATGTAGGTGATTGATTTTTTTTCTGTTCTAACTTTCCTTCTTCTTCTATGCTACATCTTTCTAGAATATTTTGAAATACTTTAACAGAGGATGGATCATTTAGTAGCCTAATACAGGATTGCAAAAAACCATTAATGGTACTTAGTTGTCCCACGGGTTGTGTTCCTTTGGTGTGATCCATTGATGGAGGCATCGCGTACTCTGGTACTTCCTTACTATGCTACGCGGTTGATGTTGACGCAATGTCTGGCTTCGAAAATTCTTGTCTAGCTTGCTTGAATATCTCCTCGTTCTGCACGTCAAACTATTTCCTTGGTTCGACATTCTTCTTCACCCATTGGTGTTGTGATGGCTCTTGTCGTACTACATTGTTTCATGTTTTAGCTCCTCCCCATGTAACTATGTTGATGTTTCTTCCTTCATCCCTCGCTTCTGTTGAAATCCACTGAAAATTATGATCGTTTTGATTTCTCTTGTCCTAGATCATCCCTAATAATATCGGGCATTCTTCTGTGTCATGATCTAATGCGCGACAATACATACAGGTCGTTGGTGGAAGTGGACATTCTCTTGCATAGTGTCTTAGTTGTTGACAATTGTGACATACCACTGGTCCTATACCTCTTCCAAATCCTCATCTTGCTCTTCCTCTGCCTTTGTAGCTAGCTCGATCCCCTCGTGGTGCATTATATTAAGGCGCTTGGTTATACTGCGCGGTATTATAGTGTGGTTGCGTAGTATTATACTGTGGCTACGTAGTATTATACTGCGACTGCACAGTGTTGTATGGTTGTTGCGCAGTGTTATACTTTTGTTGCGCAGTGTTGTACGAGGCTGGTACTTGATTAAACTGAGGTTTGGCTTGCCCAGTCATCATTTCTACCTACACCCTATATGCATCTGATGTTCTTTCCCTCATCAAGTCCATGTTTCTACAATATTTGTCATCATGGCCTACTGACTTGCAAAATATGCAATACAAGCTCTTCGGTACTATCTGGTACTTCTACGTCATTGGGCAGTGGTATGGATCGTGACCCTATTTCTTACAGATCTCGCACCATAGTCCTCTTGTTGGTAATGGATTTGGAATTCTTGTTGCCATGTACTGCGTGAATGTTGGACATTTGTTCTTATGGTGTCCTTCTGTCCTACATGTGGTACACCAAACGGCTTCTCTTTTTTCCTTGTTCTTGTTCTGGTTCAGCTGGAATGTTAAATTGTTCAGATCTTCCTTCAGCTCCTCGATGGTTGGATCTGTCTTCTGATATTGGTTTTCTTCCAATTGTAGGGTTGCCTGGAGAGCCTCTGCCTGTGTCTGAAACTTCTGATGTCGCAGTGGATATTTCAAGTGTGGTAACAGTGAATTGATGAACAGGTGCCTATGTTGCATATATGTCATGATGTATTTTAGCTTTCCCTTTAGTCGTTTGAATATCTGGTCAATATCCCATACAGATTCCCCTGGTTTCTGTCTGATCTCTATCATCTCATTCATGTATTGATCCTCTGAACTTGGCTTCTGGAACTCATTTATCAGCACCTTCCTGATATCTCCAACCGTTTTGGTTGTCCCTGGTGGATTGTTTGCATCTAAACTCATATACCGATCCAGTGTGTGAACTCTTAGCGTGATATCTAACTGTGCAAGTTTAATGTCCTCGTCTGTGATCTATTTTTCTTCCCAAATATTTTCACAGATAAATAGGTGCTTCTTCAGGTCCTCTGACACCTCTCCTTTGAATTCTGGTAACCTAATGGTTGGATCATGTCACGCCATCTTGAATGTTTAAATATTACCTCTGCGCATTGTAGATACTTGACTACTGCTTCCTGAACTGGCTCCCTCAGTTGTTGTTCCTTGTGTAGATTTACTTCTCGATGTCTTCCTTCTCCCAAAATTTGGTTGTCTAAATGGTGTTGTTCTTCTTGGTGTATTAGTCGCACATGGGTTTGTGGGTTCCACACTGACACTGATATGGATAGGAGTTTTTCCTTCGATTTCCTCTCTTGAACCTCTCGTCTTCCTCTCATATGTCACACGCAGGATTTCCTCAATCTGCTCCATAGCCTGGAGATCCTCTACCTCCTCTTAATCACTTTCCAAGCCTTCCCTCGTGGCTACGACTCTCTTCTTGGTGTTCACCTTATATTGGTAGGATACTCCACTGCACGTCTTTCCATTTGTCGCCATGATCCACTCGATCTGGTCATCATCTATCATAATTGGGTCCAAGGCCTCCTCCTTCTTTTCTTTATCCCCTTCTCCTTCCATTTTTCTTTTTTCTGCCAGTGCTTTCCTCCTTCCCCCATGCACGCAGGGAAGTTTAGTTTTCTGACTCCATAGTCATTACACCTTTATTATATAGAAATATCTTAATGGAAGTATATAATGATCTGATACACCTACCTCGAGGTCCCTTCAAAAATTCTTATTTAGTTGTGTTGTACGACTTTGTTGTGTCTACTGCAAACTCTGTGATAAATCTGGCAACAATGTTATCTAGCCAGAAATCTAACGTGTGCATAAACTTATTATCAACTCATTGTAGCTGCACAATCTCTTCAGGATTCTACTCTAGTTGTCTGACCTGATTCGTAGGATGGTTGTATTTCAATATTTTTATCCACTCCTACAATATGTGTGGGAAATCACAAAATAATACTTCATGTAAGTCGGTGAATACGTACTTGTCCAGATATTTGTGCGGTGTTAACTTCGGGTTTCTATTATCTTTCTGCGCAAACTCTAATTCCTTTGTCTTCAACCAGCTCTCTATATCTTCCTTCGTGGGATTCCATGGTCTCAACATCCCCTTTTAGATTCACACTCTTTCACCTTCTTGTCATCTGATCCTGCATTATTTTGATAAATCTCATGCGCTCAATCCCATTCTCTTCCAATTAGCCGAAAATGGAACCATTTGTTGGTTTCCCTTTTATCTATCTACTCTTCTTCTATTGGTCTTATGGGTTATTTTGATTCTCATTGACCATTACGGATTGACCCTAGTTCAAAACTAAGAAGCTTCCCTTAAAGACTATCGTCCCCTCTGGTAAACAAGAAGGCAACGCAGTACACGGAGTGCACTACCCAGTCTCACCCAAGATAGCTCTATGGGTGGTTGCAATACTCAGGTGTTTGCAACCTGAGACTGAGCGAGATCTGGTTTTGTGCACCTTAACCTTTATTCAGTCCATTTAACATATAGTTATAACATTCATTCTATACATACATGCAACATACTAGATCTACTTAGTTACTTCATTCATTCAACATTCATCAACTAATCAGACACAAAGCTACATTCGTCCATTTACATAACACAATGTTACCGTGGTTCACCCCCTCCTGGGCTACGTCCACAAAGATCTGGCTCTCAATATTTTAGTATAGTTCGGAAATATCCCACATCGTGCATGGTTACAATCTTAGTTCTCTCTCTTTCCCACTGGCTCCTCGATCCCTGCGAGGTTGACTAGATCGGACAAGGATCTTCAGCCTGCGATCTAACCCTCGGGATCAAGTCTCTCATGCCTTCTCTAGCTCACCAACTTAATAGCTCATACAGTCCTTACAATTATCTTCCTCTATGTCCCTCTGTGTGTCTCCCCCTTGTCTTTGTCCTAAGTACTGCTTATTTATATTTTTCGACTCACTAGCCATTACAATGTATTACAAAAACCCTAACCATGGCGTTGTTAGGTCTTCCATGCATGCATGCATGTTTCTTTTCCTTCCAGCTGTATTTTTCCTCTTGCATGCTTCTCCTCCAAAAATAGCCTTTCTTTCAGATTTGGTTTGCATCCAACAACCTCTATGGTAGACAGTGCAAGATTCCAATCAGCTGGAGTAATCCAATGGATATAATTATAATCAGACCCGACATGCTGAAAGAAATGGAACAACAAGTGATTCCAATAAAGAAAAATATGAAAATTTCACAGGATAGACAGAAGAGTTACGCCGACATAAAGAGAACTCCCAGAGAGTTCAAGACAAGAGACCATGTCTATCTCAGAGTTAGGCCCGGGAAGAGTTCCCTGAGAATGGGAGCTTGTGCCAAGCTGGCACCTCAGTATTGTGGACCCTTTGAAGTCTTAGATAGAGTGGGACTTGTAGATTATAAGCTAGCACTCCCTCCCACAATAAAGGCACATAATGTTTTCCATGTTTCATTATTGAATAAATATGTACATGATTCTAATCATATAATTCACTAGTCTGTGATCTAGGTGGAGCCGGAGGGAGAATTCCTTCCAGAACCTCAATGCATACTAGACAGGAAGGAAACCTCAATCAGGAACCGAACCATTGCACAGGTCAAAGTGCAGTGGAAACACTTTGGCCTAGATGAGGCTATGTGGGAAATGGAGGATGCCATGAGACATGCATATCCATTTTTGTTTACTTCTGTATATACAGAGCATGTTGACAGATAGAACATCGAGGACGATGTTCCTTTAAGGCAGAGGGAATTATAACACCCTGTTTCCTCCAGTTTGTAAATATAACTATATTGGCCAAGATACTATGGAAAACTCAATATGTGTGAATGTTTGATTTGATGGAACTTTGTATAAAAGGTCGATGAATGTAAATTTTTTTATTTACTAGAAAATGGATAAGTGTTGCATGACTGCTGGAAGAGGGGTGTGCTAAGAGAGACCACGAATGCTATGAAAGAGATGGTGAAGGGGACCAGGAATGGTTTCGTTAACCTCCACCAGACCAGTACTTTGTTGGATTTAATTGCTCAGGATCAGAACAACCCTCTGACCCAAGAATGAATTGCAGTCAAGCTGGTAGGTGGGAAGACCTCCTCAAGAGTTAATGAGGGGATGGGGCAGACCGCCCATCTGTAAGGCTTCCAGACCTGACCACGGACTGGGAATTCAGACCACACACAATATTGTTGAGGAAGGAAAGAAAGGAAGGCGTGGTGGGAAGAGGAGGAACTGTGAAGAGTGCGGAGAGGAGAGACTAAGCTTAGGTTCGATGAAGAACTGAAAAAGAGCGTGTTTTGATCGTGGGAGAGGAAGAGTAACCTTTGTCCCTATCTATTACTGAGTCGGGAGAAGGAGAGTAACCTTTGTTCCTAACTTTTGTTGAGCCAAAAGAAAAGATTCAATATCAAAGCATCGTGGCCTAGCTCGGGGGTGGCCAATGGTAAATTCGTTAGGAGTGACTAAGCCTACGGTTGGGTGGAAACGGGCACCCATTTCAGCAATCGCATCACGGCTTATGGTTTTGATAAGTGTTTTCATGCTTTGTGCTTTGAAATTGAATAATGAATGAATGCATGTATGTATACATTTAAGATTGTCCTATGTATTGACTAATCGAGTGATGTGTATGTATTTATCTCCTAGAGGACTTATGCTTCTGCTTGATTTTACATATGCTCCAATTTAACCCTCAAAGGTGTTTTCCCTAGGGATTTACCTTATAGTTCCAGAGTCGTAGCAAGCCTCTTGGAACTGCTACCGTATGGGTAATCGCATGATATTACCCCACCTTGTTTCAGAACTTAAAGTTTTGTGAGCTAGGAAGGCGCTTCCTTCAAACCAGTAGCTTAAGAGACCTTAGGCTCGCGCCCATGGAATTAACCAAATCTTGGCTAAGAATAGAGCTTATAACCCGAGATTCATCAAAAGGTCCATATGAGCAAGATCTAGGAACCCTGCTCTAAGTCCGAAAGGATTTAACTCTTGATGGATTCGAAGCTTCAGGAGATCGAAGCCCTGGGATGTCAAACTTCATAACTATCAAAAATTCTTGAATGTCGTAGTCACGAAAGGATGTGATTTGTCGATCTGGGGAGTCCTTTGGGGCCCTTCTCGATCGTTTAATCGTCTAGTGGAAGGTTTTGCGTATGGTACTTCGATGAAGTTCCACTTCAGGAGAATGGAGACGTTATAGCATCAAACTCCCTTAACATCGAAGTTATGAAGTGAAGGAGAGTTGTACATTTGGGGGAGATCGTTAGGATCCCAGCCTACCATCCAATCATTCAGGAGAAGGAACCCGCACATGGTACTTCGGAGAAGTCCCGCTTTGGTAAAATGGAGTGGCAGTGAAGCCAAAATCCCCGAAGGCCAGAGCCGCGAAGTCTCGCTTCGGGAAAATGGAGTGGCAGTGAAGCCAAAACCCCCAAAGGCCAGAGCTGCGAAGTGACCAGGACCGTTGATCTGGGGATCATTCGGGTTCTCTCTTAACCTTCAGATCTAGGTTGTGGTCATCCCGGCGCTAACCAAGTTCGGGAGAAAGGAGTTTGCATCGCAAAACTCCTGAACGTTAAAGCCCTAAGTGAAAAGAGTCATCGATTTGAGGACACTTCGAGACTCTTCCTAACCGTCGGATCTAGGCTATGGTCAACCCGACACTGACCAACTTCGGGAGAAAGTAATATTTTTCATCGCAAAACTCCCAAACACCGAAGCCCGAAGTGACAAGAGTCGTCGATTTGAGGACGCTTCGGGACTCTTCCTAACCGTCAGATCTAGGTTGTGGTCAGCCCGGCGCTGACCAACTTTGGGAGAAAGGAGGAGTTTGCATCGCAAAACTCCCGAACATCGAAGGTCGAAGTGATAAGAGTCGTCAATTTGAGGACGCTTCAGGACTCTTCCTAACCGTCAGTTCTAGGCTGTGATAAGCTCGGCACTGACCAACTTCGAGAGAAAGGAGGAGTTTTCATCGCAAAACGCCCGAAAGAAGAATCCCTGAAGCATCGAAGAGCCATAGATCTATGGGTCTACGTGTCCGGATCTCAACCTTGAGATATGATGAATGTTAGAATGTTGCCAGTCTGGAGTGATGTAGTGCAATGACGTCACCCAGGGTGACGTGGACCCATAATAGATGTTCCACCTGTCACCTGGATTTGTGTGTATCACATATCCTATATACCTACTAGAACGTGACACATGTCACCCTCGATGAGGGTGCGTGTCACCCCTGTCCCTTCCATGTGTCAACTCGTGGTACGTGCCCACCTAACCAAAGGGGTTGGTGAAGTGATTGGGACTCCGAGAGTCTGGGACTTCGGAACTTCGGAGGGTTTGGGGTGTAGTATGGTAAAGAGACCAAAAGGCTCGAAGGCCGGAGCCACGTGAAAAGCTTATGGGACTTCAGAATTTTGGAACTTCGGGTGGTCTCGTGCGTAGATAGAAAAGAGGTGTGAAGCGTCGAAGCATAGAATTCCTCCACAACTAATATATGAGAAAGAGATTAAGTCCAGTAATGGGATCATATGGTGGATGGTCTTCCACTATGGAGGAAGTAACTTACAAACAAGACTTGTGAGGCGGATCCACGTGGGCGCCACGTGGCCCTCAACCAATGAATGTCGGAAGAACTTTGGGAAGCCATGACTTGCAACCCAAAGCTCATATTTGAGCCTGGTAGCAGTCATTAGAATGCTACAAGTAAGTAGAAGAGGATAAAGACCTCAAACAGAGGACCTGAGATGTTAAGGAGAGAAAAATTTTGATGCCCCATCCCTAGGAAAGTTACTCGGGGGTCGGGTGGGTTACACAATCAAAATCAAGTGATATATTTTATCGAACAATTCATAATTTCAAGGTTTGGTGTTCCTAACACTTTGGTATTTGATAACGCTTCTTATTTTTCCTCAATAAAATTAACTAAATTTTCTTTAGAGAAAGGTATAAAAATCCAATATTCTGCCAACTACTATCCGCAAGGTAATGGTCTAGCAAAATATACCAATAAAAAAATTATCTGAATGATTAAGAAAAGCATTAATGAAAATAAGAGAAATTGGCACAAATCTCTTTCCTCGGATGAGTTGATAGGGTCACACCTAAATCTGCATTAGGAAATTCCCCTTATTTCCTTATCTATGGAAAGGAAGATATCCTACCAACTAATGTAGCTTTACCTTCCCTTCAATAAGCTCAATCTGTCAAAGAAGATCCTTGTTCCAAAATGAAAAAACACATAGAGGAATTGTTAAAATTAGAAGAAGAAAGATATGAATCCAAATAGACTTTTTTGGATCACCAAAAAATAATAAAGAAATGGTTTGATAAACATTTGGTGAACCAAAAAAATTTTGAAGTTGGTGATTTGATTTTGAAATGGGATAAATCCCACGAAGAAAAAGGAAAACATACAAAATTTCAAAAATTGTGGCTTGGTCCATTTCAAATCACTGAAAAAAATGGCCCTTCAACATTTATTCTTCAAACGTTAGAGGGAGAAAAGGAAATTCTTCCTGTGAATGGACGGATCCTTACAAAATATTTTTCGTGAAAAAATCATAAAATTGTAAATTGTGTAAATATGTTTGATTTGTATTTGATTGGTTTTTGTTTGAAACAATAAAAGGGTTTGTTATCCGCAATAAATAACAGATATGTTGTGGGTTGTATTATAAACTTGTCTAAAACTGAAAGCATCAAATTTAAATCATTTAATATAAAGTTTTGTGACTTAGAAGAAAAAAATTATATATTCGTGGTGGAACTCCTATGTCATCAAGATTCCATTTTTATATCACTATAGCATCTTAGATTTCTTACATATTGTGTCTTCTGAACTCCTCATTTAACACTTAAAATATTATGTTAAGATGATTGGTGGAAGGAAGATCTTAATCTAAACTTTGCAAGTGAGTAGACTTTCAAGCAAATCTAAATAACTCGCATATCACANGATGCCCCATCCCTAGGAAAGTTACTCGGGGGTCGGGTGGGTTACACAATCAAAATCAAGTGATATATTTTATCGAACAATTCATAATTTCAAGGTTTGGTGTTCCTAACACTTTGGTATTTGATAACGCTTCTTATTTTTCCTCAATAAAATTAACTAAATTTTCTTTAGAGAAAGGTATAAAAATCCAATATTCTGCCAACTACTATCCGCAAGGTAATGGTCTAGCAAAATATACCAATAAAAAAATTATCTGAATGATTAAGAAAAGCATTAATGAAAATAAGAGAAATTGGCACAAATCTCTTTCCTCGGATGAGTTGATAGGGTCACACCTAAATCTGCATTAGGAAATTCCCCTTATTTCCTTATCTATGGAAAGGAAGATATCCTACCAACTAATGTAGCTTTACCTTCCCTTCAATAAGCTCAATCTGTCAAAGAAGATCCTTGTTCCAAAATGAAAAAACACATAGAGGAATTGTTAAAATTAGAAGAAGAAAGATATGAATCCAAATAGACTTTTTTGGATCACCAAAAAATAATAAAGAAATGGTTTGATAAACATTTGGTGAACCAAAAAAATTTTGAAGTTGGTGATTTGATTTTGAAATGGGATAAATCCCACGAAGAAAAAGGAAAACATACAAAATTTCAAAAATTGTGGCTTGGTCCATTTCAAATCACTGAAAAAAATGGCCCTTCAACATTTATTCTTCAAACGTTAGAGGGAGAAAAGGAAATTCTTCCTGTGAATGGACGGATCCTTACAAAATATTTTTCGTGAAAAAATCATAAAATTGTAAATTGTGTAAATATGTTTGATTTGTATTTGATTGGTTTTTGTTTGAAACAATAAAAGGGTTTGTTATCCGCAATAAATAACAGATATGTTGTGGGTTGTATTATAAACTTGTCTAAAACTGAAAGCATCAAATTTAAATCATTTAATATAAAGTTTTGTGACTTAGAAGAAAAAAATTATATATTCGTGGTGGAACTCCTATGTCATCAAGATTCCATTTTTATATCACTATAGCATCTTAGATTTCTTACATATTGTGTCTTCTGAACTCCTCATTTAACACTTAAAATATTATGTTAAGATGATTGGTGGAAGGAAGATCTTAATCTAAACTTTGCAAGTGAGTAGACTTTCAAGCAAATCTAAATAACTCGCATATCACATTGCTTCCCTAGGCACCTAATTGCTTATGCAATACATATACTTAAATCATTAAGGGTACAACAAAATAAATAAGGGAATTTTAAAACATTAATTAGTCTGGGAAGTACAAGCAAACTTGTCAGGGCTATGGATGCTCAGTGGCAGCAGGGCCATGCTTGTATGATACAAAGGCATTTTCATCGAGGCTATGGACGCTCACGGGAAACAAAGAAATTTCGAGTCAAAGAGAGATGAGGAACAAAAAAAGGAAAATGTTTACTTACCCAAGGTGAAATCCTTAGATCATACCTTGTACCAATTATTTTCAAACTAAAAGCTTAATAAAATTAACCTCAAAAAGCCCCGGATGGGGTGTCAGAGTGTGCGTCGTGGCAAGCGATGGGAGAAGGTACTGGGCATCGTGGCATGATGCCACGTGATGGGCTTGTGCCACATCCCACCACCCTACCCGAAGCTTAAATGATCTTTAATATGAAGCGAAGGCGCATTTATGCGACAGTCCTTTCCCCTTCGCCGCGAATTCGAATGCTCTGGTTCAATATGTTTGGGGCGCATTTCTATATGTTGGCTATAGGGCTCATTCCTTCGCAGCACGGGCTCATCTCTGTTCTCCTCCACTGGCGCGAGGCGGACCCTGTCATACTCCTCCACCGAGTGGTCTTAGTTTACCTGGCCAGCTGCACCAATCTTCCAATGACTAGACCCAGAGGCAGACCGAGGAGGGGCTCTCCATGGAAGCCTCGACGCCCCCCGATAACGCCTCCTAACTCGACCTCCATTGATTCCTCCCCATGCCAGCAGACTAATTCTCCTCCTGTCTCTTTGCGATCTCCACAGTTCAAGTCCATGGCTATAATTCCGTGAACGCCAATTTCCATCCTGCGGCTCTCCCTAGACCCCCTAGTGTATCCCTCTAACCCCATGCTATTTCATGACCCTCTGGTTAACACGGGCGGTGACCCCTCTCATCATGATGAGCCTAAGCAGGAAGGTCCACGTTTCCCTGAGTCCTTTGATAGAACACAATTCAAAGAAATCCTATCAGTACTGCATGACCTGGTTTTTGAACTCAGGCAGGAGGTAGTGGATTTAAATTATCGCCTACAGGCTACGGACGCAAAGGTGGCAAGCTTTCTTCAAATTCTCTCATCCCTGCATGAGGCTTTACTTTTGGATTCTGCCAAAACCAGTCCACTGGAGGACCCCGGGGCTACCACAGGTGGAGTCTGCGCAAGATGCAGAGTCCAGCAGAAACAAGCCGGAAGAGGAACGCGAGCGAGGACGACATCAAGGGAGCTGAGCACAACGAGGAAGGTGGAAAGAAATGGGACGATGGGCCGAAGTATATTGAGGAAGATCCTTGGCCAAGAGACCTTCAAGCCACGTGGCCCAGCTACCTGCCAGGTGTTTAAACTTTTAGTGTTTGTCAGTCCATTCAGGTTCTAGGTCTTAGGTGATAAACAATATGATTACTCTTTTAACTTATGAATGGTTTGACTAGTGGTTTGGAGGGGCTGGCTGGACTGGTTTCCCCATGAATGGGGCAGTCCAGTAACTACAGCCTAGTCATCTATGTATTTTTCTACTTTGCTTCAAATTTTGAAGGCTCCTAATATATTTACACACCTCTTATTTACAAAAAAAAAAAAAAAAATTAACCTCAAAAACCCGTTTAAAGATGCAATCTATTAAGTTACCTAATATTTGTGATTAGTGAGAATATCTTTCAGTTTCTTGAACACTTGGAGGTACCCATAAAATAAGAAATCAATATTTTCAATCATTGAGCTTACTTTTAATGTTGGTGTGTATAAGCCTTTTAGTAGAACTAGACAAAGATAAATATTTAGCCTAGTATGTCACCATTTGTTGAGCCTCAACAACCCCCAATTATTTTTAATCTTTTCAGATGAATAATAATGGGTCCCTTTTTATTTATTTTTGGTTTTTTTAAATTCACATTATAATTTTGTGATTTGTTTGAATTATTTTCAAATAATCCTTTAGAAACACAAAAAATTAACCAAGCAATAAAACTCACTCTCTCGATCTCCCGGTATTCTGATGGTTGATGACCAGATTATATCGAACCAAACTTTTTCAATATTTTAATAAATTCATTAGCCCCAATACTTGAATGCTTTGATCTTCTAGTAGGTCGATGTCTCGATGTCTTGATTGGCCCGATGGACTAGTTTTCGCTCACATCGGATCAGGAAAGGTTTCTTTTAAACTTTAATAAACTTCTCTCGGTAGGTCGATTCCTGCTCTCATGATATCTCGATCTCCCGATGATCTGATTATACCAGTGATCCAGTTATAATGGATCAGTATTTTCATTTAGATTTACAATTTTAATATTTTTTCCTGATAGCCCGATCTCCCGATGGAACGGTAATATCATATCGGTTTTCCTTTTTTCGTTCTGGTTAACAATAATCTCATGCAAGAAGTTTATCCTGATGGCATCATATCTAGATTCTTATAACCATCCACTTTTGTAATAAGTCATAGACTCTCGATACCTCGATCTCCTGGTAGCCCGGTGATCCTATAGCTTGAACCATATCGGATCAGGATTATTTCTAGGTGCATAAGTCTTTCATTCAATAAAGTTATTGATCCCCGATTCCTCGATTAAACAATTAAACATTGATTACAACACGATAAATCATAATAAAACTTATCGGATCAAAATTCATTCATTGGTTTTAAAGGTTTGTTCCTAAAACTTCTCGGTGAGTTGATGCCTGGTAATAAATGTCGCCTTCAAAATTCAAATAAACTTAACTACCTTCTCCTGCATTAATGTTTCTGGCATGTTTGGTTACAAATATTTAATAGGTTTAATGTGATTCATTCTTTGCATTATCACAACATTAAAACATCCTTAATATGCTCGTATGTATCAATTATCTCTTTGTTAAAAATCCATACATTTCCTCTGAGCCAAATTGTTTAACCCTGACTGTGATTGCTAAAAGAACCTAAAAAGTTCCAAAATTCCTTCCAATTTTCTTTTTCTGGTTAGTATTGACAAACATAGTGTCGATTCAGGAAAATTTGTTATTTATTTCTGAAAATATGATCTTAAATTGTTTGTTGCAGGGATTATCCTTACAAAATGACACGAAAAGGGAAGGTGGAGTAGTAGAAGGATGAGGAAGAAAAAATTGAAAGGAATCCCAACTCAATGTTCTCCTCGGACACGGCATTGAAGACAAGAGAAACCAATAGTCTGGAATGGATCCAATTATATAAATTCATCGAGAAAGGTGACTTCACAGATGAATACAAATCATAGGTTGATGACTTGGTCGACATCAGGAGTTCTGGTCTTCATAAGATTGCTACTAGACCAACTATATTTCCCTATTATGACATGGTACGGTGGATAATATTCCACATTGATATTTGTATTTGCAAAATTGTTAATTCCTCTTTCCAGGTTGTTAGGTCTTTAAGACCACATGATATTGCTAATATGTATAAGTTGAGTCCACCCACAACCAGTCTAGATGACAATTTTATCAAAGATTTTATTCGAAAAGAGGTTGAAAATTATGAGTTGCAAATGGTATATTTAATTAGAGATTGGTGGAATGACCCTAATTCCTTCAAAATCATAGCAGACAAGATTTACCTTGTCCCTAGATTAAAGAAACCCCCCATGTTGGTTTCCATCATGCTCTTTCGCCTTTATGGAAAAAACGATTCCTTTAAATTTAAGTTGGGATGGGTTCCTTTTATCCATCAGGTTCTCACAGGGAAGGTTTTTAATAGGGCACATATTCTCTCTACTAACATCAAACAAGAGGTTCAAAAGTCCCAAGAGGCACCCTCCAGGATACTGCCCAAAGTTTTTCATGTATGGTTATCTAATCAATGTCATTTGTGCATTTACCCATTTTCCCCTCTTAGCTTGGAACTGGTCTCCCTCTGAAGAGGAAGTCCACTTGTATTTCTTTAAGATGTGGGAAATCAACTGCAGGAATTTTTTTCTATGACATTTGCAATTTTTTCATGATTTCTCTGCATTTTATTTTTAAAAATTAGCCAGCTCCCAGATTCACTCAGGAAGCCGCATACACTATAAAGGATATTGGTGATTGGTTTGTATACGAGTAATTCTCATATATTATAATATATGGGTGTGAAGGGTCTCCCCATCTTTTTCCTAGATATGTCCTAGACATACTAGCTCTGAGAGAAATTGCATATCAAATTGTCAATGTTGGCATTGCATCATTCCAATCAAGAAATTAGAAAAGGCAAATGCCTACATTCCTAATTTCACTAGGTATTTTTACTTTATTAAATACAAAACATTTTCAAAAGGAAGTGGAACAATTGGAAGGAATCCGAACGACTAAATGGAATCCCAAAAAACAAAATCCAACAAAGATTGTTAAAAAACATTGTTCTATGGTCAAAAGTAAAGCATACATCCATGAAGACTACTCATTTGACATTTTTTTTCAAAGAGCCACAAGTTTTCATGAAATATCTCAGAAAATTGATTATATAAGAAACAATTCCAAATTCTCAAACTTCATTGATTGGCAATTTAAAAGGAAAAAGGCATTTCTTAAGGAAAATAATGAAAAGCATGGTATTGAAGTAATAAAGATTGATGAAGATAAGGATGAATCATCCAAGTCTGAAACTGAATGGGATCACAACAGTTCAACAGTGGATTCACAGGTAAATGGACAGGATCAACAAAGGACTACAACATGAGAGCAAGACTTGAGCAAAATAAAAATCCAAACTCCTATCAAAAATCTTGAAGTCAGTGAAGAGCTTAACACCAACACATACATGGAGAATTCCCAAACAATAGTTATTCATGTTATTGCTCCTATTGATACTACCCCCATAACTACCATTCCAGGAAGAATGGTTACAACCTCTTTATATCTTGATAATCTCCAGCCTATACAAGATATTGTTTTTTCCTTGGACAATTATGCTTTTGATGATAAGACTAGAACTATAGTAAGTTGAGAAAGACCGAAAAGAAGAAAAAGACACGCCATGAAGAAATCACACAAGAAGTAACTCAATTGTGGAATGCTACACACTTACATGATGAAGAATTTGCAGAGGAAGTTGTTGATGCGTTGGGAGTGTTTTCGTGTTGGGAGTGTTTTCCAGTGAAAACAAATTGTCTATAAGTAAACTATCTACTCAGTTAAAGAAAGAAAAGAAAAGAGTAGAAGAGCTAGAGGAACAATTGAAGTCGAAGGAAGACATTTGGTCACAAGAACATGAATCACAATTGAAGGATCTTTTAGAAGAAAATAAACTCTCTCTAAATATAATTGTATATTAGTTGAAAACTAAAATAGATGACATTAAAGCGGGATGCAATAGACATGTAGCTTTGTTTCTTGATGAGAAAGAAAAATTTAGCAAGAGTTATGAGAATAAAGTGGATACTTTAACTACTCAGTTAGACGAAATGAAAATCAAAATTGATGATTAGGAAACTCTAAAGAAAGAATCCATGGAGCTGAGCAACAAATTGGCTTCCTTACAAGAGCTACTTTACACTAAACTATATGTTATCAAAGAACATCATGAATAAGTACTTTATTTCTCTATGGGGTCTCAAGCAGAATTTTAAAAACAAAAGGAGGCACAAGTTTCATTTGAGGGTCTGAAAATTTGGGAAACACATGGAGTCAATATTTCTCAAGGTTACTGCATATTCTTTGAAGAAGAAAAATCACAAATTCAAGCATCACTTGACTACTGGCATATCAAATATTTATTCCCACTGGATTTAATCAAGGAAAAAATCAAGATCTGCTCAGACTTTTGGGATTTAGCTATGGATATCATTGATGATTATAATATGCCTCGTGCAGTTCCTAGGCCAATCTGTACCTCTGTCATATTGTCTAAATGATGTACACCAACAAATTTTCTCAATGATGGATGGGATTACCCAAATCAATTTATGTAATATGGACAATGTCAAACAATTCATCACTTGACCCACATAATGTTATAAATCCATCCATGTTTTCTTATTGAAATTCAAGTCAGGACATGAGGAAATAGATAAGAATATCTATCGGTGAAAGTTGAATGGGGATATTCTTCAGCCACCATTAATTGCACTAATGTTAAAGAAATGTCTCATATGGTAAAGTCGCGTGCAAATGCAAGAGGGAAAATTCAGCAAAGGAGTTGTTGGTACTGAGAAGAATATATCTCCTTAATATCAACTAACAAATCAAATCAATATCTGGGCCTATCAATTTGCTCAAACTGTGGAATCAGTTCAAGGATTTAGCATCTCTTTCTTCTATTTATTTTAATCATGTAGTGAAAATAAAGAGTTGGAAACTCTGGGAAATTGGTTATGTACACTTTTGTAAAAGACAAAATTTTGTGATTTGAAGACTTGGAAGTGGCGATATCTACATTGTGTTTCATTCATTGTGGTAAAAATATCAGATTTTGGATCCTTCTAATTTCTAAGATATAGTTTATGGAAGGTAGGGTTATTTGACTAGTCCTATAACTAGTCTGACTAGTCCTATAACTAGTCTGACTAGTCCTATAACTAGTCTCAAACAGGTATTCTGGGTAAAACGATCATATATAATTCATTAACTACCCAATTTTAGTGTCATCAATTGCATTGGAAAGAGAATAATCCATATTTTTCTTGATACAAATTTCAGAATTATATATTAAATATTGAACGTGTGGCATTATGTACAAGTTCTCTCTCCAGAAAAGGCCAAAAATCAGCCAGGTTTGGGAAAGTTACCATAACTTTCACTCAGCACATCAAATTTTGGTCAGACATTTGGAGTTCAAGAGAAGACATATCAGAGTACTACAAGCTAAAATTTCAAACTCAAAAGGATTGAAATTTCATAAGTACATCAGAAGGAAGGTCGACTAGAAGGATAGACTCCAAATCAAGGTTTCAAAGATATGTTCACTTAAAACTATCATAACTTTTGATTGGGATGTTCGATTTAGATGATTCAAAATCCATTGGAAAGAGAAAACATAAAATATTGTATTGAAAAAAGGATTATAATTATTTGAGATCATTGTCCTTAATATACTGAGGTTGTAAGTTGAAGGTTGAGGTTAGACCTCAATTAAGAATCAATGGAAATGCCCCATTTTTATGGAGACGAAATTAAAAATGAAATTAGTCCCATGGAATGGTTGAGGTTGGTAAATGAATATGATAAGACTCATTTAACAACAAATTTTTTTTGGTGAAGCTTGGATGTCGGTGGATGGGTATTGACAAGGATATTAGATGGAACTGCACATGGGAAGCATTTGAAACACTCTTCTCAAATAAATGGATCAAGGATACAAAAATGGAGGAGATGCATAAAATTCAAGATGAGTTAAAAGAAGCAAAACACGTGATCAAGAAGCAGGGTGATGAGCTATCTAAGATACAAGACCTTAATGAAGCACTCATTAAGAAAGTTCAAAAATTAAAACAAAGAAAGACTAGCAAAGGAAAGTGGGAAAAAGATGAGTCAAAGGAAGAATTGAAAAAGAAAGATGAAGGAATAGGTAGATTAAGAAACCATTATAAAAAAAACTACTAGATGAGGTTAAGAAATTGAAAGAAGAGAAGAAGAATTATCAAAATAAAGAAGAAACAAGGATCTTGGATGAATAATCTAACAAAATAATTGAAGAGTAAATTTGCAACAAGGTTAAGGAATCTATAAATATTGATGAGGTGAAATCAGAAATGCAATCCAAAATTGAAGGACGTCAAAAATTTATAAATCGAGTGATATTGCGGCTTCAAAACGAGAAAGGAGACAATATTCAAGAAGGTGACCAAAAGATACTTGAAGAAGTTGAACTTCATCTAAAGGATTTACATGCCAAAAATGATGGTATTATCTCCAAGACTAGAGTAATCAAAGACCAAGAAAAGAGGATAGAGGATGGCATTGTCTCTAAAAAGAAGATAGATGAAATGCATGTGCAGAGTGAAGAAAAATCGTCAAATGTGAAACCATATCGACACCCTCATTACCAACAAAAAATTCAAGGAAGACAAGAAGATCAAAATCAGTATTATCAAGGAAGAAGATGGAATACTTATCAATATTCATGGAATAAGGCATCACAAAACCACTCTTCAACAAGTTATTATCAAAGACCAACAACCATTACAAATTGGAGAAGTTACAACAAAAATACATGGAATCAAAGGAAATAAAATTATGCAACAACTAGCCATCAAGGATTAAGACCGAAAAGAATTGATTTTGGATGGATGGATCATCATCAATGGAATTAAGAAAGAAGAAACATAAGAAAATCATATTACTTGGTTTCATCACATGTCAAGACTTTAATTGTAAGCTTTGAAGACAAAGTTTTTTGAAGGAGGGTACTATGTTATGACCTAAGGGGGGCATATATGAGGTTAAATGTATATGATATGACCCCAAGGGGGGAATTATATGGGGCTAAATATACATTTAACCCCATATATGCCCCCTTTCCCCCCCCCCTTGGATCACAAGACCTTCTCCACAGCCCTGAATTATTCAACCACCCTAATTAAATCATCTTCAAGAAAGTCATAAAACCCTTTGAAAAATTCAATATGCCAACCATCAAGGCTTGGGATTTTATCCTTTTTTTATAATCTAACATAGCTTTTAGTTCTTCCTTTGAAATCTTCTCCATCAGATTTTGATTAGCCTCATCCATCACACATCTTTGAAAAAAGAAGAAATGTGTATAATTTATTCTTATTATCTCTATCTAGCTCTTTGTACATAGCTCAAAAATGAGAAACCTCCATTTCAGCGATGTCTTGAAACTTTGTAATTCTTCCGCCGTCTTGTTTTCTCCATCTTCTAAATTGTATTGAATCACTTTCTATGGATGGAAAAATTATGAAAGAATTTTGTGTTTTCATCATGATCTTTCTCCAACGAAATAACACCTTTTTTTTATCCTCCATTCAACATCCTTCCAACCAAGAAACTTTTTTGTTTTTAATTCTATATATTTTTAAGTTTCCCTCTCTTGCTCATTAAACACTCGAACATTTTTCTCAAACAACTCTACTATTTTTTCCTCAAAATGAGAAACCCCCATTTCAGTGATGTCAAACTTTGTAATTCTACTACCATCATGTTTCTCCATCTCTCATATTGTATTGACTCTTTCTATAGTGAGAAAAATTATGAAAGAATTTTTTGTTCTCATCATCTTTCTCCAACGAAACAATGCTAGTTTTTATCCTCATTCAATGTCCCTCCAACCAAGAAACATTTTTGTTTTTAGTTCCATACTTTTTAAAGTTTCCCTCTCTTGGTCATTAAACACTCCTTGAACATTTTTCTCAAGCAACTCAACTATTTTTTCCTCAACCTCCTTTAGGTCCTCATCCACCCTTTTTTTTTCCTATCTTCCCAAACAGACACGGCTACCTTGACCTTCTTCACGACTGCAATGAACTAGTATCTTGTTGAGTCTCTTAAATTCCCATCATAAAACACCCATTCATTCTTTCCCAAATTTATACATTCCTCTTCTTCCAACCAAGCAATGTTCATCTTAAAAGGGATACTTGACTTAGAGTCTTTCCTCTCAATTTAAAGAATAATGGGAAAACGATTAGACCCCCCTACAACTTCTATCCATGTCCTTACCTTCTCTAAAAAATTGATCAAAATCTCGGATACTAAAACTCTGCCCAATCTCTTGGATACCCTTTCTTGGTTTGATTTATTATTCCTCCATGTAGGCATGATTTTAACGGGTTCCACATCCACAAAACCTAGCTCTTCTATCTTATGTCTAAAGAAATCAATTAGCCCATCAACCCTTGTTGTTTCCCTCCAAACTTCATTCTATTTTGGGTGAAGTTTAAGTTTCCACCTGTCAAGCCAGGTATGGAATAATGTGTAACTCTGCACTTAATGTTTGCATTAACATGAAACAACTATTAATACAAATTCAAATGACATTTAGTCTTCCCTTAATGGGTGACTTTTCCTATCACCTAAGACTCTTCATATTTACAATAGTATTTACAAGTAACACAATCCCAAGGATTATGTGTCAAAAATTCCCCCACTTAATCTGAAGGGGTGTTTGTGAGTCCAAGCATCATTTTGAACTTTTTAATTTTTTCTCTTCCAAGTGCTTTGGTGAAGATATCCACAATTCGCTCATTTGTGGAACAATGTCTCAAGTGAATAGTTTTGGCCTCTACATGATATTGAATCAAGTGATACTTTGTGTTGATATGCTTAGTTCAATCATGAAATCTGGGATTCTTGGTCAACTTGATTGCATAAGTATTGTCAACTAGAAGAGGATTAGAATTCACTTGTTTCTCCTGTTATCACCCCATAAATTATGGGAATCAACTTATGACTTGGATATTATGGATATTATCTGTATCTAGTGTTTTTATTGGCAATTGATTTTTATTTTACAAAAAGAAAAGAAAAAGACAAAAAGAAAAGAAAAGAGGGCATAAAAGAATTTAAACAAAATCCCCATGCAATAACAGTGACTTGGTCATACCCTTCAAGCATGATCAAGTTCTTTTAAATTTTCAATGTTGATAGGTTAGTGAATGCATCTGACCAGACTGTCTAATCCTGGTCAGATAGCCCCTAGGTTAGAACTAGTGAATACATCTGATCAGACCATCTAATCCTGGTCAGATAGCCCCTAAGTTAGAATTAGTGAATAAATCTGACCAAACTGTCTAATCCTGGTCAGATATCCCTTAGGAAGAATAATATCTTAACCCAACAGTTTAATCTGGGTTAATTGTCTTGTGAAAGTAGGTTGGAATGTAGATTAATTGTTTTGCTTGCCCTGCCTAAACAAAACCCACTTGAAGAAAATGCTACATCAAGTCTCCGTTGCCTAAGGATAGTTGAAGTGATGTCCCCTTGGTGGTGTCTAAGACAAAATGGGAAAAACCCATAAGAAGGCACTAATCCTAAGTTTTTCCTACACATGACTTTTTCCGCTCCCGACATATGTTTCATTCACGTTCAAATGGCCCAGATCACGACGCCTAGATCAACGGCTCACACAGCATTCCGGACCCCCCCTTGCGTTCTACCTTTAACGGAGGGGGGGGGGGGTCCGGAATCGGCGATAATATTCATGCAGATCTGGACGGTCAAGAGAAGAGCGCGTGAATCCATGGCTCACATTGGATTTCGGACCCCCCCCTGCCTATTCTGCCTTTAACGGAGGGAGGGGGGTCCGGAATTGGTTATAACCTGGGCGCAAATCTGGACGGCCCAGAACAGAGCGCTAAAATCTATGATTCACATTGAATTCCGGACCCACCCCTCCATTCTGCCTTTAATGGAAGGGGGGGTCCGGAATCGGTATTAAGGAGCGCGCTAAGATCTGTGGTCAGGAAACTAGTGCGCAGATCAACAGATCAGAATGGATTTTGGACCCCCCCTGGTGTCCTGCTTTTAACCAAAGGGGGGGGGTCCGGAAAAGATATTTCCTTCGGCGGGCCCCTGTTCATACGTGGCGTCGGTTTATTGGTTTTCAAGTCCCATCCTTCACATGCTCTCTGACAGCCCGTCACTCATGGACGTCATTCTCCACTAGGTCCACTTGTCCCACTTGTTACCGGTTTGAGTCCCATCCCATAACTGCTGTCAGTCCCTGCTGTCAGGCCTTTATCCTTCCCACTCATGATCAACCCCCTTCAGCGACTTTTACCTCCAATCACCTGCCTCCACGTCACTAAACCGTATGCTTTGGCCACTGTCATCTGCCAACTCATCCCAAGTGGCCCGTTGTCCATTAATAACTGGATAATATGCCCGTTGTCATGCAGACCGTATCTCCCGCGCCAAACCGACCCCAATTTTGAATAAAACTACCATTTTCCCTTTTCATTCGTTATTCATCCATCGCGCCAGAAACCTCTTATTCCTCCATTGCTTCCACGTCGCCTTCACCTACAGTCCAGTTGACCCCGCTAATGTATTGTTTATTTGCAGGTACAGTTGTTGAGATGGTGTCAAAGCCCAGACAAGCGGAAGAAGAAGAAAATCCTTTTCTTCCTCCTCCGGTTGACCTGGATAAAGTTCCCTTGGTTGATAAAGACCGTTTGATAGCAAATACTATCTGCAGTTTCGACTTTTCTGATCTGCAGTCATGGCTCCGAGAGGTATTCCTAGACCCGAGTGACGAAATTGGACTCTGGGAGTCCAATTTGCCTCTGTATCTTTTCCCCCAGATTCATCATTTCCCAGAATTCGCCCTCAAGTGTCAAGCCCATTATGTCCCCAACCAGAAAGCCATCGTTTCTTCGTCTGGAGACGTCCTCTTCTTCATCACCCCCGAAGATATTGACCAGATGATGCAAGTCACCCGTGCGGAATCTGCGTCCCCATTCAATCTAGAAATCCTCACTGAGCTATATCAACGAATGACGTTCCCTCAGAGGGCTCAGATCTTCGATCTTTTTCTCCCCACTTCCGCTCCACTCCCTTCCACCAATCTCCCCTACCCTTCTTCTCTGTTATCTATCAAAGGAAATCAAATCATTTCTTCCCTGTGTGCCCTACTTGGTTACTACTCTGATCAGTGGGTAGATGAGCCCATCCTGGGTATTCTGTCCATTTTCTCAAACAATGAACAACCTACCACGCAGTTCGATTACAGCACCTTCTTGGCCGATAATATTCACGAACAATTCGTGAATTTCGGCACAGAGGGCATGTTCAGATATTCCTCCATTCTGGCTTACATGTTCGTGTACTTTCAAGCCGACAGGTTCGCTTTCTCCATGCAGAAGATGGACGTCGACGGGAAGCCCCAGCCAGTCACAGCATGGACTTCTCTTTTGAAGCGTAACTCTGCTGAATACGACTTTAAATATTTTATCGATCAGTTTTACCATCCGGTGGTTAGCATGTTGAGCGGCAGGCCTGAGCCACGAATAAATGAAGAGGTCCAGAGAATTTTGCAGCTCTCGGACAATGTAAAGACCGGAGACTGGTACCTGTACCAGAATTTTACTGAAATCAGAGTTTTCGGGTGCGAGTTGGCACCATACAAGCTATCTCAATACGTGTCGGTAAGGGTCTTTGCCTTAGAATATATTAGGCAAATAATGAATTCAGACGATATTCATTTTGTTTCCTTAAAAAAGAAACAGCAATTGAGAATTAAAGGGCAAATAGGTTCTTTTATCTGCAATAGTAGAAGTGTCGGGGAGGAAGCGGACAGAATGTTGAAGGATATGAAATTCTTCACAAGTTTCACCTGGCACTACGATCCATATGGGATCATCTCTGAAATGAGGGTGAACAATAAGAGCGTTCCGTATGCTCATGAGCCCAAGCCAGAGATCGAGAAATTTGCAAATCAGACAGAATGGGATCCCGATACTTTGATTGACGGGGAACAACAAACTGAAGTAGAACAGCAGATGCCCTCGACAAGTGCGCTACCCTCCACCACACCTCAGGACCTCCAGGACAAGAGGCCTCGACAGGATTCATCCCCTCCTATAACAGAGGTGTCATCAGAGGAATTTCAAATTCACTCTAAAAATCCAAAGACAGTTTCGACACCCGGCGCGACAGTAGAACAGGAAGTCCCAGCTACCACAGTGACCACCACAGGGGTCAAGCCAGTCACTCTCCCTTTTGGCTCGAGTCAGCATAAGGGAATAACTACAGTATTAAAATCCACAGATTCTCCCTTAGATACTCTGCCAAGCAAGACTGGGCCCAAGTTGGGCATCTTTGAAAAATATGACTTGATCAAGAAGAAGAACCAGACACTCACTAGCAGCACTTATGCCCAGTTTCAGAAGCAGTCGTCCACAGCTCAGCATAGACTTCTTTCAGCATTTGACACAAAAAAAGGTAGGATGCATATGGCTTACCTCCAAGCACAAGTGTTGGATCCCAAGGTAATATCAGATTACAAAAGGGCCACCTTTGAGTTCCAAGCAAAGGACGTGCATCCAGCAGATCAGATGGATCTGCACAAGCAAACTAGGGATATGGTCTTCCACACATTGGCCCACGCCTCTGCTTCTGCATCGAAATTTCGAGTAGCTTTCAGCAATGCCTAGACCCAACTTAAGCTAGAGAAAATGTCATCTTTCGCGAAAGATAACAGAATCAAGACATTGGAGGAACTGGTCCTCAAGATCGGTTACGACCCTGCTAACGTCAAGTCTGCCGAAGAGATGATTAAAAAGAAAAATGCTGACATCGCATCCTTAAGAAAACAGCTAAAGCTTCCTCCAACAGAAGACCCACATGCAAAGGAGATTGCAGAAAAGGAAGGGGAAAAGGATGAGATGATGAAGTTAATCATGGAGCAGAATGCTCAGTTAAAAGAGATGGAAGCGGAGATGGAAAGACTGCTAAAGGAGAAAGAGCAGGAAAATACAATGGAAGGAATCCCATTAAATGCTATCCCAATTGCAGGTTTGAGCACAGCAACAGCGACAGCCATTCCATCTGCAACATCAGTGCCACTACCAGAAGGGACAACAGACTTGGCCAAGTCTATGGAGAGAATGAACCTGCAAGAGTCAGAAATCAGCAGGCTTAAGAAAGAAGTGGAGAATCTCCAAGAGCTAAAGACTTCTTTCCAGACAAGTCTATCCAAAGAGAAACAGGTGAATGAGCAAATCAAGAAGGAGTTACAGCAACTCCAGAAACAGACAATGGCAGGAAAGACTTTGGCAGAGGTGAAAGAGATTGTGTGGACAGATATTTCCAAGTCCATGAATGAAATTTGGCCAATGGTTCAAATCATGTTTGAACAGAATGAGTTGCTCGAGAGAAGTAAGCAAGTTGTTGAGAAAATCAGAATGGAGTTGGGAGACATGCCAGCCCAAGCGAATGAAATCATACGGTACCTGAATTCCAAGACCAGGGAGGAACTCGAAGAATTGAAGATTGAGGACAGGATAGAAACTATATTGGAGGTGAAAAGGGTCCTTACCAAAAGGGGTCTCATGCTTCAGCTTGAGGAAAAGATCCAAGTCATGGATCAAGGAGTGCAGAAGTTTTTCAGTAAGATAGATGTTCTTCAAAGGAAGGGTCTGCCTGGTCTGAAGGTCATTAACGACAAATTAATGACACTCCCTTATTACAAGAAAAGGTTGACTGAAGTATCTAAAGACAGTTCCAAGTTTGTAGGTGTACAGGGAAGCATCACAGGAAAAGCATTCATGGAGGCCTTTCAGTTGGATATTAGTATCCAACATGAAATTAAACACATATTCACAATCAAGCCTACATTTTCTAAATATACGGACATGAACGAAGTGTATAGGAGATTGCTCAAAGTCACAGTGCCAGGTCATATCCGATGGGAAGAACTGTGTGATATGCTAGATTAGTTGATGATCTGTCACAATCCAGTCACCGGTCCAGTCAGAAGAGATTACGAAAGCACCTCGCCAACGGCCTACCCCAGAAATTTCTGCATGCAATTGTAATGAGTCATCAAACAGTTTTTAATTAGTTAAAGTAATTAGACTAAAAATAGAATGAGCACGTCCTGATCAGTTATGACAGGAACGTTTGTAATTTGAATTATAAATACTTCAACTCTCGAAGTATTGGAGGTTGTTGATTCGCACATCCTATTGCTATCAAACTGTATCATTTTTTAGGAGATCCACCATTAATAAAGAAGAGGCATTTTACAGGATTCTTACGTATGTTCACTGGTGATGTGATTTTCTAAGTTATATGTTTTCTTTCTCTGTAACCATTTTGTTTTCTGGGACTAATCTTTATGAATAACGTAAAGTTGCAGGATTTATCTTGGATACCCTGTTTCTGATTCTAAGGATTTTAGTGTTTATCTTCTAATACCTTCAATTAAGAAATTCTTAATTGCTTGTTAGTTGAAGTTATTTTTCTTTTCTTTTCCTCTCCCCATCATTTTAATTACTAAAAGATCCAGTGAAGGTATTATCTCGCCCTGTGAAGTTATTTTTCGGCATTTATGGTCGTATCGGTTACTTGATTAAACACAGACCCCATAGCCCAATGGATGTGTAGACTGTCTCAACCAATTTATAAACCACTTTTACAACAAAACATACTCGTGCCTTTACCTAGCCTAATATCTGAAATCAAAAACAAAGCTAGATCGTACACAGAGATCCCTCTCTGAAGATGGAAGGGCTAGATCCCAGCTTCAAAAGCGGTTGGTTAAGGTTACCTTTGTAGATTTCTTCTTTTTCAACCTCTAGGAAATTTACAGAGTGCTAACATAAATGGTGACCATACTGGGGAAGAACTAAAACAAAAATACCTCACTTTTCTTCCCCTGAAGAAAGTTTTACCCTAAGAAGAAAGTAACGATTAGAGGTTGGTTAACTCTGTACATATTATTTTCAGAATCTCTCTTTGAACCTTTTCCCACTCAAATGTTCCTCTATGACTGTCCCTGCAGCAGTACAACCTAATATCGAGCCCGGACTTGCGTATCAAACGCATATTGCGTCGAACCTTTTTGACCTAATCCTCAAAACTGCCAATAACCAGGAAGAACTCGAACGTTCATGGGCAGCCATTGAACAAGACATAGCTACTCAGGAACAATTGGAAGCTAGACGACGTCAACGTAGAGATCTCCCCTAGTTTCCCTCACCATAAAAATAAAAATAAAATATATATATATATATATACAAAAACAAAAAAGAGTTCTGGCTCCCAAGAAAGTTCACACTCGATCTCATCCAGACCCAGAACCCTCAACAGCTATAGATAATCCCGAACAACTGTTGAGGCGAAAAACCTTAGTTGTCGGTTCAGCGAGTTATACTCCTCCTCATAAGTCTCCCTTCCTTTTCGAAGAACAGGACATCTTTCAAAACCTTGATCTTGATCTTTTTCCGCTACAAAACCTGGTTAGAACACGGCCTGAAACCTTTGCGTCTAAGCTCGTCTTCGACCCAACTGTGTTTCAACCCCGAACCCCCGAAGTCTTGTCTCCTACGACTAAACTACAAATCACTACCTCAGCCCCGCCCAGTCCGTCATCGCCCTCGTCTTTCGTCGCTACCTCTCCAACCACCCAAGTCGTCGTCCCACCTCCTCCACCCGTCATGGCAGCTCGATATGCCCCTTTGGTGTTGGCTGCACCACTACATGCCATGCCCCAAGACTACCAGACTAGACTTCCACAGTTCGATGCAACCGGAACATTAAACGCACAACAACATGTGGATAAAATGAACGATTACTTGGATTTACAAGAAGTTGACGAAGTCAACGTTCAAATGAGACTGTTCGCCCAGAGTCTGACAGGGGACATCAAGAAATGGTTCAAAACCTTACCCGCTGCATCAATCCCTGACCTTGTCGCGTTCCAAAGAATTTTTCTGGACAGATGGGAGGTAAAGAAAAACCCTCTCCAGATACTGTCAGAGTATGAGAATATAGAAAGAAATCAAGGTGAGACGGTACAAGATTACTGCACCTATTTTAACAATTTGTATAATGCAATCCCAACGGAAATCAAACCCCCCCAGGGTTTGGCGTTGATTAAATTCCCTGATGGATTCGATGCTGACATGTCTTACTAGTTAAGAGAAAGAAATGTTGCCACCCTTGAAGACATGCAGAAAAGTGCTATTAGTGTGGAGGCTAACCTGTTGGCGAAAAGAGCCCGTCAAAGATCAGAAAGGAGAGTCACGATCAAAAAAGAACCTTGCACGTCAAACACTGATTCCAAATTGGACTCTTTTGTCAGATCTTTGGAATTATTGATAGAAAGAACGAGTATTTCTGACAGAAATCCTCCGAGAGACAACACACCTGCCCCTCATATTCGAAACCCCAATTTTAGAAGAAACCCTCCTCAAATCAGGCAAAGAGATCAAAGAGATCCAAGGGATCAAACAGATCAAAGGGATCAGAGAGGTCTTGATCATCCGATCAGGCCTCCCCTGCAAGAAAACTATGTTGATGAAGGGGGGGAAATAATCGAGGAATTGGAGGACACTCATATCAACCTCATGGGCATTCACGACAATGAGGCCATTTTCCTTACTCAAGAAGAGCATGAACTTTTTCTTCTAAATCAAACAAAGGTAAGAGAGGAGGTCGAGGATGAAAGACAACAGGATTTTGAAAACGCTATTTTGGAGGGGCATCGTCAATACAATCTGCGAAGTAAGAAAACAGATGGAAATTCCTCAAAAAAGATAACTGAAACGCAGAAGGTAGATGAGACTGAGAAAACCCTTGAACCGACTACTGCTGGAAAAACTCCTGAGAAGGGTAAAGTCGACGTTCCAGTGAAGAAAAACGTCACCTTACTGAAAAGACCGGCACAGCCCGAAGTTTCACCTGTTAATCCGCCCAGTACTCCTGAGCGGAAGAATATAGTGGACCAACCAGAATCAACGAGTCAAACCAGAAATCCTGCACCTTTTAGCCTGGAGGCAGAATTGGCCAAAATAAAAATCCCTATCCCACTTACCGAATTGATGAACAGAGGCGGTTATCGTTCACAGGTACTAAAAGCATTAGCCATTGAACCTGACATAGGCACCAGAGCCTTGACTATTGGATCAGTGACTCATTTAGACACGGTGAACCTTACTGACGATCATCCCGAGCTCCTTTTCGGACCTGAAGTAAATGGTCGAGATGATACCGGTGATGTGGCTCCCTTTTACATCAGTTTGAACATACACGATTTAATATTGCATAACGCCATGCTGGATTCAGGTGCCTCACATAATTTAATGCCTAAAGCAGTAATGGAAAAACTGGGATTGGAGGTCACTAGGCCTTACAAAGATCTCCACTCGTTTGACTCCAGCAAAGTCAAATGTATTGGTTTGATTAAAGATTTGTGCATCACCCTGGTTCAGATCCCTTCGAAAAGCATGGTAATGGACGTGGTGGTTGCAGACATTCCGCCAAAATATGGTATGTTGTTGTCCCGGTCTTGGGGAGCTAAGTTGAAAGGAACCCTGCAGCTGGATATGTCTTACGCCACTATCCCAGTGTTTGGACAACAGAGGAGGTTATATAGAGAAACACTGATGAAGTATATGGTCAGTAGTCAAGAGAAACCTCACAATTACCCCCTTTACTCTGCTCATTCCGATTTAGATTCGTTCATCTTGTACAATGATGGTGATACTGAAGAGCCAGAAATTCAGCTGGCGGAAGAGGTAACTAGTCAAGATGAAGGTCCAGGAAACAGTGAGGCAGCAAATATGAAAAATGTAATCACTGAAGAGTTCCCTGCTGATTTCTGGAGCATGGATTTTGATGGAGCTGTGAGCAAAGAAGGAGCAGGAGCTGGAGTCTGGTTGCATAACCATCGGAACAGGTATTCAGAAAATCATTCCTATAAGTTAAATTTCCACTGCACTAACAACGTTGCTGAGTATGAAGCCTTAATACTCGGTCTGAAGCTGTTGAAGAAGGTTGGTGCTAAGCAAATAATGGTGAGGGGTGATTCTGAATTAATAATCAAACAAATTAAGGGTGAGTATGCTGCTAAACACCCGCGCCTTAGAGCCTACAGGAATGTTGTTCTTGATGCTTTGAAGTGTTTTAATGAAGTTGACTTGTAGGCAATGCCAAGGAAACAGAATATTCTGGCTGACGGATTGGCTACGTCAGCAGCTTCCTGCAAGATTCATTTACGCCAAACTCGCCCATACACCGTTGAAGTGAAATGCAGACCGACGGTTCCCGATAATATCAGGTACTGGCAGGTGTTTGGAAATGACGATCAGATAGATGACTTTCTGCAATGCAAGCACGATTTTGAATGTACAAACATAGATTTAGAAGATGAAAACGAAAATGTAAATAATTCTGAGTTTGAAATAGATAGCATTAATGTTGTAAATACAGTAGATACAGAAGATACAGTAGATACAGAAGATACAGTAGATTCAGGAGATCTAGGGGATGACGAAATAGATGTCGATGTTTTGCAATTGAAAAGCAATATGTTACCTAGAGGGCTTGTCCCTTTAGAAGATCTGTTTGACAATGACGATGTAGCTAAGAAACCAAAAATAGAGGCCCATGGGCAGGAGGTAGAAGACTACAATATAGGAACTGAAGAGAAACCTAGGATGGTCAAACTGTCCAAATATTTACCCCCAGAACAAAAGCTTAAGTACATTGAGCTATTCAAAGAATATGCAGAAGTTTTCGCCTGGGGCTATGAAGATTTGAAAGCCTATGACACCAGCATCATACAACATAGGATTCCCATAAAGGAAGACCAGAAACCGTTCTGGCAGAAACTTCGGAGGATAAATCCCAAGTTGCTTCCCCTTATAGAAAAAGAGATTAAGAAAATGTACGATGTCAAGATCATAGTCCCATTACGTTTCTCTAAGTGGGTTTCTAATTTAGTCCCGACCCGTAAGAAAGCCGGAGAAATCAGACTCTGCATAGATTTCAGAAATCTTAACAAAGCATCCTTGAAGGATAATTACCCCTTGCCTAAAATGGATCACCTCCTGCAAAGAGTGGTCGGGTCCAGTCGAATTTCTCTGCTAGATGGTTTCTCAGGTTACAACCAGGTCCTAGTGCACCCAGACGATCAAGAAAAAACCGCTTTCACCACACCCTGGGGCACTTTCATGTATGTGAAGATGCCTTTTGGTCTGATAAACGCAGGAGCCACCTTCCAGAGGGAAATGGATATCGCCTTCGTAGAAGAGTCATATAAGTTTATCATCGTTTATCTAGACGACGTGACTGTGTTTTCCCAATCCGATGATGAACACCTGCGGCACCTTAGACGAGTTTTCGAAAAGTGTAGAAGGTTCGGGATTTCTTTAAATCCCAAGAAATGTCTTTTTGGGTTAGAAGAAGGCAAACTGCTGGGACACATCATCTCTAAGGAGGGAATCAGAATTGACCCCAGCAGAATAGAAGCCATACTAAAGTTAGAACACCCAAGAAATCTAAAAGAACTACAATCTTTTATATGGCAAATCAACTTTCTTTGAAGATTCATCCCTAATCTAGCCGAACTCCTCCGAAACATTAAAAACATGCTAAAAAAGGACGCGAAAATAAAATGGGATTCTGAGTCCAGGCAATCCTTCGAACAGGTGAAACGAGCACTTACAGAAGCACCAGTTTTGATCAGTCCCGATTTCACTAAAGATTTCTATCTCTTTTCTTTCGCTTCTGAACATACTATAGCAGTTGTGTTACTGCAGAAGAACAGTGAAGGGTATGAACAACCCATCGCTTTCTTCAGCAAAGCTTTAAGAGATGTTGCCTTGAACTACAATATTATGGAGAAGCAGGCTTTTGCGTTAGTAAAGGCTATCAAAGACTTCAGGGTCTATATTCTCCATTCCCACATCATAGCTTATGTTCCAAATGTGGTAGTAAAAGATATCTTGACACAAGACAACCCTGATGGGAGAAGGGGAAAGTGGATTGCAGTTATTCTAGAATATGACATGGAGATCAAGCCCACCAAACTGATAAAAGGCCAAGGCGTTACTAAACTGATGGCTGAATCTAACTTCCTAGCTCTTGACATTAATTTTCTAGATGTGGCAGATGAACAGGGCGAGATGGCGACTCCAAACGTTAGAGAGGTATTTCTAAACTCTCCATGGTACGCAGACCTCATATTCATGCTACAAAATTTACAAGCTCCCCCTGGTTTGACTAAAACTAAAGCTAGATTTTTAAAGTTGAAAGCTCTGAAATTTTGTATTCTAGAAGGAAATTTGTATTGGAAAGACCCTGCAGGTATTCTTTTAAATTGTTTACTGAAAGAAGAAGCTGATAAAGTGTTGCAGGAGTTTCATGCAGGAGAATGTGGGGGCCATTTAAACTGGAAGGTTATAGCCAACAAAATACTCAGAGCTGGATTTTACTGGCCCACCCTGTTTGCAGATGTACATCAGAGAGTAACGGCATGTCACCAGTGTCAATTGTTTGAGGGTAAAAGGAAACTCATTCCTCTACCTCTTAAACCTGTTTCAGTAGAGGCTCCTTTCCAGCAATGGGGACTCGATTTCATTGGGGAAATACACCCTCCGTCTTCAGGCCAACATAAGTGGATTCTTACTGCCACTGATTATTTCACCAAATGGATCAAGGTTGTACCAAGCAGGCAAGCCACTGACTCTGTTATTATAAAATTTCTTGAAAATAATATCTTATCTCGTTTTGGTTGTCCTAGAAAGATCATTACTGACAATGCAGCTGATTTTCGGTCGAAGAAACTCATTGATTTCTGCAGTCATTACCACATTGGCTTGGGGCATTCCATAGCCTATTACCCTCAGGGGAATGGGTTGGCGGAATACTCAAACAATACTTTGGTAAATATCATCAAGAAAACATTGCAGGAGAATAAAAAATCATGGCATGATAAGTTGGTATTTTCTTTATGGGCAGATAGACTGACCACCAAAAGGTCAATCAGTATGTCACCTTACCAGCTGGTATACGGTACTGAGGTTGTTTTCCCAACTTCTTTGGGAGTCCCTGTCATGAAGTTACTTCAAGAGATGCAAGTTGAGCCAAATGACTCCCAGAGACGAATTAATCAGATGATTCATTTGCAACAGACCAGAGAGGATGTTTTCAACAAAACACAGGTCGTCCAAGAGAACATCAAGAAAATCTTTGACAAACGAACCAAGGAGGATGATTTTGAACTGGGAGACCTGGTGTTGAGATGGGATGCTAGGAACGAGGACAAGGGAAATCATGGGAAATTTGACAACCTGTGGACAGGGCCCTACATGATCCAAGCTTTCAGAGGAAACAATGTCTTTTTGCTAAACAATGCCGATGGGTCAGATCTGCCAGGAGCGTCGGTGAATGGCAGAATGTTGAAACATTATGTCCCACCTCAGTAAGAGAATTGAAGAACTCACTCTCCATTGTACATACCCGTTTTAATTTTCAGTCTTTACCTGCATTTTCTGAGTGAAGAACATTGGTTAGTTTGTTGAAGCCCGGAGAGAAGGCCCTAAGCAGTTGATCACTGTTTTTCGAAGTCTTCCCGAGAATAAGACCAACGAAGGCTACTAGACAGATATGTTCAGAATGACAGGAAACTGGATTCTTGGCACTTAACAGGGAAAGTACCATCCCCAGGTGGAACCGCTGTTATCACCCCATAAATTATGGGAATCAACTTATGACTTGGATATTATGGATATTATCTGTATCTAGTGTTTTTATTGGCAATTGATTTTCATTTTACAAAAAGAAAAGAAAAAGACAAAAAGAAAAGAAAAGAGGGCATAAAAGAATTTAAACAAAATCCCCATGCAATAACAGTGACTTGGTCATACCCTTCAAGCATGATCAAGTTCTTTTAAATTTTCAATGTTGATAGG
>ML783169.1:381598-398520 GCA_009831015.1 Picea engelmannii | reverse complement strand
TGGCCAATGGTTCAAATCATGTTTGAACAGAATGAGTTGCTCGAGAGAAGTAAGCAAGTTGTTGAGAAAATCAGAATGGAGTTGGGAGACATGCCAGCCCAAGCGAATGAAATCATACGGTACCTGAATTCCAAGACCAGGGAGGAACTCGAAGAATTGAAGATTGAGGACAGGATAGAAACTATATTGGAGGTGAAAAGGGTCCTTACCAAAAGGGGTCTCATGCTTCAGCTTGAGGAAAAGATCCAAGTCATGGATCAAGGAGTGCAGAAGTTTTTCAGTAAGATAGATGCTCTTCAAAGGAAGGGCCTGCCTGGTCTGAAGGTCATTAACGACAAATTAATGACACTCCCTGACTACAAGAAAAGGTTGACTGAAGTATCTAAAGACAGTTCCAAGTTTGCAGGTGTATAGGGAAGCATCACAGGAAAAGCATTCATGGAGGCCTTACAGTTGGATATTAGTATCCAACATGAAATTAAACACATATTCACAATCAAGCCTACATTTGCTAAATATACGGACATGGACGAAGTGTATAGGAGATTGCTCAAAGTCACAGTGCCAGGTCATATCCGATGGGAAGAACTTGTGATCTGCTAGATTAGCTGATGAGCTGTCACAATCCAGTCATCGGTCCAGTCAGAAGAGATTGCGAAAGCACCTCGCCAACGGCCTACCCCAAAAATTTCCGCATGCAGTTGTAATGAGTCATCAATCAGTTTTTAATTAGTTAAAGTAATTAGACTACAAATAGAATGAGCACGTCCTGATCAATTATGACAGGAACGTTTGTAATTTGAATTATAAATACTTCAACTCTCGAAGTATTGGAGGTTGTTGATTCGCACATCCTATTGCTATCAAACTGTATCATTTTTTAGGAGATCCACCATTAATAAAGAAGAGGCATTTTACAGGATTCTTGTGTATGTTCACTGGTGATGTGATTTTCTAAGTTATATGTTTTCTTTCTCTGTAACCATTTTGTTTTCTGGGACTAATCTTTATGAATAACGTAAAGTTGCAAGATTTATCTTGGATACCCTGTTTCCGATTCTAAGGATTTTAGTGTTTATCTTCTAATACCTTCAATTAAGAAATTCTTAACTGCTTGTTAGTTGAAGTTATTTTTCTTTTCTTTTCCTCTCCCCATCATTTTAATTACTAAAAGATCCAGTGAAGGTATTATCTCTCCCTGTGAAGTTTTTTTTCGGCATTTCTGGTCGTATCGGTTACTTGATTAAACACAGACCCCATAGCCCAATGGATGTGTAGACTGTCTCAACCAATTTATAAACCACTTTTACAACAAAACATACTCGTGTCTTTACCTAGCCTAATATCTGAAATCAAAAACAAAGCTAGATCGTACAGAGAGATCCCTCTCTGAAGCTGGAAGGGCTAGATCCCAGCTTCAAAAGCGGTTGGTTAAGGTTACCTTTGTAGATTTCTTCTTTTTCAACCTCTAGGAAATTTACAGAGTGCTAACATCTCCTACAAATCTTCAAGTATTTTCCGGAGCCACACAATCTCCTTCATTGCTTCTGTCGCTGCCACATATTATGCCTCTGTTCTAGAATCTGCTGGAATTGATTGTTTGTGTGATCTCCAAGAGATAGATGTTAAACCAAGAATCCTGAGAAAGCTTGAAGTTGACACTCCATTCTCTTTATCCCCAACAAAGTCTGAATCAAAATATCTTATGAGGTTGAAATCATCCACCTTAGAGTACATGAGTCCAAAATCTTGAGTTCCCTTCAAGTATTTTAGAACTCTTTTTGCAATAGACCAATGTCCTTCACAAGGCGTTTGCATGAACTTGGAAAGAATCTCAACAACAAATGAAATGTCTAGTCTAGTGGTAGTAAGATAAATAAGGTTTCCCACAAGTTGTATATATTTGGTTGCATCCTCAAATTCATTCCCTTCTTTTGATGTGAATTTCAAATTGTGTTCCATTGGTGTAGAAACAGGATTACACTCGACCGTGCCAAACTTGTTCAACAATTCTACAATGTACTTCTTCTGGGAGATGAATATGTACTTTGGATTTTGAATCACCTCAATGCCCAAATAGTAGTGAAGATGTCCCAAATCTGTCATCCTAAAGCCTTTCTTGAACTCTTTCTTTATGGATGCAATGTAGCTTTCATTGTTCCCTGTTATCAACAGATCATCTACATATACTACAAAATATACAACAAATTTTCCAACTTTCTTGACAAACAAATTTGCATCGTCAAAATTGAAATGCTTGAAATTCAATTTCATAAGTTTCTCAATTAATTTTTCATACCAGACTCATGGTGCTTGTTTCAGGCCATATAAGGATTTGATGAGCTTGCTTACATTTTGTTCTTGTCCCTTCACAACAAAGCCTTATGGATGAGACATGAAAACATTCTCTTTAAAGTCTCCATTCAAGAAAGCAGTCTTCACATTCATTTGATAAATTTTCCATCCATCACATGTTGTCATGGAAAATAGAGTACGGATGGTATCCCATTTTGTTGTGGGGGAAAATGTATCATCATAATCAACACCTTTCTATGCAAATCCTTTTTCCATGAGCCTTGCTTTGTGTTTTTCAAGTGAGCCATCTGATATGTTCTTGTTCTTGAATACCCATTTGCAACCTATTAGTTTGGTTCTCAATGGAGGGTCCACCAACTTCAATGTCTCATTCTTGATGATAGCATCATATTCATTTTGCATGGATTCTTTCCATTCATCATGAGAAGTGACTTCTTCCAAGGAAGTCGATTCAAGGTTATTACATAAATTCAACTCACAGTCATATGAAACATCCATGTCATCTACATCACCTGAGTTTTAATTATCTACATTGCCCCCATCTTGTCTTGAAGAGATTTTGGTTCTTGTCTTTCTGACCTCATCGAGATGAACACTTTCAAGTGTTTCTGGTATTCATTTTGTTGGACCTTTCTGAGATGGTCCAGGTTTTTTAGTTGATTGAGTTGGTGTTGAATTCTCATCAAGACTCAGTTTTTCAATCCTCTTGATCACATCATCCAAATGAACTTCAGGTTCTTATGAAGCGGCTAGAACTTATTTATGTGGGGGAGATGGTGCTTCAAAAGGATATTCCAAAGATTGACCCAGGATATGAAGCCCCCCTTCAATATTTGGAATCGCATCATTAAATTCATGATATGTGTTTACACGAGTGAATCTATACAGATGATCAAGTTGCCTCTCAATAGTTTCGTCATTCTTGGAGGATTCAAGAAAAATTACATCTCTAGAAAGGATTAATTTCTTGTTTGTCTCATCATAAAGACGATATCCCTAGGTGGTATTTGAGTACCCCAAGAAGATGCACTTATGACTACTTGCATCAATCTTGCTTTGTTTCTCCTTAGGAAACAAGACATAGCATGTGGAACCAAAGACCCCAAAATGTCTCACCGAAGGAATGAAGAGATACCACATTTCATAAGGAGTTTTGTTTTCAAGAGCATGAAATTGACACCTATTTTTCACATAAACTGCACATAGAACTGCATCAACCCCAAACATCAATTTTACATTCGTGAAAAACATCATGGAATAAACTATATTTAGGAGTGTCATGTTCATTCATTCAACTACATCGTTCTGTTGAGGATTATATGAAACTATGGTTTGATGCTTGATCCCATGTTGGCGAAGGTATCTTTCAAATTCATTAGATGTATATTATTTTCCATTATCAATGCGAAGAGAGGCAATAGAAGACTAAGCTTCATTTTGAATCCATACATGAAAATTTTCAAAAGTTTCAAAAGATTGTGATTTATCTTTCAGCAAGTACACCCAACACATCCTAGTGCAATCATCAATAAAAAACATGATATATTTATTTCCATTTTCAGGAGGAACAAGCATAGGGTTGCATAAATTAGAATAAATCGGTTCAAGTTTTCTACATGCTCTGGAAGTAGAATTATGAAATGGTTGTGTGCTATCCTTTCAAAGGATACAAGCATCGCATTGCTTCAATTTCCTAGGAATAGTAGGAAAACGAGAAACACCATTCTTTTTCAATACACAAAGGATGTCATAATTAATATGACCAAATTTAGCATACCACAAAAGACTAGATGGAATTATACCTTCACCATGATGAGAGAGGAATGCAAAATTATGTGCATGAGTAGATGTCCCTTTCATCTACAACAGTCTTCTATCTTCCATTCTGGTCATGAGAACCATGTTGTCAGAATCCTTCCTTATTTCAACTTTTCCACCAAAGATATGAACAGAGTGACCTTGTTGTCGAATGTGCACAAGAGACAACAATTTCCTTTGCAGCTCAAGAAAGTAGAACACATTGTGTAGAAGAAAATTCAGGGATCTAGGAAACTTAAGTTTGATGGTGTTGATTCTAGAACGTTCGAGACTCTATTTATCTGCAAAATACACTACACCATCTATATTTCCATTGAAGTCTTCGAAGAAGTCTCTTCGGAATGTCATGTGGGAGGTTGCACCTGTGTTAAGAAGCCATGCATCTCTCTAAGAAGTATATGAAGTGTTAAACAAATCTTCAGTTACTCCTATATTGCAATGGGAAACAATGTAATGAGCAGATTCAGGTGCTTTATGTTCGACAACACAGGTATTCCAACAGAGGAAGAACACCTTCAGTAACCACTCACGTAACCAGATCAAAGATCAACACGCCGATGTTTTCACGTGGTAAAACCCCTATGGGGAAACATCCACGACCCCGGCCAACGCGGCCACTTGGAGCAGTTTATTAATGCAAAAGAAAAAGATTACAGAGAGAGTTTCTCACAATCGATCATCGGTAAATGACCCTCCATGCTCTTTAAATAGAGATCATGGACCAATCGGGTGTTAAGCCACGGATCAATGGCCGTTAAGATTGAGGAAAGTATGAACCGTCGGATCACTCTATGTCGGGAACATATCGTGACCATCGGATTTCCTAACTACAAATGCATACTAATGCATACTAAAGAAACACACTAAGAAACACACTTTTACCTAACGACACATTAGACCAAGTAGATCTTAACTAACTCATAAGTGTCTAAATATCCTAACATCCCCCCTTAAGAACAACTAGTCTAATGTGTCGTTAGGTAAAAGTGTGTTTCTTTAGTATGCATTTGTAGTTAGGAAATCTAACGATCACGATATGTTCTCGACATAGAGTGATCTGACGGTTCATACTCTCCTCGATCTTAACGACCATTGATATGTGGCTTAACACCCGATTGGTCCATGATCTTTATTTAAAGAGTATGGAGGGTCATTTGCCGATGATCGATTATGAGAAAATCTCTTGTAAAATCTCTCTGTAATCTTTTTCTTTTGCATTAATAAACTACTCCAAGTGGCCACGTTGGTTGGGGCCATGGATGTTTCCCCATAGGGGTTTTACCACGTGAAAACATCGGTGTGTTGATCTTTGATCTGGTTATGTGAGTGGTTGTTCGTCCTCTATTGAAATACCTGTGTTGTCGAACATGGAAAAGATCAACACACCGATGTTTTCACGTGGTAAAACCCCTACGGGGAAACATCCACGGCCCCAGCCAACGTGGCCACTTGGAGCAGTTTATTAATGCAAAAGAAAAAGATTACAAAGAGATTTTACAAGAGATTTTTTCACAATCGATCATCGGCAAATGACCCTTCATGCTCTTTAAATAGAGATCATGAACCAATCGGGTGTTAAGCCACGGATCAATGGTCGTTAAGATCGAGAAGAGTATGAACCGTCGAATCACTCTATGTCGGGAACATATTGTGACCCTCAGATTTCCTAACTACAAATGCATACTAAATAAACACACTAAGAAACACATTTTTACCTAATGACACATTAGACTAAGTAGATCTTAACTAACTCCTAAGTGTCTAAATATCCTAACATCCCCCCTTAAGAACAACTGGTCTAATGTGTCGTTAGGTAAAAGTGTGTTTCTTTAGTATGCATTAGTATGCATTTGTAGTTAGGAAATCCGACGGTCACGATATGTTCCTGACATAGAGTGATATGACGGTTCATACTCTCCTCGATCTTAACGGCCATTGATCTGTGGTTTAACACCCGATTGGTCCATGATCTCTATTTAAAGAGCATGGAGGGTCATTTGTCGATGATCAATTATGAGAAACTCTCTTGTAAAATCTCTCTGTAATCTTTTTCTTTTGCATTAATAAACTACTCCAAGTGGTCGCGTTGGCTGGGGTCGTGGATGTTTCCCCATAGGGTTTTTACCACGTGAAAACATTGGTGTGTTGATCTTTGACATGGTTATGTGAGTGGTTATTGAAGGTGTTCGTCCTCTGTTGGAATACATGTGTTGTTAAACATGACAAAGATCAACACACCGATGTTTTCATGTGGTAAAACCCCTACGGGAAAACATCCACGGCCCCAACCAACGCGGCCACTTGGAGCAGTTTATTAATGCAAAAAAAAAGATTACAGAGAGATTTTACAAGAGAGTTTCTCACAATCGATCATCGGAAAATGACCCTACATGCTCTTTAAATAGAGATCATGGACCAATCGGGTGTTAAGCCACGGATCAATTGTCGTTAAGATCGAAGAGAGTATGAACCATCGGATAACTCTATGTCGGGAACATATCGTGACCGTCGGATTTCCTAACTACAAATGCATACTAAAGAAACACATTTTTACCTAACGATACATTAGACCAAGTAGATCTTAACTAACTCCTAAGTGTCTAAATATCCTAACACTTTACCTTTCATTGGTTATGGAGTTTTACCTTTGTTCTCTTTCTGATTTTGTTTGTCTTCTTTGATCTTCTCCCATGGAACTCTGCATTCATTCGCTTCATGTGACCCATTCTTTTTGGAATGGGTATAGTGAAGATTGGATATATCACCTTGGTTGTGTCTACCCCCATGCCTCTGAAATTCTTTCTTCCATGTCTTTTTTTGTTTCTTTCTCCTCTGGAAGAATCATGTGGTTAATTCTTCTCTTTCTGAGCAAGGCTTTCTCACATTTTGCAACTTTCTCCACCAACTTGTCAAATATGATGGATTTCATTTGACCACTAGCTTACAGAGATTCAAGGGTAGTGAGAATATGTAGGGTAGAGGGATTTAATGAAGGTTGTGAGAGGGAGGTCTATCTTCACCCCGATAGCATCAATGTCATGCATTATGGCTTTGATCTCATAAGCTAAAGCCACAGGGTCATCATTCTTCAACTCTAGGTTGAAGAGCTTCACCATCAGTTGTACAAGTTCCAATTCTAAGTGTGTGTCATACAAATCATTCAATCTCTTCAAAATACTAGAAGAATCGTTAATAGAAGCAATATGGCATCTCACCTCTTTGCTTATTGTCGCAGAAATCACAGTCGCATATTTTTTGGTCTTTGTCCTTCCATATGGCACATTATTTGTTTGATAGAGGAATGGTCGGTCTGCTACTCTTTGGCTTTGCTTTTGATTCGTCTACAGTAGCAGTTGATTCGACTTCTTCTTCACTAGAAACTTCACAGATGTCATTCCACAAGTCACTGAAGATCAAAGTACTTTTGATCTTTCTATACCATTCTCTGTAGTTCTCTTTACAAGTCAGCCCCACACCGACGATGGTAATGAGAGAATGCATCTTCTAGCAGCAGAGTAACAATACAATATAACAACGAATAAAGCAAGAACGCATGGGACAAAGTTGTTTGAAAATGCAAGAACTCCTTTACAGGGAAGACACTAGAGGTCCCGCCTCTTAATTTGTTTAAAACTATGAGGATGAGTTGTAAATGTCAATGCCAATGAGAAGAGAATATGTTGTCATAGTGAAGATATTAAAAAAAAACTCGGAGCAACAATATCAATCCCATCTATCATAGTGAAGATATTAAAAAAACTCGGAGCAATGATATCAATCCCATATGTCATAGTGAAGATATTAAAAAAACTAGAGCAATGATATCAATCCCATCCTTCTCTATTTTCCATTTGTGTTGATAACTTTATCACTTTCTCAATTGATTCTCGCGATTGAAACAACAAATCCAAGCGACGAGGGCGTGTGCAACAAGGAATCCGAGCGACAAGGGCGTGTGCAGTGTGAGGAAGGTCGACAAAGAAACCCTAACACGGTGGGGAGCGATGGGGGCGTGAAGAGAACGACCAATATCAAGGTTCGACTTCACGGTGCTCTTGGAGATGCTCAGTTCACTTGGAACAGTCGACGGGCGTGAGCAATGGAACACTCGACGTGCATGACCAATGAACAGTTGACGGGCGTGAGCAATGGAACACTCCACGAGCATGAACAATGAACAGTCGACGGGTGACGGGCGTGAGAGGGATACCAACAGTGGACAATGGCGCGAATTAGGGTTTCGCATAAGGAGAGAGTGGCACGCAGACTGGAACGACTGTCGAATGAATTGTAACACAGACAAAATAGCAGAGAGAGAGAGACTCACCCAAAGAAGGTAGAGGGATTGGCAAGAAAAGAGGAGGTGTTGTATGTTCGCTAGGGGAAAGGAAACACCAAGAGAAATAATTCATGGAGTTAACTCGGTATGGAAGAATGTGTAACTCCACACTTGATGCTTATATTAACATGAAACAATTATTAATACAAATTCAAATGATCGTGAATGGGTTACTCTTCCTATCATCTATGACTCTTCACATTTACAATAATATTTACAAGTAACGCAATCCCAAGGATTATGTGTCCAACACCACCAATAATCATTCTGTCCCTATTTACACAATCCTTAGGAGAAAAAGGTTTCCGAAAACACCTTCATCTCTTCGTATGGTCCATAACAATTAACTACTAGGATCTTCTGCCCTATTTCTTGGAAAGAGAACTCTATGCATATACATAAAGATGAATTTAAAATTGGAATGGATTTCTTCCACCCTATAATGAGCCCTCTAGAATTCCCATTAGCATCTATAGATAAAAAGTCCCACTCCATGATCTTTCCTAGCAGACTTATCAGTTTCTAACCTTCCCCCATGGTCCCCTCTAGCAATATCACAGAAGGTCCCATGTAGCAATATCACATCAAATTTAAACTTCTCCATCAACTTGGCTAGGGAAAGTCTTTTGGAGGGGCTACCCAACCCCCTAATATTCAAAGAGTCATCATTTTTTAAGCCTTGGAGGGGTTATTCCTACTCTATGAATCCCTTTATTAGATTTTTGTCTTCCCTATTGAATCCCCTTCAAAGCCTTCTCCTGAGCATGTTGCAAGTAGGATTTCTTCCTACATTGGAAGTACTAGGTTCTTTAATTAAATCTAAATCCAACCCTCCCTCTATACCTTTTTCTCCCTATGCCACAACCTTCTTCTTGGCCTTAGGTGGTATCTGGAACTTGGAAGTGGATGGTTTTCCTAAGGACTCCTCTCTAAAGGATTTTGTATGGCTTAGAAGAGATTTCAAATCTGCGCTTACAGAACTACCCGCCAAAAGCTAGGACAAGGTCATCTTCTTTATCTTTGTTTGAATCTTGGAAACCCTTCTTGTCTATGGTTTTATCAGATTTCCCAATACTCTTTGAAAGCCCTTAAGGACCCCTAACTAATTCAACCAGAGAGGGCCAACTAACCCCATCCCCAAATTTCAAATTAACCTCCTTTAAGTTGCTAGAGGAGTCTATATTTTCAGAGAGTGACATACCTGAAATAGCCCTGAAAACCAGAGCTTGGGCCATTTCCTTTACCTTGTCGACATTGCCTCTAGGTTTCTCAAGGTTGCTCCTTGAACAATCAAAACCCTGGTTATTGAGATTGTCCATGGATATTTTAGGAGACTCCACACAATTTTCATCTCACAGCTTGCCACTATCCTCAATGAATTCCCTAAGGGCCTAAGTGCTTTGAAAAAACCCTTTCTCATTTATGCACTTTTTTCAACTCCTACCGTTTCCTAGACCTCTTTGTGTTGCCATATTGAGATAAGCTAACTTGTTTATTACTGAAGTTGCAAAAAGATTTATGCACACATATAACATGTGTGGGCTTAATGGTTAAGAACATGTGTTTCATCCTAGGAGGTCACATGTTCAAATCCAAAGGGGGGTAGGGTATGTACTCCTCCGTAGACTTTAGCAGTCAAATCGTTGTGCAAAGGGGATCCCTTGTCCCACAAACAAGGGGGTCTCATACACCAATTTGGTGTCTAGTTGTGACCTTAAAATTAGATTATTAATGTTATTGTTATTATTTTAAGAAAAAATGTCAATTAGGTCTAGCTCGTGTGGTTGTGGGATGGTGTTATCCTCCCCACCCAAGGTCTATTCACGTAAATGACATGTTGAGCTTATTATGAGTAAATTGTTGTAAAGGCTTTGAGCCCTATTATTGACCATTGAGGAATCTAGGGTTTACCTTGGGTACCATCCTTAAAATGAGGGGAGGTACCCGAGGGTTTTCCCCGAGAGGTGAAGGGGTGTGGGTCCTTTGATCTTTCATTACCCTAATGATATTATTATTATTACTATTAATTATTATTATTTAAGTTTTTTGCATTGCCATTTTCCATGATATAAAAGGAGATTTGTATTAAGTAGACTTTGTCTTTTAAGAATGTTTTTAGACAAGGTAGAAACAACTTCAATGTTTTTTGAGTCCTTATGGGACAATATGATGTATATTTTGATTTCAACCTCTAAAATATCAAATATAAAGATTTATTTTCTTGGAAAAAAAAGGATTGTTACAATGCCACCCCCTTAAGGGACACTTAGCCCTCAAAGCATAGTAAATAGGATTCTCTCTAGTTGAGCATATTTCTATGGTGGTAACATCTTTGCATTTACCTAGTTTAGGAATTTGACTTTGTTCCTACTTTGGGTGTTGGTAAGGTTCCTTTGTATTGTTTGCATCATATCTTGAAGTCTTTTGACCTAGTTGTTTAATGTAAAGCCTTGATGCTTCTTGGTAACATATTTTCCTCGCTTCTATTGTTGTATGTTTATCTATGCTTCGTGTGCGTTTTTCATTAGATGTAATTCATCCTTATTGAGAGTGGAACCTTCAACACCATATAATCTATAATGTTGACTTTGCCAATTAATCTCCATGAACTGTTCTTCAAGGTTGGTGGTATAAGTACCCAACTACATCAACCATTCGGCACTTAGCACCATATCCATCTCATCGAGTGGTATTGTGTAGAATCCTATTTGTAGTTCAAATTCTTGGATTTGAATTGAGACTTTATGACATCTACCTAGTCCTTTGACCTTTTGTCCATACATGACCGTAACTATGAGGTCCTTGGTGGGGTACACAAAAAGGTTTAATTATTTAGCAACATTGATGTCTATACAATTATGAGTACTATCGGGATCTACAAGTATCATTACATTTCTATTTTTGACAATTTCTTTGAGCTTTAGTGTCTTTGGTTGTGATTTCCTCAACCTAGTTACAGGCGGGGTTGTAGGTTCTTTTTACTATTTTCTTGGGACCTAGATCTTATCAGGCTTCCTGAGATGATGTAGGATATATTTGGTAGTTAGTTTTTGTATTCATTCCTTTTGAGTAGCAGTTTCTTTTTTAGACACATCTTCATTTCTATTATGTGGTGTGCATGAGATTGATGTTAGTGATACTTTTAATGGTAGTTCATCATTGTCAAAATCTGAGTTGTATCTTATAGTGATTTCATTATCTAGGTTCAAGACTTTTACTTCCCTCCCATCCACTATTTTATAGTAGTGTAACTATGTCTTCACACCTATGCCCTGGAGTCCAACTCTTACCACATTTACGACAATTGTTTTCCCTTTTTTTTGTCCATTTCTGAGTGGTGATATTTACTACTATTGTAATGACTTGATGCACCATAATTATTGTCCTTGTTTGGAGTTCGAAAGCTACCTCATGTTGAGTATTGAGCTTTCTTTCAATCATCTTCACCATGCTTCTAGATTCAACCAAATTTTTAGGTCTTGTGGATAATGGGTTTTAATACTAAGATATACAATTTTAGTAGTTGATCATCTATCAAATCCAGAAATCTAGTAACTAGGACTTTCCATTTATGGGTATATTCATTAACTGTTCATGTTTGTTGTAAATGAGTGAACCTGGTAAAGGTGGCATCTTCTTCATCATCATGAAATCTCTTAAGAGGATCTTTTGTGAACATTTTCCAATTAACTTAGACACCACTAGTTTTCTTTGACCACTAGATCACCTTCTAAGTATAAGGATGTCGGGTTCATGGAAAAAATCCCCTCGATTTTATTAACCCACGAGACCCTTTCTATCATCTAGTCTGTCATATTAGGTATATCAATTTTGATTTTATTTAAACAACTTGTGTTATCTTGATATCTTTGGTAGCTATTCTTTAACGAAATTAGGCGTGGTGGCAGTTTTCAGTGGACCAAGGATTGTGCAAATAATGCATCTACCCTTTTGGTTAGTTGCTCAATTCTTCCATATATTTTCCAAACAAAAGGATGTGAGCACCCCAAAACATAGCCAAAAATATGGCAACAAGCGCATCTGAATGGAATGTAAATGTACTCTAGCACTTGTGAATATGTTTTTTCCCCTACTACTATTTCCAAAACCTCAACTTCAACCAAGACTTTTGGTAGCCTTCTCCTTACATTGGATTTGAAACACTAGTCCACCTCTAACATTTTCCCCAAGTTGTTCCCAATCTCCCTAAGGGACTTATCCAACCACATTTCAATGGGCAAACCCAAGAGTTTAATCCATACTAGTTCCCTTTAAGCTACCTCTATTCTAGGGTCAAAACATGCACTCCACTTTGTAAACATAGAACCAATAATCCCCAAAATCATATGCCATTCAAAAAATATTTAGCATCTCCAACAAACCCAAATACAAAGCCTAGCCACCCTCTAACCATTAGATTGAACCTTGGGCGATATCCAAGGATAGGCCTCTGATTCTATTCAATCCAATCATTCAAGGAAAGCTCTAAAATGTTCCAACCATGAAACTTCTCAATCAACGCTTTTCCTTCATGCTCCATCAGTGGGTCTAGACAAATATCATCCCCTAAAACTATCCTTGTAGGAGCCACCTTTTGTTTTGTACACTTCCTCATTTCTTGGTTTTCTTCTCATTCAAAACCCTAACCTCTCATTCGAAAAAACCACGCTACCACTCAATTCTTCCCACTCTAGACCACTACATATGAATCCCACTCCTTGCACTACTAAAATTTGACTACAGTGCACTTCCTTCTCCTAGATAGTTTCCCCTTGGACATTTCCATCTTGAGCCAAGGTCTATACATAAGGCTTTGGCCCACTTCCCTTCACATTACGTGATAGGGTGTCAATCATAACTTATGATCTCCTCAAAGATTCCCCATTGGATTTGTGACTCAAAACTTTGCTAGGCAAGCTTGTGCATGTATCTTTGACCTCAGGAGGATTGAAAAAAACCCTTAACTCTGCCACCCACCACATTTTTATCTATTTTTGGCCCATTTGCTATAGTCCTCCTTTGCCCTATTGAATTGTTCATGAGGGCATTCAAAGATTGAGATCTCCTAAGTTGACTCCCACTAGAGATAAAAACCATCTCATTCTCTTAAGGGTCCTCTGAATAGTCAATAAGTTGTATCTCCTCATCTCCATGAAAAAACCCTAGAGCATCTAGGAGCTCTATTATGAGTTGCTAGTGAAAAATAATCTATCCACAACTATCCATACATCATCTTAAATCCTATTGGTTGAAATCCATAGATTTTATTTTGGTAAAAAATAAATTATAATCTATTGAGACTCATTTTGTACCTCAAACTCCCTGGAATGTGAAGTATATGTTTGGTTGGGACAATATCTTTCTAACATGTTCCTTTGTCTTCATAATATTCGAGCTTCGACTTCAACTTCAATTGCATGGTCTTCTATAATGACATGCTAGCATATGACGGATGTTGCAGCACTTCAGAGACGAATTCAATATTCAAGTGTACATCGATACTATGACAAATGCACTTCAGGGACGAATTCAATCTTCAAGTGTACATTGATACTATGATAATGAAAACCATTTGAGAAACATTTCATTTTCAGACACGACCCCACCATTTGTCAGCGCTGCCACCCGAACCAAATGGCAGAAATCGTGATTTTCCTGGATAGTGCAAAATGCTCATCAAATTTTAGGAAGGCATTAATATGCACATTCAGTATGAAAAACACAATCACTCACAATGATAAAATTTCAATGGCATAGGAACAACCATTCAATCAAGAGATCTGCACAATAAATGAGCGATGCACTTCATTAAATCACAAGTACATAAAAATTAACTCTCACTAATGCAGCTTGGGTACATAAAAGGTTGACCCCATATAATAAATAACATGATGTTGCAAGTGCCAACACCATCTCCTCCATTTGGATATTCCCGGGAAGAGGAGTGAATCCTGACAAGTGATCTTTGGAGGAAAAAAAAGCAAGTGCCAACAACAAATTTGCCAATGATTAGACTGAAAATGTTAAAAACAATGCTGATTTTCCTGATGAAAACTAGAGGCACATTTAGTGAAATAGTACATCACTATGATGATGAATGTGTGCCACTCCAAGGATGATGGTGAGATGGTGCCAATGAGATGGAATTCCCGTTGATAGAATAACCCAGGTGATGAGATTGGATTCAATGACTTTGTCGGTGCATGGACCACGGGTATCATTTTATTTCTGGGAAAACCAGGAAGCTCATCCAAAGAGGATTTTATCGACTCCACTGCAACCTGAAAAAGACATGATAAGACACAAAAACACTGAAACAACAAAAGAAAGTATGATTTTTCCAGTAAAGTTCTAATAATAGTAAAAACAAATGTAGTAATTTTCCTAATAAATAAAACTCTGTAAATGCATTCAAAGTCCTTTGAAAGATTATTTTTCATCACGCTGATTGCTTTTCTGAAACTCAATTGTTTATCAGAAATGTAGGTGTTTCAACTATATTATTTACAACATTATTATCAAAGGTGTATATATAAATATTCAAGTGAAAAAAACAAGAATAGCTAAAATCTGCTGACTGAAAATGTGCACTTCTATTCATCCCTACCAATAGAAATGATTCAATACAGACTCATTATACAGGAGAACAACACGAGCAACTTGAAAGAAACTAGCTTATCTTTCTGATATCCTGAATTTTAGTATGACGCAGCAATATCAACTGACACATTTATTCGTTGGGAATTAACAATTATTATCAAAACACAGGAAATGCCAATATAAAGAAATTAGAACCCAATTTGTAACTGTTTACTAGTTAAAGAGGCAAAAAAGGAGAGAGAAGTTATTGAGAGGTTATCCTTGATGGTAGAGAGCTAGATCTGAACATGGAAGGGCCAATGTGAATCCAACAGTCCAGCTGACATCAAATTTGAAATCATCTGTAATAACTCCACAAGACAGCATCAAGTATGAACCATAGTTACCAAGTTTGAATTCGAATTTGGTACAATACGAAAAAAATTCAGATGAAAAATTTTCAGTTGGATAAAAATTAGTGAGTGTACCTCTTAAAGACAATGTAAATACTCTAAGTTTCCTTCAGAGTATGAAGATTTTATATCAACTCTTAGTTATAACAAAAGTTGATGGTTAGCTCAAGTGGTTCTGAGCCAGACGTGAAGCTATCCCTAGCAGATGAGGTCACAGGTTCAAATCTCTTGTTCCCCCTTGGGGTTAGGCCCGTAATCAGGCCGACGGTTTACCCCGTTTACCATCCACAAAATGTGGGGAAGTAGTCGAAGGGTTTCCAGCAATTTCTTCCATCAGAAAAAAAACAAAGGTTGATGGTTCACTTTAATTCAGGGCCAGTTGAGGGTCAAATAAGTGGAGAGGGAATTGGAAGCCTGTAGGAATAAGATAGTCCTCCACCTTGCTGGTCCATGCTTCTGCACAATACCAATATTGACTTGACTGAGCTGCTTCTTTTTCTTCAATCAATAATTTACATCTGGGACTTCCTTCCTTCCCCAATTTCTCTCCCCAGCCATGCCTAATGGAGAGGTTAATGCAGCAGCTTCCTATGCTGGTGATCTGAGTTTGTTGCATTGATCAGAGGGATTGTAATCACAATAGAGCAGAAATGCTCTTTCAGTTTTAGCCTGAACCCTGAGCTTTAAAGATCGACAGACGTCATATAAAACGTGACATAGCAAACTGAATCAAACCGAATAATTCACCAGACAAACTGAATTGTCGAATTTCCATACTATTGGCCCGACTCAGCTGAATGTGGTAACTATGGTATGAACCCTCACGATGAGTGTTTGCAGCACATGTCAGAGACTAATATGATCCCTGCAGAAGCTTAATCCAAACCAGCAACGAATTTGGGTTCAAATGATGTCCAAATAAGATTTAAATTCCTCTCAGTTACTTTACTGGCTTCAACAAGGACATGATAGCTTCCTGGTGGAAACACAATAATATTTCTTATCAAGGTAGTACATTAGTCTGCTCCTGTGCCACTCCGTCCTCTACAAGAACAGAAAATCAGCCATCTGTATGCTATTAATGATGGGAAAAGTTACAGTAAAGAGGTATCTTGACCTCGAAACCAGAGATCTCCTTACACACACGATGTCGGCATTAAACAGGCCAAGGAGGCCTTTTGGGTCCAACCCGTGGTCCCTTGTCTAGCATACTATGAGATCTGTTATCCACCAAGTTGCACTATGATGAATTTCCAGCGAGCCGCCAAAGATTGAACATTATTGTTCAAAATTCAGAGTTCAGAAATTCAGCCAGTCAAAAGGACCACCTGGTTACTCTACATTTCCATAAAAAATTGTAATAAGAGTTGTTGGCATGATGAATTTGTAAAAGGTCTTAGCCACCTTAAGTCCTAAGCGTGAGTTATACTCTGGAGTGTTTTTTCACTTACTAATTA
>ML783169.1:356814-373739 GCA_009831015.1 Picea engelmannii | reverse complement strand
ACAAGAAATATCGAGCAGGGATGACTATAATGTCCCCATTTTTGGATTCACTTATGTTACAGATTGGGATGCCTGTTAGAGTAGCCAGTTGGGGTTAATAGTGAGCTCATGAGGTATTGAGGAGTTTTATGGGTCCCAACTCACATTATTCATCATATTTCATCATCAAGATCCATTCCGCACAGCTTGTACTTGGTTTCATTGCATTCCGACGATTTCCATAATTTTGAGTTATTGTTGAGCATATTTTAATTAAATTCACTAAGGATGTCATTCTGGTTAAGTTGCATGAAACAGGGAAACGTTTCCAAGTTTCTGAAACCGGGACGGTACGAAACAGGCCCCCCAAAAATGGAAACATCCAAGGAAACGCCGTATATAAAAAAATTAAAAAATATATTTATGTATATATAGTTTTTTTTAAAATAAGACATTATATTGCAAGAAAAACATAATGATGCAAAAAAACTGCAATAATGATGCAAGAAAAACATAGAAAATGCAAAAAATATATATATATATATTTGACTGTTTGGGGGCCCCATGGCCCCCCTTTTTTTTCTTATTTCGTCTCAAAGACGCCCGAAACGTCGGTCGTACGGGCCGGTACGACCAGGAAACGTCGTTGGTCGTATCGTACGACGTTTCCAAATCGGGAAACGCCGTACGGTACAACCGGCGGCGTTTCCTGGCCGTACCGTACCAGTTTCCTGCCCGAAACCAAGGGGGGGGCATTTCCTGCAACTTAGCATTTTGGGCATAATATGTGAAGAAACACCTTAGTGTAATAGCTCATTGGAATCGGGAGGAAAAGCTCTAAAGGATAAGATAATGAAAAGTGACTTTCAGTGGTCGAAGAAGCCATAAGGGAAAATTAGTCACATTTTAGAGAAAAAAAGGTTAATTAATTAATAAAGTGATTTTATGAAGAAACATTAAAAGTGAATTAAAAGTCACTTGGAGAGAAAAGGTAAACAGGGGTATAAAAGAGAGATAGGGGCTTCTATTCTCTCATTATGTTATTTGATATTTTGATGTCTGGCTTCTTGGCTAGAGGGCCCATGGTACTTGGGGGTTTTGAGGGTTATGACTGTATAAACCCTAGAGATCAACAAGGGAGTGAAAGATTCTCATGTTCTTGATCCAAGCTTGGCCAAGGAGGTGAAAGATTCCTCGCTCGCCATTCTAGTTAAGTTTCAGATCAGTTTCAGAAGCAAGTTGATGAAGCAAGGCGCAGTTTGGGATTTTCTCTACAGAACAGGGGCGCATTGTCTAGGGAAGAAGAGCTCGTTGGGGACTAAGGACATCATATCTAGAGGAGATCTCACTTCAGAGGTCTTTGTCATCACAAGGGCGTCCTTTCTCATCGATCTTGGAAGAGTTTGCTCTCCATATTTATTTATTTTCATAGCTGGGCGAATTTCATGAAAGAGGACGTATTGGGGGTTTGAGATCCAATGATTTGTGAACAGATTTGTCATCTAAGCCAGGGAATCTTCACATATGAGTTAGTCATCATCAAATCTACAAGTTGCAACCATTTCATGAAGATTTTACATCAAATTTATTGTGAATATTTCAACAGGGCGTAAGCAACAAAGAGGGCACATTTCTGGGTATGGAATTTGTGGATTTTGCATGATATAACATCTCTTTTGGGCAGCCATCATTTAGGGATCGAAAAGGAGGATCATTGACACTATTTCCTTGCCTTTTGGAGCCATTATAGGCCAATAAAGTGGTTGTTGTATTACTTGTATCAGATCTGAAAATTATTGTGTGTTGAACAGCCAAGTGCATATTAAATAAAGAAAGGATTTGAGGTACTAGCTTATGGTGTTTAATAGCTATTAGTTTCTGATTTATTTGGTTATCATTGCATGTGTTTTCCTTATATACATAAAGAAATATGGGTTAAAATACATCAGAAAATACACTTAAATGAATGCTACAGCCATTGCACACAAAGTGTTTGACAAAACACTTCAACCAACCAACTGCAAATAAACATAACATCAAACACAAATTCAGAACAGCCACTCATTGGGAAGGGTATTAGGTGTTGCATGTGATGTGTTTGACATAAACTTCATCCCTTAAACTTGGGTTAATTGGGACAGAAAGTATTGAAGTGATTTCAAGGGAGTTGGGATCTTGTATGCCAAGTGTTTGAAAAAATTCTTCAACCACGTAGATCTGATTTTTACGTCAGATTTGGTTGGGAACATTACATCCTGTGAACTGGAAATTTCTCAAGAAGGGGTCAAGGTTTAATAATATTTTTGTAACAACCCTAATTAACTATGTAATTATCATGAATGATAAATATTAACTTAATTAATTATTAAAATATATTAATAAGTCTTTATTATTTTATTATTAAAAGATGGGTGAAGTAATTAATGGGGGGATAAGGTTGTTGGGAATTAATGGGGGGATAAGGTGGTTAAGAATTAATGAGGGGGAATTGAGAGAGGAGGATAAGGAAGAAGGGGAGGACTTGGAAGGGGATCATTATTTATGTTTGGGGATTTCTGAATTGCAAAAGAGGGAGAAGAGGAAGAAATTGGAGGAGTGGTTTTGGGGAGCTCTCACAGGGCACTGGTGTTGCTGGAAATTTTGGGCTTGGGAGCCAGGAAACCACAAGGATTCCTGGAGCTAGGAAGTCGGAGAGGCTGTTCCTAGCTGGCTGGGAGGTTAATTTTCAATCTGGGCAAGAACAAGGGCAAGAACAAAAACAGGATCAGACAGATAAGGGACTAGACAAACCAACCTGCAGGTGGAGGTATGTATTATGTTGTTGTTATCATTATTATGCTGTTGTTGTTATCATTATGTTGTTGTTGTTATCATTATTCTGCTGCTATTGTTTATTCCTAGTTTATTCCAAGTATAAGGAGGTCATTAAAAGAAATTCTGAACTGAAATTTAGAAAACCTTTATTTAGTTTGAGTCTTGAAAATAACCAGGCTCTACAAATTTTTTTAAGGTCACGGCCAAGCCAGAAACCAAATTGGTGTACGAGACCTCCTCTGCCCAGTGATTTGACCGGTAAAGTCTACGGAGGTATACATACCCTACCCCCCTCTGGATTTGAACTTGTGACCTCACAAGAGGAAACACATGTTCATCATCTTCCTGATGCATGAACCACGTACAGAGAAATATGCCACATTATCTTCCTGATGCGTGAACCACATACAGAGAAATATGCCATCAAATTCAAGACCAACTGAAAATGAGAATAAAGACCAAGACAGCAACCCAACTTAAATCACATCAAAGAAGTGCCACAAGGGCAAACTGAAAGCTAAAATAAGCTCTAATCCTAATTGAACCTTAGCACACTTGGGGACAACAAGCATCTATTAAAGATGGAAATGCCAGCCCTTAATGAGGGAAAGGGAGACATTCTCTACACAAGTTGTTTGGAGATGCCTTTGGCACTCTTTGGAGACTGGAGTAGTTTACAGATTTATTTGACAGTCCCATTGACCACTTATTGCTCATCTTTGGATATTGAACTAATTTATTTCCTTCCATGGACTATACAAGAATCTAAGGCCGAGATCAGAAAACAGCATAAATCAACCCTGAAAATCACTGGTTATTAGGTTAATATTGCCAATAACTAAAACCTTATATTACCGGTAAGGGTAAGGCTACAACAGCCCTGAGAGAGTCTGAGAAAGAATGGAATCAATTGCAGCCAGAAATGTTGAAAGTAAATGTTGATGGGACTTCAAAGAGAAACCCAGGTCAAGCTGACTGTGAGGGCTTGATAAGAAATGCAGAAGGAAACTGTATAGAGCTTTATAAAAGGAATAGAGGAGGCCTCTAACAATGTTCAAGAGGTAGAAGGTAAATTGACAGGATTGAAGCTAGTCATCATGGAAGGTTATTATGTCATACAGCCCTGGAAGTTGAAGATGACCCCGAATTAGTCACTGAAGCAATAAGGGGATGAAAACAGGAGCAGGTAATCGAATAATAGAAGCAATAATCAATGAGGCAAAATACTTAGTAAAATTATTCCAGTCAAATCACCTTTGAATTTTGTCCATATTAAGATGGGAGGAAATAAAATCAATGATAAATTAGTCAACTTGGCAGTCAAATCAAAGCCAGATAAGACTGTCATTGGACCACAAAGCCACACGACTTGGACCCTAGACCAACTCAGCAAGCCAAGAGAAACATTATGAATCGGGCTTGAAAAAATAATTAGGAAAACACCTGGCATAAAGCTCAGCAAAAAAACCTCAAAATACTTAAAATAGGCAAATGTCAAAAAAATTGTCAAGATCTATCCAGAGTCCAGACAATTAAGTTGGTCAAACTCAGTCAAACTTTCCAAGTAACTCACCAATTCTTAGAAGTTAGCAAGTTTGAACATACTTGACCGAGTTTGATCCAAACAAGCAGACTCAGCTCATTTAAGAGCCAAGCTGAGTGGATTCACCAAGTATTTGGCAGACAAGGCAAGTCTTGTTTCAATGCGACCAGTCAACTCCTTGCTAAGAGATAATAAAGATCCAGAAGATTCTCAAGAAATTATGAATAATGATCAATTTGATCAATCAAGTCTGAGACATAAGGCCATGAAAGCATTAAATGATCCATAAGTCCTATTGCAGGACATCTAGTTTTCTTGGTTAAGGATGATTAACATTATTTCTTCATTATGGAATCTTCACCATTAGACATTCAGAAAGTTAGGATTGATTAATCATTAAGGAAACAAAACTGGCAAGTGGGGAGAGAGAGAGAGAATAGAATAGACTACTAGAATTTTATGGCGTTGTCTAAACATTCGACCTTTTGAACTTTTTCACCGGAATCCGACAAAACAGATCTTGGTGAAATCGCCATTTTCTGTTGTTTAAATTGCATTTTTGAATGCATAAACAGATTCAGTGCCCTGAAAAACCCTCGGGTCACTCGAATTATACAGACTCGATCACTCAAATCTGGAGTTCCAACAATTTTTGGCTGGATTTCGGGCAAAATTGATTAGAAAATATGCCCGTAAAAACACAAAAAAATCAAACGTTTAGACTACACGGAATTTTATTTTAACATCCTTGAGGCCAACTGGCGATGAGAAATAGCTTACATATCATTGAGAATTTGAGACATTTCTTCTAAATATAGAAGAAAAAAAGAAGAGCATGGTAGAGACAATATCCCATATGTGAACATCGGAAAGCGTTGTGTTATTTGTTTGGAATTGAGACCCAAATGTGAGTCATCTAGTCCAGTTGGGTTGACTCTCAGCGACTTGTCGCTGATGTGTATCATCCTTGCCACCCTTTTTGATGTGCCTTCCACCTGGCCCTCCCGGAATGCTGCTTCTCAACTGTTTCTTTCTAATGTTGTCCCCTTCCTGATGTTGCTATATGCATCACAATGGAGGAAGAAGTGTTGCTCAGTCTCCACCTCTCCTTTACCACAAACCTGGCAAAAGAGAGAGACAGAGAGAAGAAAGTGTAGGCAGGTTGAGAGGCCAGAGAATCAACATTTGATTTAGACTTAGCATGGGGAAGAGGAAGGAAGGGAAGAAAATAATAGTGGAGAAGAATCAAGGAGAAAGATCTGGGACGAAAGCAAGGACAATAAAAACCCAACTCTGTTCAGAGAGACTCGCGACACTAATAGCAATTGGAAGAAAGGGTTTTCACCGAGGAAGAAAAGTAATATTTTAAAGGGTGAAGAGAATAAGAAAGAAAAGGAGGGAGGCAAAAGTCTCAGGGTGAGGACAGACCAATCCTTGAATAGATTGAGAAACAATACCAGGACCCTTGCACTACAAGATTATAAGGGAGAGAACGAATGTTTACATAGTTACTACAGAGATGAGATTACAGTTCAAAAAAAATGTCAGAAGGCTTTGGCATTGCAATGTTCAAGGAAAATGAAAGAATTTCTGAAAGTAGAGAAACCCACCCCATCCCCCACTTTGTCAACACGTTTTTCTGGAAAGCAACACGAATTTGGAGGTTAACAGGCTTTGTTCAGAGCTAATCAAGAGTGGAGAAAATGGAGAAGAGACTACTATCCTTCCCCAAAGCCATCGCAATGGATATCATAGCCCTAAAGGCTAAAGTATGCAACCTGGTACTGCTCGAGACTGCATCCTTAAATGCCAATTCCATCACATCAATGGAGCAACCCTGAAGGCGTACAGGAGGGGCTGCCCACTGTCACATTATAGTGGGCAAAAGCCAACCAAAGGGGGGCTTCCCTATCCGTTGTTCAGATTTATCTTTATGCTCAACATACTTGGGTACTCAATAAGCTCAGATAAAAGTACAATAACATAATATAAGATTTTGGTGGTTGAATCTAATCATGACCAGTGCCTAACAATTGGGTAGTAAGAGGTCCGACTTCATAGGGGTGGAGAAGTCTGAAGGGACATCCGAATTTAGATGAATAACAACAGAGTAGGTCGCCCGGACTGTCCTGCAAATATTAAAAGAGTGAACCTGGACACAAATGGAATAAACCCTCTCACACAGTTGCCTTTATTCATGGAGCCAAGAAATTGGATCAACTGAAAGCTTCAATAACCAGTGTTTCTGACATGAGAGCAAAAAGACTGATGACAAAAATATCCAACATTGTTCTGCTTACTCAAGCAATAGGGGATTGGCATTGGAATCATGTCTTCTGCTTGTAATGAATTCATTATTCTCAGAGAAAGGGATGAATCCACAATAGAATAAAATCATCAACTAAATCACAAGAATAATACCAACTGCAATACTTGCATTCAGATCTGAAATAAAGGAAATGAGAAGATGTACAGGCACAACTAGTATGAAAGCATTGTCCATTATTCCAATAGTAGAACCAGTAGATGGGGAACCATGTCCTGGGGATCTAACCCCTTGGAAGAATTTGTCTTCCGCTATTTATAGATTACAGTCAGAAAGTAATATCAATCATCTATGACAGTCATAGGTGATAATTGATTAAATCAAAGACAATCACTACAGCAGCCCGAGAGTCCAATGGAATCAAACAGAGTCAACTTTGATCATCTCCCTCAATGTGCTCAAATATGGAGAAAAACCTCCCAATCTCACGTTCATTAAGTCAAACTTGATAGCTTATGGTTTAAAAGCCCATTTTCCTTACTACGCCCAACATTCACAGTAAATGCTTTCATTAATGGTGGATGGTGTTCATTTAGAGAYGTGTGACGTGTCACATGATGRGATTGGAGACTGGTGACAGTCATAGATGATCATTAAATCAAAGATGATCACTACAGAAACCCGAGAGTCTAACAGAATCAAACAGAGTCAACTYTGATCATCTCCTTCAATGTTCTCAAATCTGGAGAAAAAMCTCCCAATCWCATGTTGATAAAGTCAAACTTGATTGCTCATGGTTTAAATGCCTATTTTCCCCATTACACCCCACATTCACAGTGAAGGCTTTCATTAATGGTATATGGTGTTCATCTGARGACATGTGGCACATGGGACTGGACACTAATGACATGGAAATCCCTCTACTCTGCTCCATTACCCTAACAGTYCTCCAATGAGCCCACATCTTCTTCTCCTCGATTTTTATTTTCCTTATAAATAGATTGATTGTAGGCSCAAAATCACCTTATTACAACATTCATCAATCTACYAAATTTGTCCTGAGAGCCAAAAWTTTTGAATATGTCATTTTATGTGGTAACACAGCCCAACATGGAGATGAGGAGGAGATAGGATCAAACAGACGYGCCACCAAGACTTTCCAAATAAATAAACGGATGGACTTCAGAATCTTGCTAGTTTTARTTTCCAACTTGCTTATTTTGAGCTTTTGGTAGATTACAGTATGACCAATCTTATTCTATGAACCACAAGCTCAGTTCTAACTGCAAATTCAAATGTAAACTGTAAAAATGGAATGTAGTTGTATATAGATTAGATAAGATAATATAATTTTATTAATGCCCAACAGATGACCATAAATAGGTCAATGGGACTGCTAAGTACAAAAGAAGAGAATACAAAATGGGAGTGCAAAATGCCACTCTTAGAAAAAACATAATAAAATCAAATTTATCCTATGTTGAGAAGATCCAACTCTAAAACTTAAAATAATAGAGAACAATCGGCCCTTTTTTGTATGTAGTCTTAATATCCCAGATTCAACCCATGGATTGTATTGGACAGAATTATTTGCCAAGTGTCAATGAGTGTAAAATATGTAAATATCTTGTATGAATTCCTAGTGTGGAGCTCAAGGTGAAAGCGCAAGTAGTGAATGTCTAGGGATGTATTTTTGATAAATATGCTGTCTATGTACCATGAGGTAGACTTGCTATGGTATTCTCAAGAATGCAAATATTATTTTGAAAATTAATATTAAGGTCCAAGGCTGACTGCGAATAGTGCAAGAGGGGCTACGAGTCCACTAGAGGGGAAGAGAAAAGGGGGTCCAAGGGGATGATAAATAATCCTGAGTTGCCTAGTCTCCCAACCTTCATATTTTCACTATGTGCCTTACTAAAGACCCCAACCACCAATCATTGAATGCAAGTGGTGGTTGGTGGGGAATTCCACTGTCCACCTTCCATAGTTATGAGAGCATGGAGATTGAGTGCAAGTCTAGGAGAGTAAATGAGTCCATCCCCATAGGAATTCAAACCTCGTGGATATTTGAACCATCGCTTTTCTTGTGCACCCTCTCCATGCAATTCGAATTGACTATTTCTAGGAGGATTCACTTCAAGTTCATTCCATTCTATTCATGCTATTGAGCCAATGGAGGCTTAGGGGATTCTCATGCTGGAGACAGTGATTTGAACTTGTAAGTGACCAAGGGGCACTAAAGAGGACAAGACTGTAAATTTGAGAAGAGAGATGGAAGGTTGTAGAGGAGCAAAGAGGTTGGTCTAGTACAAAACGACTCCCATTACCCTGTAGACTGCTGCTCATTGAGAGCTCGGGAGCCATGATTAAACTCTGTTGGGTTTTCCTAAAGGCAGAAAATAGTTTGGATTCCTTCTGCGCACACTAAAGAGCACTGGAGAGAAGAGGATTTCTTGAGGGATTGTTCAACAGAGAAAGGAATATCTTCCTTATGTTGTGTGGGACAACAAATGGGAGTAGTCCCACAAATGGGAGTGTCATGGTTGGGTTGGCTAGATGGCTAACTGGAGTGTTCTATGGTGAAATGCTTGGCTGAGCCTAAGAGGAAATGGATTGGGTGAGAGACCTGAGTGTCCCTAGTTTGTTTCCTTCACCCTAGTGGCCTCATCGCCCCACTTGGAGGTGGCATCCACTAAATTGCCTATGGCTAGGTGGAAAATAGCTTGCCAGCAACCACTTTCCTTGGACTAGCTTGTTCAAAGATGAGTGTTCCATCTTTGTTATGAATTCATGTTTATGATTCTATTATTAATCTGGTAATTGCTGATGTATGAGTTGAGTAATGGAATTCATGAAAGCACGATGTTGCATGCTAGCTTGGTTGTAATAGTTGGATGCATGAATTCGATTGTCTTAATACTAAATAGTTTATTTGGCTAGAACTTACATTATGCATTCAATGTTATGTTATGCATTCGAAGCTGAATGGCAACAGCCATAATCAATTTGAATGGTTTATGCATATTGGCATGGCCATAGGCCAATCGCCAATATGGAGTAGAGCCTATTGAATGGGCATCCAAACCTTCCAAGTTCAAATGCCATTCGAAACCTATGGGCCTTTTATCTGAGCTCAAGCCCTTGTATGAAGTTCGAGGTGTTAACATCAAACAACATCCATTTTGGCCTTTGCTTGTTTGTATTTCGAAGGGTTCCTTCGAACTTGGCCAATTGGCCCCTATTGGATTCGAAGAATTTCTTCGAATGGGTTGAAAGCCCCTTTTTGTTGGAATTTGAAGTGTTATCTTGGACTAAGGCCTTTGGCCTTTACCCTATTCCTGTCGAAGTCGAGAAGAACTTCAAAAGAGGCCCAATGGACTTTTTGCCTTACATCGGGTGCATCTTCGAAAAAGGCCCAACAACCTCATCTTTAACTTTCGAAGTGGCAACTTCAAAAGGGGTTCAATGACCTATTGGGGGAATCTTCCAAAAGTGGTTGACATGCATCTTTCGAAAGGACTCGATGGCCTATTGGGCGAGTTCTAAAGAAGATATTTTAGAAATGGTCCAATGGTCATATCTTTTGAACTAACATCTTCAAAAGAGGCCCAATGGCCTATCGAGGGTGTTCAAATATTGTTATTTTGAATTGGCCCGATGGCCTTTCAAGGGCATTCAAATATTGTCCTTTCGAATTGGCCCGATGGCCTATAAAGGGCATTTGAATATTGTGCTTTCTAATAGGCCTGATGGTATGTATTGTGTTTGAATGTTATGCATCAAGCTTATCATCAAGAAAGGCCCGATGTGATCTTTCGAATAGGCCCAATGGGTTGTGTTACCTCCCAAACCTACCTTTCAAGTGGTAAATCCCTAAAACACAACTGCAACCCCAGGGGAACTCAGGAAGACTGCCCATTGTCACCACAATATCCCTTCCTCTCACTTTAGGCCGGCTCTCCTCCAACATAAGGGGGGCTTCCCTATGACAGAATCACTAAGTCTATGCAATGAAGGCTCAAATTGAGATGGAGAATTAGACTTAACAAAACAAAGAAGTATATGATATACTTTACATTTTAAGTGGATGGTGGGTTGCTAAGACCAATGCCAATCCAAGGATTATGGAGTCAAAGAATACAAACAAAGAGCACTTGAAGATATGTGAAGAAAACATGGTCAAGCCATACACTAATGTGCCATGGCTAGTCCAAATGCATTTTAGGTTATATGAGAGGGAGTGAGAACCCTAGCAATAGATGCACCATCACAGCCAATGTGATAGAAGAAAATAACGTGCAACCCAAATAATCAAGGAAGAACCATAGCATGAGATGACAAGGAAAAGGACCAAGAAAGATATCCTTCAAATGAATGGACAACCCAAGCAACAAGTCACATCTTCAATACAAATCTCATAGGATCAAAAGAGCCATTAACATGTCCCACATCAAATCTATTATTATAGCAGAAATCTTCCCCAATATCAAGATTACATCAAGAACTAAGGAGAGATGAAATCCTCACACTTATTCCCTTCTCATGTGCAAGGTTTTCCTTCAAAAAGATCATTTCCAACAATAACAACACTAGCCACTCAACATAAAACCCGAAATATCCAAGAGAAAAGAGATAGATGAAAGAGAGCCTCACATTTACTTGCTTGTATCTTGAATTCCTCCTCCTACATGTTCTTCAACTAAGCTTGGTGGGGTTTTCCCTATCAATCCAACCATGAGAAACAAATGAGGGGGCTACTCTTTAAATAGAGTCTCTAGCTCAACCTCCTATAATAAAATAATATCAATGGATTCTAGATCCACTTTTCTCTCCAATAAGAAATATAAAATATGAACCACTTTCTAGATCCATGCTTCTCTCCAAGGAATAATGATAAAAATAATATACTCCTGAACCTCCTCAACAACTTTCCCATAAAATAATAATAAGTGGAATTAGATCCACTTTCTCCTTTGGCACGCACTTCAAAGATAACCTCAAGACATGAAAAGCTCATCCCTATCTGCAAGGCATTCTCCATCGTGTGCATTCATTAATCTCATTCTTCCCAAATAACCAAAATGCTCAAGCAACAAAGATGGGGTGTTCCTCAAAAAGTTGGTCAAAATGCAACAAGGGTTTTAAGGCAGCAGACTTGCAACCATCATAACTCCCTCAATATTTGTTAGAGTTTCTATTATGACAGCAATTTGGAAATCCCATGGCCATTCTGCATCTACAAGCACTAATCCGACAACGATTTTGGCACTTTGTCAAAAGATATCTGCTCATGAGCTAGGACACCCCTCCAAAAATGAATCTTATGGATAAGTGTGAAAGCAACAGTCCGTTAGTTGTTATGAGAACTCCTCAAACATAGGGCGACCTCAACATGTGTGCCAATTAGATGTGGGACACTCCTCAAATCATGCTAACCAATCCCATATAAAGTGGATCTATATAGATATATGTACAAAGTGGGTAATGGTTGTTAAAACAACCTCTTAAAACAAGGATGCCCTCAAAGAATGTGCATGAAATCTCAATGAACAAATCTAACTCTTCATAAGTGTGCCAAGGGCATGGATCCATGTGCATGCAACTCAAACTCATCAACTAACCCCATAAAATAAGGTGGTCGTTATAGGATCATGTGCAAACGAGTGCCATGCCTCAAGTCAAATGCTTAATGGAGGGTAGGACCTAGTAAGCGCGCATGAATGAAGGCATGACCTCCCAAAATAAACATAACACCTCCATATACCACATGCTACCATGTGAATCAATGTGTAAATACCATCAATAACTCTCCAAAACCATTGCACCAATGCGGAGTGGCATAGAAAAGTGTGCATATAAGATCTCCATGCCTCCAAATATATGTCAAAACGATAAACAAGGGGGCACTCCATCAATACTACCCTCAAATCATAACATGCCATCCACATCTAGTCGTTGAAAGGGATATATTAATGTAGAAAGGGGGGTACATGAGATGCACTCTCCTAGGACAATATATACATAATGTCGAGATGCCATATCAATGCCAAAGAAACTCTCAAAAACTAGGGCATTCCTCTAATTGAGACAAGAATCACCACATATCATCAAAGTCCCACCCTTTGGATGGCTAAATCATTATAAAACTATCTGTATAAGTGGAGTGCTCTCAAGAAATGATGAGAAAATATACCAAGCATAACACTACAAGGCTAAAAAGATCCATGTGTAGGGCACTCCATAACCAAGTCAAGCATCTCATGAAAGTCATCAAAAATACCCACTAGAAGGTTGATCCATCAATGAAAAGTATGATGGGAGGAGCACCACTACACGAGCCATGATAACCAATTCAAAAATGAAAGAGATGAGTCTCCTCCATTCAAATCAATCCATTGATAGCACAATACTCCAAACTAGGCATATGGGTGCAAGCAAAATTGTCGTAATCGAAACAATCTCCATGAAAGTGTGCATCAACCATGTACCCCTAGTCCATCAAATGCTCCATTAGTGTAATCCCACAAGCCTCTAATATTTGTGATGAAAATCACAGGTGTAAGACCTCATACAATATGAGGGGTAACAAATTGTTCAAAAGAGGCCCAATGGTCTAGATGCGTATAAGTTTGAAGGATGAATCAAGGTGATCTTCAAATCAAGCCCAATGGGTTATTCGAAAAGGGGTCGATGGCCTAGATGTGTACATGCTTCAAATGTAGTGCAATGACTATGTATTGTATTTGAATGAGCCAAGGTAAAGATCCTTCAAATTGGCCCGATATGAGCGCAAAAAGGGGGTTAGTTCGAATGAAAAGGGATTAAGTATCCCTAAAGGGCCAAGATCAGTGAAAAAACAAAAAGGTACCCCTCTCCCTCAATAAGGCTACTGAGGAGGATGGGTACGTGAAAGTGGTTAGGTTAATTAAGGAAGATAGAAGTAGGAAAAAGTATGGAATCAAAGATTCCCTTTCTTGTTATGATGCATTATGTAAACCTTTTGGTGACAACTAAAATTTCTACTTTTCTAAGAAAATCTATAACCATACAACAACCACTTAAAAAAGCCACAGAAATGAATGAATTCAATTAAACTCAAGCCTAGGAACATATCCTAAGTTACGCAGGTTCTCAAAGACAAAAAAGAAATTCAACAGTAAAAACTTCGAATATTACTTTAAGCATGCCACTTCTAAGCACTGATAGAACACATCCATGAGATAGAAATGTAATGACGACATTGCAGGCTAGACCATATATTCGGTTGGTGCAACAAAGTCTACACTGTCTTTAAAAAGTTCTAGATGCTCATTTGCATCCTATCACCTACCATTTACATCCAAAGGTGCAAAATATTTCCAACAGTTCACATCCAAAGATGCAGTTGCTCAATAAAGAAAGATTTGACAAAACCACAAAAAGCAAAAATCCAATTTAAAGACCATTTTCTTAATTTGGTGGTTTAAAACCAGCACAAAGACTAACCAATAAAATATGAAAGGAAAAAGCACTAAAGGTTGGTAATATTCAAACAATCACAGGGAAAAAAGGTAAAATGAAAAACACTATAACTCTAGTGTCAAGAAATAGTGCAGAAAGGCATTGTCAAATTTAGTTTATAGAAGTCAAAACATTCATAAAAGAAATAATGTTTTCAAAATCATGTAAAAATTGTACAATACTTTCAAATTAGCTCTACCTATGCAATCAGGATTTAATATATTTCAGAACAAAGGAATCAACTCACTCGATAGATTGAAATAGAACAGTTTTTTTTCTAAGGCATCTAATCATTCTGATAAAACATAGTTCGGCAGTTAAACTAAAAGTTCACCCATTCTCCAATGTCAGTGTTTGCACTATTTTTATTTAAGGCTGAAATGCATAATTATAGGGTAGCATGGGGATGCATATCTATGTTAGCTTTCAAGGTTACTCTGAGAGTGTTTACACCATGTTTGGGGGTGCTTCATGAAATTTGGGGTACATGGTGTATGATCAACCCCTAGATGGTCCGTGATGGATTTGCACATGAGAGATGGTCTATGATGGATTTGGACATTGGAGAAGGCTTACTCAATGGTTGCTTGACCTTAATTGGGTGCTTGCATGATATTCTTCCCTAGGGCGTTGGAGATTTCCTGACAGCTTTGGTAACATTCTACATGATGGCCACATAGAGATGGTTAGTTGGAGAATGTCCTACTTGGGATGCTAAGGCCCTTGGGACCTTATGTTAAGGCCCTACTAAGCATTCATTATTAGTTTATTTGTTATATTAATAGGTTGGTTAGAACCTTTCATTGTACCCTTTCATTATAATTGTACCCTTTGTCTCCAATATATATACCAAGGAGACCTAGTCTTAGGATCATCATATATTGTCTTGTGAATTGGATATATCGTAAAAGGAGGTTTCCCCCTCGAAGTGGACTGTATTCAGTGAATTTTTATCATTTTCAAGGTGCTTGTTTCATAACATAGGAGGAGGAGTGTTTTGCATCTTGGAGGAGGACATTGGGCCCTAGATAGCACAAGGTAGCTTGGATGCTTGCATGGAGGCTTCGAGATGCCTCTGGGACACCTAGGTTGCAACAGTTTTCATGCAAGGGGAGTGGACCCAGTGGAGTACATGGATTAGGAGGATTGTTGGAGTCTTTTGAGGCTTGTATGAGGAGTCTTGGACACACCTTGCATTTGGAGCCTTGCTCGTGGACCTTGGAGCTTGACATGTGTACCCTTGGAGTGTAGCACTCCACATGGGTGAGCCTACATGTGTTATTGTAGGTTGCTTGTAAGGTCATTGGCCCACATATGTATTGTTGGCCTCCCTTAACTCTCATATATATAGAGAAAGGAGAGAGTCCTTCACTCATCATTCATTCATGACTCATTCTTGTTCATTCTTGTGTTAGAGATGTGATCAAAAGGAAAGCACCACTTCTCCTCTCTCTCTTGGATCTTCTTATATACTTGATCTCTCTCTCTCTTGGATCTTCTTATATACTTGATCTCTCTCTCTCTTGGATCTTCTTATATACTTGATCTCTCTCTCTCTCTTGGTAGTCACTAGGGTTTCTTGAGCTTGTTGGAGCATCTTGAAGACTAGGGTTAGGGTTTCATCCCTTGGAGATTTGGAGATTAGGGTTTTGAGATGAAACCCTGGGTTGTACTTGTTGAAGTGCAGAAGAAGAGAAGATGTCTTGCCTTGCTAAACATGCTTATGTGATGCATGCTTGTTGGATCTCCTTGGTGTGAGCTAAGGTTTTCTTGGTTTTCCCTGGCTAGGGTTATGTAGAACTAGAGGATTGTAAAAGCCTTGTGATAAAGCTATGGTATGTACATCTTCATCTTTGTACATATTAATGAAGTTTCCAACTGTCCAATACTTGTGTGATCGCAGATTTGATTTTCAGCCATATATATTTTTCATAGTTTGTAATTTCCTGTTCTATATGTCTTGCTCGTTTGACATAAGTTAAGGGTGAATGTGTTAAGTTATTTAACATTATAATTGAAGAATATAAGGGCAGATTTACAGGTGTATTTAAATCTGTAATAAGTGTTTTCAAATCTGTTATATGCATGATAAGATTGCCCTATAGGGCTGAAACTTATTTGAACACATTGGTATCTTATCTCTTGAATTGCCTAGTGGATTGGTGCTGTTAAGAGTTGAGATAAAGTCTGCTATTGCAGCTGTTTTATTTGTATTTTATAACAGCCCTAAGGCTGAAAATTCACAAGATTGTGATCCGGGAAACTTCTAGGAAAGAGATGAAATTTCTGAATTGCATTAAAAACCATTATTGTCCTTTTGCCCAGAAATTTCTACAATCCAGTCCTAGATCTACAGGAGGTATGTGTTGATATTATGGTAGTTGCAGGAGGTATTAACCTCCATGTATAACCTCTGACCAGATTAGAATGTTCCGAAAACTAGAGAAACTCTAAACAGATGTATAGAAACCCTAGAAGACATATCAGCTCATTAAAAGAGTTAATATTTAAGTATTGGCCTCTAAAAGAAGAATTCCACTTGGACAAAAGACAAAGAGCACTATAAATAGTGGGCGCTTGAGCTCATTTGGTCATTCACACTCTCACAGCTCACACAAGACAAGTGGTGAGCAAGTTTGGAGAAGGAGTGCAATTGCAGCTACTGCAACTGGGATTTTGGTCTTGGTTTCTGTTTATGCACTTTGTGTTTGGTGCGCTATTCTTGGAGAAAGAGAAATATGCTATCTCTTGGTTATCTATTGGGTCTGGTACTGCTTCCGGAATTATTCTATCTGTCAAGGTTATGGTGCTCGGGGGTGG
>ML783169.1:330420-341636 GCA_009831015.1 Picea engelmannii | reverse complement strand
TGTAGAACTAGAGGATTGTAAAAGCCTTGTGATAAAGCTATGGTATGTACATCTTCATCTTTGTACATATTAATGAAGTTTCCAACTGTCCAATACTTGTGTGATCGCAGATTTGATTTTCAGCCATATATATTTTTCATAGTTTGTAATTTCCTGTTCTATATGTCTTGCTCGTTTGACATAAGTTAAGGGTGAATGTGTTAAGTTATTTAACATTATAATTGAAGAATATAAGGGCAGATTTACAGGTGTATTTAAATCTGTAATAAGTGTTTTCAAATCTGTTATATGCATGATAAGATTGCCCTATAGGGCTGAAACTTATTTGAACACATTGGTATCTTATCTCTTGAATTGCCTAGTGGATTGGTGCTGTTAAGAGTTGAGATAAAGTCTGCTATTGCAGCTGTTTTATTTGTATTTTATAACAGCCCTAAGGCTGAAAATTCACAAGATTGTGATCCGGGAAACTTCTAGGAAAGAGATGAAATTTCTGAATTGCATTAAAAACCATTATTGTCCTTTTGCCCAGAAATTTCTACAATCCAGTCCTAGATCTACAGGAGGTATGTGTTGATATTATGGTAGTTGCAGGAGGTATTAACCTCCATGTATAACCTCTGACCAGATTAGAATGTTCCGAAAACTAGAGAAACTCTAAACAGATGTATAGAAACCCTAGAAGACATATCAGCTCATTAAAAGAGTTAATATTTAAGTATTGGCCTCTAAAAGAAGAATTCCACTTGGACAAAAGACAAAGAGCACTATAAATAGTGGGCGCTTGAGCTCATTTGGTCATTCACACTCTCACAGCTCACACAAGACAAGTGGTGAGCAAGTTTGGAGAAGGAGTGCAATTGCAGCTACTGCAACTGGGATTTTGGTCTTGGTTTCTGTTTATGCACTTTGTGTTTGGTGCGCTATTCTTGGAGAAAGAGAAATATGCTATCTCTTGGTTATCTATTGGGTCTGGTACTGCTTCCGGAATTATTCTATCTGTCAAGGTTATGGTGCTCGGGGGTGGTTGCGTACCTATGGTTGGGTGACAATATTGAGATATTGTCTATGGAAAAACGAGCACATCTCTTTTATTCTAATAGGTTATGGGCCCACACTCTCTTCAAACAGTCTAACCACTGGAAGATAGATTGGGAAGTTATTTGTTAAAGCTCGTTGTGGCACCAGTTACAGCTGCAGCTAGGTTTTCTGATTATGCAGCTGCAACAAACCCTAACCCTTGTGTTCGAGCACTTCTGGTGAAGCATTTGACCTAATTCCTTGACATCCTAATGCGCCTAGCCTAGTGCACCTCTTGGTACCCTCAACTAGCAAAATCGTCAGGTTTCAATTTTTGGTCAAAGTCAAAGTCAAAGGTTGACTTCTGGTCAAATTGATTTTGTGGTCAAAGTTGAAATTCTAGAGTTTCTAATTGTTCTAATCATTGAATCTTCCGATTCGGTTTCTAATCTCTTCTTGTCAAGATGGTATCTAGTTTCAAATTGGAAGACAAGTTGGACAATGCTACAAGACTTCAAAGAAGAACAAACGCACCCTCCATAGCAAGTGAGGCTTCAGGTTCCTGATTTGATTAAATTATTAAGCTTCAAATTTGTATATATCAAGGGTGATATTTGCTACATTACAAAAACAGACTTTGAAAGTTTATATTATTGCTAGGTGCAATGAATAATTGATTGCATATGAATACCATTGATATAGATGCCTATTGTACTTGTTTGCAAGATGAACTAACATTTCCTCTAGAAAGATATTTCTTGTTTGCTCTTGTTGTTCTTGTTCCAGGCAGGTACCCTTGTGAAATATGTTTGATGAACAATCTTTGCGAAAGTTGTCATAGAAGAAGTTTATAAGGATGACACAATGCTTGCAACAACTACAAGATGGGCATCAATCAGAACAAATAGAAACAAACTTGAAGAGACTCAGAGGGAGTCAGACTCAGAAAGAAGTCAGTAATCAAGAGGAAACTAGAATAAACTTGTGACACTTTGCAAAAAGCAAGAAGGATGCAGCTGGAAGCATGGACTCTCTCAAATGGAGGGAGATGATTACAGAATTCCAAAAGAAGAACATGCATATTGCTCATCCAGGCATGAAGTCGGTATTAGGAAGGAGTTAATCCCCAATAATATGATCCATTGAAGAATCCGTGAATACTATGAAGTATTCGTCCATGTTCTTCATTGGAAGTAGCAGCCATGATAAGCAACACGTGTTCAGCTTGACTCTAGAAGAAGTCTTCTTCGAAAAGAAGCCTTGAATATCCCTGGTTGCCCATCTACATTTATGTTCCTATGGCGAAAGGAAGAAGTTGGAACCTTCAGGAAGGAAGGGCATGGAATCTATAGAAGATTCCATGGACTCCAACGTTGAAGAAGGAAGTTGTGACGAGAACAATGTATGTGAGAAATTTTGAAAAAGACTTATAAATGGAAGCATTGATAGATACAAGGCGAGATTCAGGGCTAGAGGGTTCTCCCAGAAGGAGGGAGAAGACTATGATGATATCTTGTTCCAGTATAACACTACCTAAGCCATTATATCTCTTGTAGTATCCATAGGTTGGAGATTACATCAAATGGATGTAAAGACTGTTCTTCTCAACAAAATAATTGAAGAAGAATCATATAGAACAACCTCAAGGTTTTGAGGTATACCAGAAAGAGATCCATGTATGAAGATAGAAGAAGACCTTGTATGGATTCAAGAAACCTAGTGCAGAGCCTCTCATGTATAGCAGAAGCGTGGTGAAAACTTCCTATGACAGAGGAAGTATATTGAAATGATTCTTCAGAAGTCCGGGATTGATGGATTGCAAATCTATGGCAAACTCCCATGATGACAAATCTAAAGAAGATGAGAGATTCTGATCCAGTAGACCTGTCCCCGAATCGACAATTGAATGGCTCGTTAATGTATTTGGAGAATACTCAACCGGATATTTGCTTTGCTGTGAAAATAGTTCCAAGTGGAACTTAGCCATGAAAAATGAATAACTGCAAAGCATGCCTTGAAATATCTTCGTGGGACGTTTGAGTTATGATATACAGCTGCATGGATTTATCGATTCAGATTGGGCAGGGAGTGCAGATGACAGAAGAAGTGCTTCTTGGATATGTTTCAGTTTGAGCTTTTCCACGATATCATCGGCTGGCAGGAAACATAAGTCTGTTGCACTCAGCACTGCAAAAGCATAGTATATTGCATCTTGTGATGCTTGTACGGAAGCAATGTGGCTCCGTAAGATGGTTTTTGGACTGCTTGATCAGGTGTTGGATTCTACCGTGATATATTGTGATAACCAGAGCTGTGTGAAGTTCTCAGAGAACTCAATGTTCCATGACAGGTCGAAGCACATTGAGATCAAGTGCTATTTTCTTCATGATAAAGTCCAGAGGGGAGAAGTGGATCTCCAGTATATCTTCACTGATGAGCAGATAGCATATATTTTGGTAAAGCCTTTGTCCAAGATGAAAAGTTTGCATACTTAAGGGACATGCTGGACTCGTCGAGGTGACTTCCTTATTGGAAAGGGAAGTGATTACCCCTGGGTTGGGAGGGAGTACTGATATGTTATTGATATATGGACAGTAATTTTCCAGTTTGGAAAATGGTCCAGGTTGGGCAGTCACTTTCCAGTTTGGAAAGTGGTCCAAGATTCTTGATGGACAATCATTTTTCCAGTTTGGAAAATGGTCCAGGATGGGCAGTCACTTTTCAGTTCGGAAAGTGGCCCAAGATTTATGATGGATAGTCATTTTCTAGTTCGGAAAATGGTCCAAATCGAACAGTAATTTCCGTAAAGAAAATGGTCCAATAGATTGTTGATGTACCATAGACAGCGATTCCCCTTGTGGCTAGTGTGGGGGAATGGTCTAGGACAGTCATTCTTCTTGGCAATCACTCTTAGTAGTGGTCAAGCAGAATGGTCCGCCTCTCCAGGCAATCATTCTTTTGAAGTTCACAGTTGTGAGCAGTTTCGAAGAATGGTCTGTTATAGGAGGTTGGTGCAGGACAGTCATTTCCATAGGAAATGGTCTGGACAGTCATTCCCTAGGGCAGACTCATTCTCTCCAAGTTGCACTGTGATTAGTGCCGGAAGAATGGTCTAGCTTCAGCAATCAGGGACAACCATTCCCTAGGGCAGACTCATTCTCTCCAGGTTGCATTGTGCTTAGTGCCGGAAGAATGGCCCAGTTAGGTGAATGGTCCAGCTTCAGAAATCAGGGACAGTTATTCTTCTATGCTTGAGAAGAATAGTCCAGATAGCCCATGGTTGATGTTTAACTTTCCGAGGGCAAATACTTTTCCAAATCTCACAGATGTGAGTGTAAGAATGGCCTAGATGACTCAGTTTGTATCATGATATTGTTATGCAGGTTGATATCAGATGATATGATTGTTGTGGAGACTGTATGTCTCTGGACAGTAGTTGTATGCTATTGTGGTGGATGTGATCCACTGCTAGTGACTGTGAGTCACTAGTTAGTAGAATGGTCCAGGCAGGACAGATTGTTGGTGGACAGACATCCTCCTTGTGGAGGATGGTCCCGGTTAAAAGATTGTTGGTGGACAGACATTCTCCTTGTAGAGAATGGTCCAGGTTGATAGATTGTTGATGCAACATGGACAACTATTCTTCTAGGACGTATGTCCAGATTAGAAGAATGGTCCTTGTATCCCATGGGGTGGCTTTCAGCATCTGGGAGGATTGACATTCTTCTAGGACGTAGGTTCAGATTAGAAGAATGATCCTTGTAGCCCATTGCGGGGCTTTCAACATCTGTTGGGACAACAGTTTTTCTAAGACGTATGTCTGGAATAGAAGAATTGTCCTTGTATCACTCTATTGAGTAAATGACTTATTCAACATCATGCCCGATTACTTAGATGGATTATGGCTTCGAGAGATGATGCAGTTGATGTTATCAAATGATATTGATAGTGGTGATGTTGCTCGTGAGTCGATCTACATGATCGTGAGATAGCATGTGTGGCTATGATGATGCTACTGGTTGAATCGTCTGTTTGTGCTCAAGACCATTGCCTTTAATACCTCCCTAGCTAGGAGGGAATGTTGATATTATGGTAGCTGCGGGAGGTATTAACCTCCATGTATAACCTCTAACCAAATTAGAATGTTCTGAAAGCTAGAGCAACCCTAAACAGATGTATAGAAACCCTAGAAGACATGTCGGCTCATTAAAAGAGTTAATATTTAAGAATTAGCCTCTAAAAGAAGAAGTCAGCCTGGACAAGAGACAAAGAGCACTATAAATAGAGGGCGCTTGAGCTCATTTGGTCATTCACACTCTCACAGCTCACACAAGACAAGTGGTGCGCAAGTTTGGAGAAGGAGTGCAGTTGCAGCTACTGCAACTAGGATTTTGGTCTTGGTTTCTGGTTTATGGACTTTCTGTTTGGTGCGCTATTCTTGGAGAAAGAGAAATATGTTATCTCTTGGTTATCTGTTGGGTCTGGTACTGCTTCCAAAATTATTCTATCTGTCAAGGTTATGGTGCTTGGGGGTGGTTGCGTGCCTATGGTTGAGTGACAATATTGAGATATTGTCTATGGAAAAACGAGCACATCTCTTTTATTCTAACAGTATGCTTCCTTGACTACACTCAAGAGCCAATGTTTCCATTTGCATTTTCAGGACACCCCTACAAAGATATATCTTTTTGACACCATCATTAAACCCACAACTCTTTATGGTGTTGAGATGTAGGGGCCATGTTTGTCCTTCAAACAATGGGCTCATGTTGAAAGGGTGCAATCTATCGTGCCCCATCGTATAATTCGTCATAAATGGACAATCCCAAAAGCCATCATCCAAGTTGAGTTTGGGGCCCATCATTTATGTCAAGAGTACATTTTCAGATTTGTCTTCTTCCTTTACAAGATCTGCACTTTGGGGGACTTTGCTTCAAGATGCAATAGATACTCATATCTTGATGTTTGTTCTTTCAAGGAGATTGCCTCCCTTTTTGGGCTTTCGACGGCGCTGATTCTCAAAGGCCAATTCTATCTCTAGTCCATTGGCATTTCAATAGTGTCTCCCTCGTTTCAACTTTTCCTTGGACACCCCTACTCATCTCATCCCCACAAATGAAGAGATCAATAGAGTACTCATCTCCTCCCCACAAATGAAGAGATCAATAGAGCACTTAGAGATGACATTTATCGAATGTCCATTCAAAGCACTTGGATCTCCCTCCCTCGGTCTCTTGGTTTCAAGATGACCTTTTATTATGGGCATTTCATGCAATTGCGGGATGGTCTCATTCTTTGTCCTAACTATATTCCTTGTCTTCAGATACACAACCTCAAAGTCCCGCTTGGTCAAATGCGAGTTTTCTCCCACCACCTACGAATTGAGATGGATCACCACATCTCGTAGTCTGAGAGGGCCTGTCAAAGTGTGCCATCTCTAGGAAACTGAATCTGAGGAAGAATTTGTTTTCAAATGTCCCATATACTACAAGAAATGGGGTAGGTTCCATTATTTGTTCCAAGACTCCCAAGGCTCTCTTGCAATTTTGTTTTGCTACCTCGATCATAGATGCTTGGCTTTATACATCCTAGGAGGCTACTATCCATAGATGGGAGATTTTGCAACCTATCCAACCCTAGCACCATCAATCTCATCACCTCGTTGTTCCAGCCTATCCCAAGTACTGGTGGGGGTAAGCACCAGGCAAACTCATTAACCTTGGGTTCTATTGGTGCTAGATTTGTTAGACAACAAACCTCCTTCCACCAAGAGGACATATTTTCCACTTTGAGACCGCAAAGATGGACATACTCCCACCGTATCCATTCTAGCAACCAAACTTCCATCATGAGCTTTTTCTCCCCATACTCAAACGTTACAGAGATGGTTTCTTCCGATCTAGAGCTCCTCCCAAGACCATCCAGTTAGACCCCCTCAAGTCCAAGTGCTCCCCAAAGGACATCATTAGGGCTTGCATTGACCCCTTCACAGTGATAGAGGATGACAAGGATACCTCTTCTCCCTCCACGTCTCTTTCTAATTCTACTTCCACTTCCATATTTGAGTTGCATGGCTTCTCACCTTTTAGGACTTGTACTTTTGTTTGAATTAGAGCAAACACATTTCCTATTTGTATTGACATTTGTATATTTTTTACTTATCTTTTCTTTGCTTTTTTAAGGAGCATCTGTTACACTTCCGTATTCCATGGATAACTAGTAGTAATTTTTTTTGGAAGGGGAGAAACATTGCTTATAGCTATCCCTTCCGCTAAGTTGCCACACTATCATGGGTATTTCTATGTCATCAAAATCACTAAAGACTTGCACTTGGGCTCATCTGCACCCACTCGGAGGGTTTTGAACCAAAGGCTCCGTATTAATACAAGCTCAATCACCTCGTTGACTGCCGCTAAACCACACACCCATGGGTGAATCACTAACTGTACCTTATAGTCCCATTGAACTTGTTAAGGTTTAAGCTATTATTAGGTTTCTTTTCAATTTACTAAATAACCATAGCATAGATAGGATCACTGAGAGAAAGGATCACTGAGAGAAACACAATCACAAGATACATAGCATTTATCCTGGGAAACCCTCAAGGGGGAGAAAACCCAGCAAAAACTTCCTTAATATAGATAACCAATACAATGCCAAGACAATAAACCAAAACACTAGAGAATATCCAACACTAAGCAATGCGCTTCTCTCTTCCTTCTTCTCCCAACTGCAGCTACCAAACTTGCGCACTGGATGAGCAAATGAGCGAGTGAGTTAATGAGGCTCTGGCTTCCTTTATTTATACAAACTGGCAGGCGCTAGAAAGGTGTCTCTTCACTGGGCAGGGCCGACTTGTATTCTTAGTGGTTAAAACCACTTTAATTAGCCTGGGGGGCGACTTCTTAATTTGCACAATATATTTAGGGTTTGACCAATCCACAAAAGGGGAATTGGTCAATTACAATGTCCGACATGATCAATCCACAAAAGGGGATTGATCTAATGAATAATAACTCAATAATAAATAGAATACTCTTTGCAGTTACAATATTTCAACACTCCCCCTTAACAAGAAGGGTATTCTACAACATCATCAGGAGAGAGAGAGAGAGAGAGCATCAATATCAATAGCATCTAGAACACTGACTGGCATATCTATAAATCATCGGAAGTTTGTCTCATCGTCAATATCATCATTCACAGCAGGGAGTTGGAATGGCATCATCATCATCTGCATCAACATGGATTAGTAATTTAGTATAACATTAATACATCATCATCATCAATAGCAGCACAAGGCTGATACAACATCAACAACAACAGCATCACAACACGAAGGTTGGAGCATCATCAACATCATCACTAGGCTGGAAATCTTCAGCACGAAGTTGGCATCTCAACAACATCAGCACGAAGCTGGCATCTCAACAACATCAGCACGAAGTTGGAAATCTTCAGCACGAGGCTGGCATCACAACAACATCAACACGAAGCTGAAAATATTCAACACGAGGCTGGCATCACAACAACATCAGCACGAAGCTGGAAATCTTCAGCACGAGGTCGGCATCACAATAACATCAGCACGAAGCTGGAAATCTTCAGCACGAGGTCAGCATCACAATAACATCAGCACGAAGCTGGAAATCTTCAGCAGGAGGCTGGCATCAACACTACTCCCCCTTTCGAGGAAGGTCCTTTCGGACTACACCAAGCTTATCTCGAAAGTGTTCAAACTTTACACGAGACAGAGGCTTGGTCAACACATCTGCAACTTGTTCATTCGTGCTAACATACTGGAGCTTTATGGCTCCTCTCTACACCATATCATGGATGTAATGGTATCGGATTTCTATGTGTTTTGACTTGTCATGGAACATAGGGTTCTCTGTCATCTTTATACAACTTTGGTTATCACATAGAATCACAATTACTTCCATCTCCAGATCGAATAGACCTGTCAACAACTTCCGAGGCCATATGGCTTCACAACTGGTGGAACATGCAGCAATGTATTCTGCTTCTGTCGTGCCGAGAGCAATACTTGATTGCTTCCTACTCTGCCATGAGATCATGGCTGACCCTAGACTGAAACAACATCCTAAAGTTCTCTTTCTGTCAGAGACACTTCTAGCCCAATCTGAATCGGTATAACTACTCAATCTGAAGTCGTGATCTCCATTGATCTCCATTATAATTGAGACCAAACTCTAATGTACCCTTAAGGTACCTCATCACATGTTTTGCAACAACTAGGTGAACACGTCTGGGCTCTACCAGAAATTGACTCGAGGTGTTCACAACAAAACATATATCTGGCCTGGTGTTCACCAAATACATTTACGATCTAATGATTTGTCTGTACAGCATAGCATCAACCAACTCTGACGAAGTGTCAACTAGGAGCTTCAACTTTGTTTCCATGGGTGTATTCATGAATTTGCAATCCAACATATCAAACCTCTTCAGTATTTCAACTGCATACTTCCCTTGGTTAAGGAAGATCTTCTCTGGGCTCTGTCAAACCTCAAGACCTAAGAAATAGTGCATTAGGCCAAGGTCGTTCATCTCAAATTCTACAACGAGCTTCTTCTTACAATCAGTGATGAGTTTTTCTTCTCTAGTTAGAAATAAGTCGTCCACGTACAACAACAATATAACAAGCTCATCATTCATAACCTTGAGGTAAAGGTTAGAATCTGCTTTACTCTTGGTAAAGCTCAAGCTCGTCAGAAAACTGTCAATTCTTCCATACCAAGCTCTAGGAGCTTGTTTCAATCCGTACAGAGCCTTCTTCAATCTGCATACATGAGTCTTTCTGTCTTCTACTTCAAATCCTTGAGATTGTTCTATATACACTTCTTCTTTAATGACACCATTTGAGAAAGTTGTTTTCACGTCCATCTGGTGTAACTTCCCCTTCATCTTAGTTGCAAGGGCTATGATGGTTCTGATTGAAGTGTATCTGGCTATAGGAGCAAACGTCTCTTCATAGTCAATGCCTTCTTTTTTAGAAAATCCACGAGCAACAAACCTTGCTTTATATTTCTCAATACTCCCATCAGCAGCATGTTTTATCTTGTATATCCATTTGGAAGATACCACATCCTTGCTCTTCGGTCTGGGAACTATTTCCCATACATCATTTTTTATAATGGATTGGTATTCTTCTGTCATGGCATCTGCCATTCTTTCTTTTGAATGGTTTCTTCAAAGCAAGTAGGCTTCTTCTCTAAGAGATCACACATCAAAGCCATATAATTGGAGAATGGCTTGGGTTTCTTGACTTGTCTCATGGTTCCTTCGGGGGCACCATACTTCTCTCCATCTTGAATAAGTTCCCTTGCCCAGGTTGGATTTCTCTTATGGGAGATCGTCACCTGGGGAGGTTCTTGAGATTCTATTGTGTCGTGATCTTCTGGAATCTCTTCATCAGGGGAAGTTATGACTTCCCTCACTGGTTCTGCAACTCTGGAAGCCACGGGTTCTTCTTCATATACTTCTTCAAGCTGGCATCTTCTTGATTTCTTAAGTGTTGCATCTTCATCAAAGGTTACATCTCTGTTGATCTCAATATGATGGTAACCTGGTATGTATATTCTGAAGGCCTTGGAGACCTCGCGATATCCAAGAAATATTCCCTTCTTTCTTGAAGGGTCCAGCTTGGTTCTCTTCTCTTTTGGAACATGTACAAATATGGGACAGCCAAATATTTTGAGATGGCTTACTTCTGGCTTCTTTCCGGAGATCATCTTTTCAAGGGTCTTGAACCCAAGTGCACTATGGGATAATATGTTCTGTACGTACATTGTTGTTCTTGCTACTTCTCCCCATAAATGCATTGGAAGATCTTGATCATGGATCATGGTCTTCGCTGCTTCCATTATAGTTATGTTCTTTCTTTTTGCTACACCATTTTGTTGAGGATTGTAGGGAGTGGTGAGCTCCCTCTTGATCCCGACATCTTTACAAAAGTTTACAAACTCTTTTGAGGTGTATTCTCCTCCATTATCTGACCTGGGTATCTTGATCTTTCTTTCAGAGAGATTTTCTATCAAGGCTTTGAATTCCTTGAATTTACCGAACACTTCATCTTTTGATTTCAAAAAGTAAACCCAGGTTTTGCGAGAATAGTCATCAATAAAAGACACATAGTATACATACCCATTGATGGAGGTTGATGGCATTGGGCC
>ML783169.1:302190-330370 GCA_009831015.1 Picea engelmannii | reverse complement strand
GCCATGATAAGCAACACGTGTTCAGCTTGACTCTAGAAGAAGTCTTCTTCGAAAAGAAGCCTTGAATATCCCTGGTTGCCCATCTACATTTATGTTCCTATGGCGAAAGGAAGAAGTTGGAACCTTCAGGAAGGAAGGGCATGGAATCTATAGAAGATTCCATGGACTCCAACGTTGAAGAAGGAAGTTGTGACGAGAACAATGTATGTGAGAAATTTTGAAAAAGACTTATAAATGGAAGCATTGATAGATACAAGGCGAGATTCAGGGCTAGAGGGTTCTCCCAGAAGGAGGGAGAAGACTATGATGATATCTTGTTCCAGTATAACACTACCTAAGCCATTATATCTCTTGTAGTATCCATAGGTTGGAGATTACATCAAATGGATGTAAAGACTGTTCTTCTCAACAAAATAATTGAAGAAGAATCATATAGAACAACCTCAAGGTTTTGAGGTATACCAGAAAGAGATCCATGTATGAAGATAGAAGAAGACCTTGTATGGATTCAAGAAACCTAGTGCAGAGCCTCTCATGTATAGCAGAAGCGTGGTGAAAACTTCCTATGACAGAGGAAGTATATTGAAATGATTCTTCAGAAGTCCGGGATTGATGGATTGCAAATCTATGGCAAACTCCCATGATGACAAATCTAAAGAAGATGAGAGATTCTGATCCAGTAGACCTGTCCCCGAATCGACAATTGAATGGCTCGTTAATGTATTTGGAGAATACTCAACCGGATATTTGCTTTGCTGTGAAAATAGTTCCAAGTGGAACTTAGCCATGAAAAATGAATAACTGCAAAGCATGCCTTGAAATATCTTCGTGGGACGTTTGAGTTATGATATACAGCTGCATGGATTTATCGATTCAGATTGGGCAGGGAGTGCAGATGACAGAAGAAGTGCTTCTTGGATATGTTTCAGTTTGAGCTTTTCCACGATATCATCGGCTGGCAGGAAACATAAGTCTGTTGCACTCAGCACTGCAAAAGCATAGTATATTGCATCTTGTGATGCTTGTACGGAAGCAATGTGGCTCCGTAAGATGGTTTTTGGACTGCTTGATCAGGTGTTGGATTCTACCGTGATATATTGTGATAACCAGAGCTGTGTGAAGTTCTCAGAGAACTCAATGTTCCATGACAGGTCGAAGCACATTGAGATCAAGTGCTATTTTCTTCATGATAAAGTCCAGAGGGGAGAAGTGGATCTCCAGTATATCTTCACTGATGAGCAGATAGCATATATTTTGGTAAAGCCTTTGTCCAAGATGAAAAGTTTGCATACTTAAGGGACATGCTGGACTCGTCGAGGTGACTTCCTTATTGGAAAGGGAAGTGATTACCCCTGGGTTGGGAGGGAGTACTGATATGTTATTGATATATGGACAGTAATTTTCCAGTTTGGAAAATGGTCCAGGTTGGGCAGTCACTTTCCAGTTTGGAAAGTGGTCCAAGATTCTTGATGGACAATCATTTTTCCAGTTTGGAAAATGGTCCAGGATGGGCAGTCACTTTTCAGTTCGGAAAGTGGCCCAAGATTTATGATGGATAGTCATTTTCTAGTTCGGAAAATGGTCCAAATCGAACAGTAATTTCCGTAAAGAAAATGGTCCAATAGATTGTTGATGTACCATAGACAGCGATTCCCCTTGTGGCTAGTGTGGGGGAATGGTCTAGGACAGTCATTCTTCTTGGCAATCACTCTTAGTAGTGGTCAAGCAGAATGGTCCGCCTCTCCAGGCAATCATTCTTTTGAAGTTCACAGTTGTGAGCAGTTTCGAAGAATGGTCTGTTATAGGAGGTTGGTGCAGGACAGTCATTTCCATAGGAAATGGTCTGGACAGTCATTCCCTAGGGCAGACTCATTCTCTCCAAGTTGCACTGTGATTAGTGCCGGAAGAATGGTCTAGCTTCAGCAATCAGGGACAACCATTCCCTAGGGCAGACTCATTCTCTCCAGGTTGCATTGTGCTTAGTGCCGGAAGAATGGCCCAGTTAGGTGAATGGTCCAGCTTCAGAAATCAGGGACAGTTATTCTTCTATGCTTGAGAAGAATAGTCCAGATAGCCCATGGTTGATGTTTAACTTTCCGAGGGCAAATACTTTTCCAAATCTCACAGATGTGAGTGTAAGAATGGCCTAGATGACTCAGTTTGTATCATGATATTGTTATGCAGGTTGATATCAGATGATATGATTGTTGTGGAGACTGTATGTCTCTGGACAGTAGTTGTATGCTATTGTGGTGGATGTGATCCACTGCTAGTGACTGTGAGTCACTAGTTAGTAGAATGGTCCAGGCAGGACAGATTGTTGGTGGACAGACATCCTCCTTGTGGAGGATGGTCCCGGTTAAAAGATTGTTGGTGGACAGACATTCTCCTTGTAGAGAATGGTCCAGGTTGATAGATTGTTGATGCAACATGGACAACTATTCTTCTAGGACGTATGTCCAGATTAGAAGAATGGTCCTTGTATCCCATGGGGTGGCTTTCAGCATCTGGGAGGATTGACATTCTTCTAGGACGTAGGTTCAGATTAGAAGAATGATCCTTGTAGCCCATTGCGGGGCTTTCAACATCTGTTGGGACAACAGTTTTTCTAAGACGTATGTCTGGAATAGAAGAATTGTCCTTGTATCACTCTATTGAGTAAATGACTTATTCAACATCATGCCCGATTACTTAGATGGATTATGGCTTCGAGAGATGATGCAGTTGATGTTATCAAATGATATTGATAGTGGTGATGTTGCTCGTGAGTCGATCTACATGATCGTGAGATAGCATGTGTGGCTATGATGATGCTACTGGTTGAATCGTCTGTTTGTGCTCAAGACCATTGCCTTTAATACCTCCCTAGCTAGGAGGGAATGTTGATATTATGGTAGCTGCGGGAGGTATTAACCTCCATGTATAACCTCTAACCAAATTAGAATGTTCTGAAAGCTAGAGCAACCCTAAACAGATGTATAGAAACCCTAGAAGACATGTCGGCTCATTAAAAGAGTTAATATTTAAGAATTAGCCTCTAAAAGAAGAAGTCAGCCTGGACAAGAGACAAAGAGCACTATAAATAGAGGGCGCTTGAGCTCATTTGGTCATTCACACTCTCACAGCTCACACAAGACAAGTGGTGCGCAAGTTTGGAGAAGGAGTGCAGTTGCAGCTACTGCAACTAGGATTTTGGTCTTGGTTTCTGGTTTATGGACTTTCTGTTTGGTGCGCTATTCTTGGAGAAAGAGAAATATGTTATCTCTTGGTTATCTGTTGGGTCTGGTACTGCTTCCAAAATTATTCTATCTGTCAAGGTTATGGTGCTTGGGGGTGGTTGCGTGCCTATGGTTGAGTGACAATATTGAGATATTGTCTATGGAAAAACGAGCACATCTCTTTTATTCTAACAGTATGCTTCCTTGACTACACTCAAGAGCCAATGTTTCCATTTGCATTTTCAGGACACCCCTACAAAGATATATCTTTTTGACACCATCATTAAACCCACAACTCTTTATGGTGTTGAGATGTAGGGGCCATGTTTGTCCTTCAAACAATGGGCTCATGTTGAAAGGGTGCAATCTATCGTGCCCCATCGTATAATTCGTCATAAATGGACAATCCCAAAAGCCATCATCCAAGTTGAGTTTGGGGCCCATCATTTATGTCAAGAGTACATTTTCAGATTTGTCTTCTTCCTTTACAAGATCTGCACTTTGGGGGACTTTGCTTCAAGATGCAATAGATACTCATATCTTGATGTTTGTTCTTTCAAGGAGATTGCCTCCCTTTTTGGGCTTTCGACGGCGCTGATTCTCAAAGGCCAATTCTATCTCTAGTCCATTGGCATTTCAATAGTGTCTCCCTCGTTTCAACTTTTCCTTGGACACCCCTACTCATCTCATCCCCACAAATGAAGAGATCAATAGAGTACTCATCTCCTCCCCACAAATGAAGAGATCAATAGAGCACTTAGAGATGACATTTATCGAATGTCCATTCAAAGCACTTGGATCTCCCTCCCTCGGTCTCTTGGTTTCAAGATGACCTTTTATTATGGGCATTTCATGCAATTGCGGGATGGTCTCATTCTTTGTCCTAACTATATTCCTTGTCTTCAGATACACAACCTCAAAGTCCCGCTTGGTCAAATGCGAGTTTTCTCCCACCACCTACGAATTGAGATGGATCACCACATCTCGTAGTCTGAGAGGGCCTGTCAAAGTGTGCCATCTCTAGGAAACTGAATCTGAGGAAGAATTTGTTTTCAAATGTCCCATATACTACAAGAAATGGGGTAGGTTCCATTATTTGTTCCAAGACTCCCAAGGCTCTCTTGCAATTTTGTTTTGCTACCTCGATCATAGATGCTTGGCTTTATACATCCTAGGAGGCTACTATCCATAGATGGGAGATTTTGCAACCTATCCAACCCTAGCACCATCAATCTCATCACCTCGTTGTTCCAGCCTATCCCAAGTACTGGTGGGGGTAAGCACCAGGCAAACTCATTAACCTTGGGTTCTATTGGTGCTAGATTTGTTAGACAACAAACCTCCTTCCACCAAGAGGACATATTTTCCACTTTGAGACCGCAAAGATGGACATACTCCCACCGTATCCATTCTAGCAACCAAACTTCCATCATGAGCTTTTTCTCCCCATACTCAAACGTTACAGAGATGGTTTCTTCCGATCTAGAGCTCCTCCCAAGACCATCCAGTTAGACCCCCTCAAGTCCAAGTGCTCCCCAAAGGACATCATTAGGGCTTGCATTGACCCCTTCACAGTGATAGAGGATGACAAGGATACCTCTTCTCCCTCCACGTCTCTTTCTAATTCTACTTCCACTTCCATATTTGAGTTGCATGGCTTCTCACCTTTTAGGACTTGTACTTTTGTTTGAATTAGAGCAAACACATTTCCTATTTGTATTGACATTTGTATATTTTTTACTTATCTTTTCTTTGCTTTTTTAAGGAGCATCTGTTACACTTCCGTATTCCATGGATAACTAGTAGTAATTTTTTTTGGAAGGGGAGAAACATTGCTTATAGCTATCCCTTCCGCTAAGTTGCCACACTATCATGGGTATTTCTATGTCATCAAAATCACTAAAGACTTGCACTTGGGCTCATCTGCACCCACTCGGAGGGTTTTGAACCAAAGGCTCCGTATTAATACAAGCTCAATCACCTCGTTGACTGCCGCTAAACCACACACCCATGGGTGAATCACTAACTGTACCTTATAGTCCCATTGAACTTGTTAAGGTTTAAGCTATTATTAGGTTTCTTTTCAATTTACTAAATAACCATAGCATAGATAGGATCACTGAGAGAAAGGATCACTGAGAGAAACACAATCACAAGATACATAGCATTTATCCTGGGAAACCCTCAAGGGGGAGAAAACCCAGCAAAAACTTCCTTAATATAGATAACCAATACAATGCCAAGACAATAAACCAAAACACTAGAGAATATCCAACACTAAGCAATGCGCTTCTCTCTTCCTTCTTCTCCCAACTGCAGCTACCAAACTTGCGCACTGGATGAGCAAATGAGCGAGTGAGTTAATGAGGCTCTGGCTTCCTTTATTTATACAAACTGGCAGGCGCTAGAAAGGTGTCTCTTCACTGGGCAGGGCCGACTTGTATTCTTAGTGGTTAAAACCACTTTAATTAGCCTGGGGGGCGACTTCTTAATTTGCACAATATATTTAGGGTTTGACCAATCCACAAAAGGGGAATTGGTCAATTACAATGTCCGACATGATCAATCCACAAAAGGGGATTGATCTAATGAATAATAACTCAATAATAAACAGAATACTCTTTGCAGTTACAATATTTCAACACTCCCCCTTAACAAGAAGGGTATTCTACAACATCATCAGGAGAGAGAGAGAGGGCATCAATATCAATAGCATCTGGAACACTGACTAGCATATCTATAAATCATCAGAAGTTTGTCTCATCGTCAATATCATCATTCACAGCAGGGAGTTGGAATGGCATCATCATCATCTGCATCAACATGGATTAGTATAACACTAATACATCATCATCATCAATAGCAGCACAAGGCTGATACAACATCAACAACAACAACATCACAGCACGAAGGCTGGAGCATCATCAACATCATCACTAGGCTGGAAATCTTCAGCACGAAGTTGGCATCTCAACAACATCAGCACGAAGCTGGCATCTCAACAACATCAACACGAAGCTAGAAATCTTCAGCACGAGGTTGACATCACAACAACATCAGCACGAAGCTGGAAATATTCAACACGAGGCTGGCATCACAACAACATCAGCACGAAGCTGGAAATCTTCAGCACGAGGCCGGCATCACAATAACATCAGCACGAAGCTGGAAATCTTCAGCAGGAGGCTGGCATCAACACTACTCCCCCTTTCGAGGAAGGTCCTTTCAGACTACACCAAGCTTATCTCGAAAGTGTTCAAACTTTACACGAGACAGAGGCTTGGTCAACACATCTGCAACCTGTTCATCCATGCTAACATACTGGAGCTTTATGGCTCCTCTCTACACCATATCACGGATGTAATGGTATCGTATTTCTATGTGTTTTGACTTGTCATGGAACATAGGGTTCTCTGTCATCTTTATACAACTCTGGTTATCACATAGAATCACGGTTGCTTCCATCTCCAGATCGAATAGACCTGTCAACAACTTCTGAGGCCATATGGCTTCACAACTGGCGGAACATGCAGCAATGCATTCTGCTTCTGTCGTGCCGAGAGCAATACTTGATTGCTTCCTACTCTGCCATGAGATCATGGCTGACCCTAAACTGAAACAACATCCTGAAGTGCTCTTTCTGTCATAGACACTTCTAGCCCAATCTGAATCAGTATAACTACTCAATCTGAAGTCATGATCTCCATTGATCTCCATTATAATTGAGACCAAACTCTAATGTACCCTTAAGGTACCTCATCACATGTTTTGCAGCAACTAGGTGAACACATCTGGGCTCTACCAGAAATTGACTCGAGGTGTTCACAACAAAACATATATCTGGCCTGGTGTTCGCCAGATACATCTACGATCTAATGATTTGTCTATACAGCATAGCATCAACCAACTCTGACGAAGTGTCAACTAGGAGCTTCAACTTTGTTTCCATGGGTGTATTCATGGATTTGCAATCCAACATATCAAACCTCTTAAGTATTTCAATTGCATACTGCCCTTGGTTAAGGAAGATCTTCTCTGGGCTCTGTCAAACCTCAAGACCTAAGAAATAGTGCATTAGGACAAGGTTGTTCATCTCAAATTCTACAGCGAGCTTCTTCTTACAATCAGTGATGAGTTTTTCTTCTCCAGTTAGAAATAAGTCGTCCACGTACAACAACAATATAACAGGCTCATCATTCATAACCTTGAAGTAAAGGTTAGAATCTGCTTTACTCTTGGTAAAGCCCAAGCTCGTCAGAAAACTGTCAATTCTTCCATACCAAGCTCTAGGAGCTTGTTTCAATCCGTACAGAGCCTTCTTCAATCTGCATACATGAGTCTTTCTGTCTTCTACTTCAAATCCTTGAGGTTGTTCTATATACACTTCTTCTTCAATGACACCATTTGAGAAAGTTGTTTTCACGTCCATCTGGTGTAACTTCCCCTTCATCTTAGTTGCAAGGGCTATGATGGTTCTGATTGAAGTGTATCTGGCTATAGGAGCAAACGTTTCTTCATAGTCAATGCCTTCTTTTTTAGAAAATCCACGAGCAACAAACCTTGCTTTATATTTCTCAATACTCCCATCAGCAGCATGTTTTATCTTGTATATCCATTTGGAAGATACCACATCCTTGCTCTTTGGTCTGGGAACTATTTCCCATACATCATTTTTTATAATGGATTGGTATTCTTCTGTCATGGCATCTGCCATTCTTTCTTTTGAATGGCTTCTTCAAAGCAAGTAGGCTTCTTCTCTAAGAGATCACACATCAAAGCCATATAATTGGAGAATGGCTTGGGTTTCTTGACTTGTCTCATGGTTCCTTCAGGGGCACCATACTTCTCTCCATCTTGAATAAGTTCCCTTGCCCAGGTTGGATTTCTCTTGTGGGAGATCATCATCTGGGGAAGTTCTTGAGATTCTATTGTGTCGTGATCTTCTAGAATCTCTTCATCAGGGGAAGTTATGACTTCCCTCACTGGTTCTGCAACTCTGGAAGCCACAGGTTCTTCTTCATATACTTCTTCAAGCTGGCATCTTCTTGATTTCTTAAGTGTTGCATCTTCATCAAAGGTTACATCTCTGTTGATCTCAATATGATGGTAACCTGGTATGTATATTCTAAAGGCCTTGGAGACCTCACAATATCCAACAAATATTTCCTTCTTTCCTGAAGGGTCCAGCTTGGTTCTCTTCTCTTTTGGAACGTGTACAAATATGGGACAGCCAAATATTTTGAGATGGCTTACTTCTGGCTTCTTTCCGGAGATCATCTTTTCAGGGGTCTTGAACCCAAGTGCACTATGGGATAATATGTTCTGTACATACACTGTTGTTCTTGCTACTTCTCCCCATAAATGCATTGGAAGATCTTGATCATGGATCATGGTCTTCACTGCTCCTATTATAGTTCTGTTCTTTCTTTTTGCTACACCATTTTGTTGAGGATTATAGGGAGTGGTGAGCTCCCTCTTGATCCCGGCATCTTTACAAAAGTTTACAAACTCTTTTGAGGTGTATTCTCCTCCATTATCTGACCTAGGTATTTTGATCTTTCTTTCAAAGAGATTTTCTATCAAGGCTTTGAATTCCTTGAATTTACAGAACACTTCATCTTTTGATTTCGAAAAGTAAACCCAGGTTTTGCAAGAATAGTCATCAATAAAAGACACATAGTATACATACCCACTGATGGAGGTTGATGGCATTGGGCCACATACATCTGAGTGAATGAGCTTAGAACTCCTGCTTTATTGTCTCTCTTCGAGAAGGGGTTCTTGATGTTCTTTCCTTGTGCACATCCATTGCACACACCTTCATGGTCAACCTTGAATTTTGGTAGACTTGTGGCTACCTTGCTTACATATGGTAATGCCTTGTAGTTAATGTGAGCTAGTCTTCTATGCCAAAGTTCACAAGGATTCTCAATGGATTGAGTCAAGGCTGCTTTTGAGTGACCTTTTAGCTTATACAAGCTACCTTCTTCTTTTCCAATAACAATTGCTTCTTCCATGGTATTTCCTTTGGGCAACATAAGAACTTCTCCATCTATGAAAGCACCTTTGAAGCCTTTCTTATCTAAAGCTGAGATAGAAAGTAAGTTCGTTGTTAAACTTGGTACATATAGTACATCCTTCATCTTCATTGGGGTTCCTGAATCAAGTTTGTAATTTGATTCTCCTACTCCTTTGATAGGGTACTGATAATCGTCTCCAAATGTAACTTTCTGGGGAAAGTTCTTTTTTGTAAGGCAAGAGAGAATGTCTCTTTGACCTGTCATGTGCTTGGAAGCACCACTGTCTATGAGCTAAGTGTCCTCACCAGGTGACACTGATCCTGAAAGGGCAGAGATTAAGACATAGTCTTCAATCTATTCTTTTATCATCTTTGTGGGTGGCTCTTCATCTTCAACTGTGTGGGCATGGTGCCTCTTGTTTCTCTTCTTGTATTCTTCTCTTCTTGCTAGACAGTTCTTAGCAATATGTCCCATCTTCTCACAATGGTAACATTGGTAGGATGAGAAATCTTTTTCTCTTCTTTGACCTTTCTAAAACTTCTAGAATCTCCTTGGAGGGTGAGATTCTTTATGTATGAATTTGTTTGGGGGGTGAGACTCCTTTTGTTGATGAGTTTCTTTCTGGAAATAAGACCTCTTCCTTCCTCCTTTAGTATGAGCAGCTAGGGCTTGATCTTCATCTCTTGATAGTATTGCTTCTCTACTAGCTACTCTTGCTTCTTCTTGAACACATTCTTCCCAAAGACTGTCAAAGTGTAGTTTCTTCTTTCTGGCACAAATAGTTTGGATGAATGCATCCCAAGGTCTTGTGAGACCATTAAGGGTTGTCATTATGAGTTCATCTTCATCTAGAGTATCACCAATTGCATCTAGTTGTTCCATGAATTGTTATATTCTAGAGAAATACTCTTGAATTGTTTCTCCTTTCTGCATCCTTGTATTTTTTAGTTGAGTTCTTAGATTCATTTTCCGGTTGATGTTCTTTCCTTCATACATCCTGGTTAGGGCATCAAACATTTTTTTTGGAGTCTTCTTTGAAGCCACGTGAGGAATCAAGTGATCTTTAATAGAATCTGCAATGATTCTTTTGGACCTAACTATGTCCTTTTGGTGTTTTGTTTTAGCTGCAGCATCGGTAGGTTTTGGTACATCTTCTTTAATGAATCTTGCTAGGTCATTCTCTTCAAGAATGAGTGTAATCCTATACTTCCAGGCACGGAAGTTTTCCACACCTTCTAGCTTGTCAACAAGCTTAGTGTTTGCAGACATCTTTACCTGGAGCTAGGAAAATGACCAAAAATTGAAAATGCTCAGAATTTTATTTTGAACTTACCAGGAGGTGTGCTTGGCTGAGGCGAGTAGTCTGGTGCAGTTAGATTTCAGAAAATCTAAATTTTGCCCCTTCAAACTTGACCAACGGAATTCTGGACTGGTACTTCTAGTACTGGTTCTAGTTCCCTGGTTTTCTGGTTTTCTGATACTAGTGAAAACTAGGGTTTCACTTTCTGGGAGTTCTATCCACTAAAAAAGTGCGTTGAGGCTACCAAAGAGTTTGCTAGGCTAGGGCGCACTTCCTTGATGAGTTTTAGGCTGAAACTCATCTTCAATGGAAAACCCTAATTTTCTTGTACGGCAACGGTGACGTTTTTGCTTATCTAGTGAAAGATGCTCTCTTCAGCTTAGCTCTGATACCATGTTAAGGCTTAAGCTATTATTAGGTTTCTTTTCAATTTACTAGATAACCATAGCATAGATAGGATAACTGAAAGAAACACAATCACAAGATACATAGCATTTATCCTGGGAAACCCTCAAGGGGGAGAAAACCCAGCAAAAACTTCCTTAATATAGATAGCCAATACAATGCCAAAACAATAAACCAAAACACTAGAGAATATCCAACACTGAGCAATGTGCCTCTCTCTTCCTTCTTCTCCCAACTGTAGCTACCAAACTTGCGCATTGGATGAGCAAAATGAGTGAGTGAGATAATGAGGCTTTGGCTTCCTTTACTTATACAAACTGGCAGGCGCTGGAAAGGTGTCTCTTCACTAGGCAAGGCCGACTTGTCTTCTTAGTGGTTAAAACCACTTTAATTAGCCTGGGGGCCGACTTCTTAATTTGCACAATATATTTAGGGTTTGAACAATCCACAAAAGGGGATTTGGTCAATTACAATGTCCGACGTGATCAATTCACAAAAGGGGATTGATCTAATGAATAATAACTCAATAGTAAATAGAATACTCTTTGCAGTTGCAATATTTCAACAGAACTTTTCTTGGTCATTTTGTAGACATTAATAAAATTGTCTTATGTTAGCATATCTAGGTGTCCAAGTCAAAACTAAGGAAAGTTGTAGGTGCTACATTTGAATGCTGGCAGCTTGTGATTGATGCATTTCGACCATGGAAGCTATTTTTAATGCGTTGGGTACTTTATTTGTTTGTGGAAACCAATTTTGAGAAATTATTGCAACTTGATCCATAATATAATACAGATGTTAGCATGGTGGGTTAGCTCAAGTGGTTGAGTGCTGTGAATTACAAGCAAGAGGTCATGTGGTCAAGTCCCCAGGCTGGCTGCCTCTTTGTATATTATTGAGCCTCACTCGATGTCCCCACCGGATTAAGTTGCTAAAAATACAACCAACCTGTTTACCCCAGGTACCAAATGAAGAAAATGAGGAGAAGTGCCTCAAAGGACTCCCCATGTGCATTCCCCATCAAAACAGAAAAAAATATATATAAATAGATAGATAAAACACAGATGTTGCAAGCTCTCTTTAAATATTTACGTTTTAGGTTGCCTTCTATGAAATGCACGGATACAGACATTATTACTTACTCATGTCAAGTAATTAACATGATAATCCATAATCCATACAAGAATCCCATGTTTTTCCAAGCATTTCCAAATTAAAAAACGAATAAAAGAAGAATAAGACTACATTGTGATCATACATACCAGATAATAATCCAATGATGAGTTTGTTATACAGGCAAAACTTTGAGATCCAATGAAGCATCCAAGGCAAAAAAATGCCAACTCGTGTGGTGGAATGCCGCAAAGAAATCATCCGAAACCGTCTGGATTCTAAACTCATCCATATGATCTGCAACGGTCATAATATACCTCGTGGAAGCCACGGGAGACCTGTGAAATTCGGACAACTGTTCGAGGTAGGAGCCAAAGCTGTTACCGAGCAAAATAATTCTGTTCAACAGCACAGGACTCCAATTCGCTCGGAGAACATTGTCATAGAGAAGAGCTGCGCAGTGGGGCATGAAAAAGAGAGTTGGGCTCTCTGCAGTCCGCATCCCTTGCTCATTAACAGCCAGAATAGTACACCCCAGAGACTCCATAATCCCGCATTCTGATGCAGAAAGAATTGGGTCAAACACCTCTATTCGGCCTACCCAAGAGAAATTTCGCTTCAATAACAATGCAAGACATAACTGCAATCGGGATTTCTCTGAATTGGCGATGCTCCCAATCCCATACACCACCATCTGTATCTGCTGCTCTGATTCCGCACTGGCTGTCCTCAGTATATTGTTAAGGACTTGTGGGCTCTGTAATTGTTCCACGAACTTGTTATAAAAGTCTGAATCCTCCAACTTCTTCAGGCAATTGTGCATTTTTTTCTTCAATCTCTCCTCTTCCTCTGGGTCATCCATGGGTTCAGATTCCCCTTGTTGGATTGAACAACCCGTCATGGATGGAGAATGGACTTGGTCACAGGATCCCAAGGGATTTGTACAGCTATATGTGTTGTTGTTATTGGTATTGGTTTTCCTCTTCCCTTTCCTGTGACGACCCACTACAACTGTCCATGCCATATCTGCATTCTCCTCTCCCCACTCCGCAGGCATATTTCAGTCCCGGGCTTTCGTACTAGTCCCGCGTTGCCACGTTTGGGCAGTCTCCGACCCTCAGCCCCTACCAGCCACTCTCATTGAAGGGACCTAAGGTCATTGTAACAAAGAGGAGCAATATTTAAACCCTAAACCATTTTATTTTATTGGTAAAAGAATATGATATCAATACCAAGAGAAAGAGAAAAGGTTTTTTCTATAAAAAGTAACTTTTTAAACCCTACACCATTCATCACCACCGGTTATTGATTTTTTTGTTTTTCCTTGATATTCAATTAAATCAAAGGAAACTTCTCATTACATATACGCTCGAAGTCATTACAACAATAAACTTATTCATGTTATTTTAAGGGAATTGAACTTGGGTGGAGAGGATAACAATCATTTCTCACAACCATCCAAGCTATACTGAATTGACTTCATTTGCTATTAGATATAGCTTCCTCTTCATGTGTTTCTATTGATCCCCTTGTATGAACCGAAATATGTCTAGAAAAGATGCCCAGCTTAAGAAGCATAGAATTTGAGGTCGGTTAAAAGTTGTTGTATCTTATAAATATATTCTTTTATCAGTTTCATAGTCATGAAACTGATGACAAGAACAGTGGTCAGGTGGATATCCTATCGGATGCGTTAGTGCCAACTTGACGAAATGGTAGAGTGGATTCAGATCGTACTCTGAAAAGATTGGATAGGGTATTTGTAACGACAGATTTATTGAGAAATCTAGGTAGGTACCGCTCTTGGGTTGCCTACCCATATATTTTTTATCACGCTCCGGTTATATTACAACTTGATGGCAACAGTCAAACCAAAGCTTATCCTTTCAAGCTAAATTCGATGTGGTTGAGAGAAGATGCATTTTCGCAAATAGTCCACACAATCTGGAAGGATCCTATGTTTTTACAAGAACTTGGACTACAACGGAGACTGTTCTGGAAATTAAAGTGTTTAAAACATCATGTTAAATCCTGGGCATTACAATGTAGATATCAGTCAACTTGGAAATTAGAGAAGTTGGAAGAGGAATTGCAGAAACTCTATCAGGCTACACAAATTGACTTAAATAATCTGGAGGTCGCAGGTCAAGTCAATTATCTTGAACAAAAGAGAAACAGTCTCCTTCTAGCCGAAGAGGAATTGTGGAGACAACGTAGCTGAGCAATTTAGATAAAGAGTGGCGATCAGAACACAAAGTCCTTCCATCAATTTGTCAGTGCCAGAAGAAATAGAAAGCAGATATGGGAGATTCAGGATGAGACTAGCCAGAAGCACTCAGGACAAGAGGCTATAAAAAATGAAGTAGTCAAATTTTTCAAAGAAACTGGGGTGGATACAGGAACACATTTAGAAGATCAGATTCATTTAGCAAGTCAGTTTCCCCGTATTGTTACCGAGGAAGATTCAGTACAACTGGAAAGACCCTACACAAAGGAGGAATTGTGGAAAGTTCTAAAAGATTTTACAAAGGATAAAAGCCCAGGACCAGAGGGTTGAACTGTTGAGTTCTTCCTACATTATTTCGAGCTGGTTGGGGAAGAGTTACTTGGGATGGTTGAGGAATCGAGGAGAAGGGGAGAGGTGATCAAAGCTCTGAACTCAACCTTTCTGGTTTTAATTCCTAAAGTTAACAAACCTTTGAATTTTGGTGATTTTAGACCTATATCACTTTGTAACCTCTGTTACAAAGTTATAGCAAACATTTTGGCAAATAGAATAAAACCTATTCTCTCTAGATCATTGTCTAGAGAACAATTGGGCTTTTTGCAGGGGAGACAAATAATGGACGCCATAGGGACGGCTCATGAATGCATCTATAGTATCAAGAGAAAAAAATTTAAAGGCCTTAATATTGAAACTTGACCTAAAGAAGGCATATGATTGCATCAATTGGGATTTCTTGAGAATGATCTTGGTTCAATTGAGTTTCGGTCTGTTGATCACGAACTAGGTAATGAGCCGTGTTGTAAGTGTTACCTATGCAGTTCTGATTAATGGCAAGCCTTCAAATTTTTTTTAGCGAGGCAGAGGGCTAAGGCAAGGATGCACACTTTCTCCTCTGTTATTTATCCTTGTGATGGAAGGACTCGGTTTATTGCTCAAAAAAGGTAAGGAGGAAGGGAAACTGACGGGAGTGAAGGTTGCTAGAATAGTAAAAATACTTCACCTTTTCTTTGTTGATGATGTGTTGAAAATGACGAGAGCCAATCTCCAGGAATGGCAGGAGATAGCTCACCTTCTGTTGAGCTTTATTAGAGCTTCGGGTTTAGAGATAAATTTATCAAAGTCAACTTTCCATTATTCAGGCCTCAAAGGAGATAGTTTAGAACTTTTCAAGGAAATTTTCCCGTATAATTTCATCTATCTAAATTCTGGGTTATGTTATCTGGGATACTACCTGAAACCCTCGAACTATAAATCAGAAGACTGTAGGTGGATTATTAATAAGTTTGAGAGGAGGATTGATTATTGGTGTAACATATGGCTTACTCTTGGAGGGCGCTTCGTCCTTATAAAAGAGGTCTTGGAAAGTCAACCAGTCTACTAGATGACTTTGGCAGCAGTCCCAAATTTGGTTTTATATAAGACTCGCCAGCTAATTTACTCCTTTGTATGGTCTGGATGCAGTGATAGAAAACGAATGCATCTCTGCAGATGGGAAGCGATAGCTAAATCTAAGAAGCTTGGGGGTTGGGGGCTGTGAAATCTTTTTATCTTCAACAAAGCCTTGGCGGCGAACACACTACGGAGAGTGTTGACGAAGACAGGCATTTGGCACACAATTATTAAGGACAAATATTTTCCTTATGTCTCGGTGGCCACTTGGTTCAGAATGACTACTTGCACTTTGGCGACGACATCATAGACCTAAAAAAGTATTCTCAAATATTTACCTCTTGTTGTCCACTGGTTGTGTTGGAGCCCGGGCTCTGGTCAAGCAATCCTTTTAGGAAGGGACTTGATACTTGGTCTAGGAAGGCAATCCATGTTGTCGCCCAAACTTATATGTGTCTTAAAGTAGAGAAATATCACCTTCTTATATCATGCTCGCAGTGCAGTCGGGCCAGCTTATTTAGACTCATACTGGAAAGAAAATAATGAACTCGGACTCCCGGGCGGTTTAGCAAAAGAATGGGACAACTTTTGTAGTTTTTTATCAGGTGTTGGTATCCAACTACGGGACAGGGAGGATGAACTTAAATGGGCGAGAGGAGATAAGTCGGGGTTTCTAACTGTCAAAAATGTTTGTAGAGTCGTAGCGGAGATCAATTGGCAACATACTATAAGGGGATGGAGGAAAATTACGTGGAAATGGAATTTAGCCATGAAACTCAAACTTTTCACTTGGCTCACTTTGGAAAATAAGATACTTATCTGGGACAATTTAGCGACTAAGGGGTGGGAAGATCAGAGTTATTGTATCATGTGTACCACAAGCCCTGAGATAGTTAACCACTTATTCATCCATTGTTATTTCACAATACAAGTTTGGCAGCTTATATCTGATGTTTTAAAGCATAAATTGGTATGGGATGGAATTTCTGTAAAAGACTGTTATGAAAAGTGGTTTTCTCAGACACCTGCACTGACTACCCTGCCAGCTATCATTTGTTGGACAATTTTTGAAAATGGGACACTTTCCATCACCTCAATGGTATATAAGACCTTGGGGTTTTTAAATACACATGCAACAACTCAGATTGGGCATACTAAGTGTAGCGTCCAGATTCCTCTTCTGAAGAGGATTCTAGTGGGCTGGTTTGATGGAGCTACTTCATCAAGTGGAATACAAAGTGGAGCAGGGGGGATAATTAAGATCAGTGAGAGCACGGTGTATAAGTGGTCTTTCAATTCTGGACCTGGATCAAACAATAGGGCTGAGTTACTTGGTGTTTGGGCAACTCTGTTGCTTGCTACATGACTACATATCACATAATTGCAGGTCATCGTAGATTCAAAAATCATTATAGATTGGTGCAATTTGACAATGGGAGACTTCAGATTTTCTATTTAGATGGTTGGAAGAAAAAAATAAGAGACTTAAGCACACACTTTAGAGCTATCACTTTTACCCATATCTATCGAGAATTCAACAAGGAGGTTGATGAATTATCAAAGAAAGCGCTCAAGGATCGGCTTGGTAAAATCTTTTTCACACAGTGGGAAGAAGGCAATAAAGGACCTACTAGATGTTTTAAAATATTTTAGTGCAATATCCAAGTTTAGAATAGAGTTGTATTTCTACGCGACAAGATAATGTTACATTGTGGCGGTGGCTTTTTTTGTTTTTGGATGAGACTTTTTGGTCATTCCCCTTTTTGTAATTGCTGAGATTAGCTGGTGAACATTCAACTTTCAGTGGAGGGCTTGATTGTATCTCACATAACTTTTTTATAGTCCTATTTTAAAAGAGTGACAGTTGATGTATATAAATATATTTTCAATATAAAGAGAAATTTTCATTTGGAAAAAGAAAGTAAATACGTTGTAAACAAGATTTAAATTCAAGTGAAGAGAATAATATTTCTCCTCTCAATCATTTGAGCTAGACCTAGTTAATAAGCCACAAATATCTATAACATAATAGTTGTGATTAGAAATAAATTTATCATTATAAATTTTGCATTATGGACAACATTTTCACACAAAATATATTTATGGATTAAGATACTTATGAGGAATCATTCAAAAGTATAAGTATTTAAAGGGAGGCATGATCTTTTAATATGATATTTCTTATATGGGATGTTCAATGTACTAACAAACCAACCAATCTTAAGGTTAAACTCAAGTACCAATGTATCCCAAACTTGTCTAGCAAAAGTATAGGAAATAAAAATATGGGTAATAGATTCTGAATCCATCCTACAAAAAGGACATCTCTTGGGGCCTTCCCATCCCCTCCTTTGTAAAGATTACAAGGTAAGAATTTTTCCTTTCATAGCTAGCCATATGAACAGTTTTATCTTTAAAGGCACCTTCCATTTCCAGATAGATTTTTGCCAGCCCTCCACCTTGTTTATATTTTTTGACTCAATGATAGTCAAATAAAAGTTCTTAATTATAGGAACGCCCGATGCATCCCCTCCCACCCACCTTAAGCTATCTTCTTTTTCTATGATGATAGCATCTAAATCAATAAGGGCTACTCTAAATAGTTTCCATTCCCTATCCTGATCACTTGTGAGCCCCAAATCCCTGCTAGCAAACCAATCAAAGGAGGATGACTGGTCTACCACGGACAAACTAATATGTGCAAGTGTCTCAACATTTCGGAGCTGTAATGCATTTAATAAATTTGAAGACAGAAAAGAAGAATTACCCATACCTAAGATTCGGTCCTTTCCTAAGACAATATGAGTGTCATTCCCTGGAATCCAAAACATGCCATGAGTGATAAGATGAATCACTTTTATCAGTCCACTCCAAATTCTGGAGGCCCCTAGATTCATAAAAGAGGAAGATTTGAGCTAGTTTATCACTGAAAGGCCGTGAAGATACTTATCACAAATTACTCTATGCCATGTTCTTTGCCTAGATAAGACTCTCCAAAGAGTATTAGCAGCCAAAGATGTACTGAAATAAAAAATATTTCGGATGCCCCAACCTCCAAAGGATTTAGAAAGCACGATTTGATCCCACCGACACAAATGAAGATGAATTGACTCAGTGGTTCTATGCCAAAGAAAATTATACATCAACTTTTTCAACACCTTCAGAACATAAATAGGGACCACCGCAAGTGACAACCAATAAATAGGTTGACTCTCCAAAACAACCTTCAATAGAGTGAATCTGCCTCCTAAGGATAACCACCTGTAACACTAGTTAATTATCTTTTTTTCCACCTTTTTGATCAACCAGCTCCATTCTTCTTTACGTTGAAAACCAGTTTTAATATAGAACCCCAAATACTTGAAGCCATGATCCAGCTCTAAAAAATTATATGGGAAGAGTGATTTGTATGGAAGCATATCCAAATCCGATAATCCTGCTTGATGAAATGTAGATTTAGATGCATTAATAAAGAGTCTATAGGATAAACATAAGCTTCTAAGAATCTTATCGATTTCCCACCATTCTTGCATGTTTGCGTTAGTCATAATGACTACATCATCAACAAAGAGAATATGTAAAATCTTTAATGATCTTGAAACTTGTATACCAACCAATCTTCCATCATTTTGGCTATCTTTCGGAAACAGACTCAAACCTTCCATAACTAGAATAAATAAAAGTGGAGATAAAGGACATCCTTGTCTAATACCTCAATCACTCTTAAAAAATTTGGTAGCCTCCCCATTAATCAACACTGAGAAAGTAGATGATATCACACAACTCATGATCCATTGTGTCATATTCTGTCCCAATCCTATTTGGAGGAGAATCATTCAGAGCATGTCCCAATTAATACAATCAGAAGCTTTTTGTAAATCCAATTTTAAAACCAGGGATTTGGATTTTTTCTTTTTAATACTATGGATACATTCATGCACAATACCTATAGCATCTTGAATCTGCCTTCCATGAAGGAAAACCAGTTGTTCCTCCGACAAAGACTTCGATAAAAAAGGATTTATCCAGTCTGCTATAATCTTAGAAATAATTTTATAACTTAAGTTACATAGTGAGATCGGTTTGAAGTCTCCAAATTGGTTGGGTTTATTGACTTTATGAATCAGTGTAATGAAAGTAGAGTTTAATGCACCTGGAATAAAACCTTTTTTCCTGGACTCTTGTACCATATCCAACAGATCATCCCCCACAATTTCGAAATGATGCTTAAAGAACTCCACTGTCCAACCATCCAGACCCAGAGTCTTGTCCAATTTAAAGTTTTTTAAAACCTTCTGTAATTACTCTTTATCCATCGGCTTGTAAAGACTCTCTGCTTCAGTTTCTTCAATCATTCTGGGAAAAAATGTCGCCACCCTAACCTGCTCTAAAATCGAAGATCTGTGCTTCTCCTTATAAAAATCTTTAAAGTGATTCAATGCTATTATTTTTATCTGCTCCTGCCCCCTGAACACTTGATCTTGGTCACCATGAATTTCCTACGTATACTTAGTATTTCTTCTAAAACTCGCAAACTTGTGGAAATTTTTTGTATTTTGGTCACTGCTCTTGATCCAGGTCACCCGACTATGTTGACGCAAAATCTCCTCATATTCCTTTAGTAAAGTATTCATTTCCTTCTCCATATCTTCTAGTGACATCTCCAACAAGGATGAGCTCGATCCCTCTGCCAAATTCTCAATCCTATATGTGATTTCCTGCTCCAGACTATTCAGTCGGGTCGTTCTGTTTTTTTGAAGAGTCTTTTGCTAGCTTTTAGTAATAATTTTCAAGTCTTTAAGTTTCCAGATCAAGCTCTTTTGTTTCCCCTCCTCAGTAAGATATTTAGGATCTTTCCACACCTTCTGTAAAAGCAAAGAGAAAGCAGTTTCATGAGACCATTGCGGATTGAACTTGAAAGGGAACGCTTTATACACCAGGGGAAGATCTAATTGGAGAAGGATCCGTGCATGGTAAAAAATGAACAGGTACTCTACCCAGGCTCTGTAAATACCAACCGACTCAATAAGGTCTTCCGACAGTAAAGCTTTATCCATTATTTTGGCTAAGAACTGAGTCCCCGAATGACCATTTCTCCAGGTAGGCATTATTCTCCCCGAGACCACGTCAATCAACTTTTTAGTAAGAAAACAATTATTGAAAAATAAAGCCAAATGACCCAATAAAACATTGCCTCCCCAGATTTCATCAGAGGATAACGTCAAGTTAAGATCACCAGCAAGGTTAAGACTCTTAAGGTTTAACAATCTTGATGAGGCCAACTTCTCTAAGAATGGCTTGCGCTCCAAACATGGACCGTATACATTCAATAAATTTATTTTTCTTCAGCTTTCTAAACAGAAACCTGACAATAGAATTCCACCACAAGTAAGATACAAAACCAAATTGAAATAATTGGGGTCCCACAAAACCAAAAGACCCCTCGAGGTACCAACTGAGTTAACTGCACAACATAACTAGGTTGGTCTAAGTGACTGAAAAAAAGAACGAGCCTTTTCAGAATGAACAAGGTTCTATTGAAAAAACACAATATTCGAACGGGTCTTAACTAGAACACAACGAACCGAGGCATCTTTTAGGGCACAGCCTTTCCCTCTTAGATTTAGTGAGAGAAGAATCATTACTTATTTCGTGTCAAGGCCTTCAAAGCTCTAAGGGCCCCACCATCGGTGGAAGGAAGCTGAACAGAGGGATCAACAGTAGCAATGGATGACTTCTTATGTGCACTTCTTGTTTTGATCGGGGAAGTCTCAATACCCAATCCCCTTGACCAAGCATATTCTTTCCCCATCTTTTCGGAGATACTCTTCAAACAAGCGACCTCCCCACTCCCAGAGTCTCCAATGATTACTGACTTTCCCAGAAACACTGGTAAATTCACTATTGAATCAGTGTCAGCAATAAAAAGGATTAAGGACTCTAGGACAACTGACAGAGTGGACTCCCCCTCTTCAGGCTCTCTATAGCTTGGAGGACAAATAGGGTTGATCAACAATCTTGGAGAAGACTGTGAGGAGTTTATGACAGTAGTTTGTGCAGCCAAATCAATGGAAGGACTACATCCGATTACCTTATCTCCCGTGGAAGAGAGACTGACAGATGAGGACTCAAGAATCTCAAGCTGAGAGTTAACAGGGTCAGTACACAGAGGGGTAGGTTTATCCAAAGACCGGTTCGATAATCCATTACCCTCCAAATCTCTCGAAAAAGACCGGGATACCTTCACGGTGACCTTCTTAAGCCAATTTGAAGAGTGTACAACCTCTCTTTCCCATAAAGACAAGGAATTGTAAAAAACAGGGCAATAAGTAAGAAGCTTACCTGACACTATGTTTTGAAAGTCCTTGTGGTTGTTGTCTTCACCAAAAGAGTGAGCCGCTTCGAAACCAGTAAAATCTATCTCCAAAGACAAGTGTAGTTCATTATAAAACTGTATCCTATCTTCCTGAGTCAACTCCTCTACAGTTAAACCTTTACAATCTCTTTTGAGGTGTGTTGTACTCTGACAATAGCTACACCTAAAGGGGATACGAAGGCAATCTAGGCTTTGTCGAAAATGTGAACCCCTCCATTCAATATCTAACGACTCTGGCAAACCTTGGTGAAAATCCATTTCTACTAAAACCTTACATACTTTGCGAGCATAAGCTCCAAGATTAACTCTATCCACCATTAAAAACTTGCCTAGTGCATTTCCTATCCCCAACAAAGCCCCCTCATTCCAAAAAAACAAAGGGAGACCCGGTAACAAGACCCAGAGATGACGGAAGGAGAAATAATCTGTTTCAGGATTAAATGTTACCCTCCACTTTTTGAGCATAAGACTATTTGTGCCATTTACCCATGTCCCTTCTAACAAAAGTGCAACATCCTCCGGACAGTTGCACAGAAATCTGAACCATCCTTTTGTTAGGAAGATCACTTATGGGACATAACCAATGACAGGTTTCCAGATCCGCTCTAACCAAACAGAAAACTTCTCAACATTCAAATTACTGTAGGCAAATCTGCCCACCAACCCACAAAGGGCCAACCGACATGTGTCCTCCAGGTCAATATCAGAGCCCAGGACCATTCTTTTTATTGGTTTTTTTGCCACCCACTGCCTTCGATCCTTTTGGGTAGTAGCCTCTCTCTTAGCTTTAAGGCTTGAGGTTAAAAAGGTCGAGCTTCCCTCCCCTTTCTGAGAGTTACACCCCGACACCTGAATGTTCCCCCCTCTCAAAGTATCAGCACCAAACCCTCTCAAAGAATCACCGCCAGACTGTAAGAACGTATCCAAAGTAGGTGCAAGACCTGAGAAAATACTGCTATCAGGTCTTTGAACAGGAGGCTTCATAGAGCAAACTTGTCTAACTGGAAGAGTACTAAGAGAAGTCCCTCCAAAAGAGTCCGGAGTATCACTAGCCGCCTGCCAAAATGTGTCCTCTAACTCATTTAATAAAGCATTAACTTCTTTATTAATCATCTCCAATCGACTAAGTGCCATATGGACACCACTAACAAGCACAAAAAACAATAGACTGTGATCAATGGAGGAGAGTAACCCTAGATTTCAAGGAGAAAAAGGGGTAAATGTCAAGACTCCGAGGGGACTTTTCAGTTAACCACCTGTAATCCAAGTACCTGTGGCTTTTGGAGAAAAATAAAATGACAAGACTTCGGAACAGTTACCCAAAAGGGTAACTCAGCCACATGGAGTAAAGGAAGACCCAGAGTTAACACTAAACAGTTAACGAGTCTAAAGACTGTTACCGACAAATCTTCGCCAAACTAAAGGAAACAGAGTGTAAACACTCAAACACCTACCTAAAAAGTCACTACTCAGGAGCAATGGAGAAAACATCTACAAGAAGGAAGAAAAATGAAAGCTAACACAGTAAAAACCGATAACCACACTCCAGAAACCGGACTATCCAGTTTCTAAAACCAGAAATCCGCCATGTTAGACAAACAATACAGTAAAAAAAAATGCTAAATTGGGTATCCCACTAATATCCAAATTTGAAACCCATTCATGCTCCCTAGCTCAATCAACTACCCACTCCTATCACATAGAAAATAGGGAAAACAAAATACCATACATTACAACATCATAGACACACGTGCTTGGAGGTTATAACAAAAAAACTACTCAAATCAACTAAATTAAAAAAAAAAAGAATGATCAATTTTTTTAAATAAAAAAATTATATTTTTGTGTTCATTGGATTCCTTATAAAAAATCTCCAACATATACTAATACAATTTTTTTTAATAAAAAGATATTATACCTTTTTCCATGAAGAAAAATAAAAATCACATGATGATACTATTGAATGTTCCAATTGATGGCGACCTTCAATGATATCCATGGGGGCATTTGCCTATACAAATTCCGGCCCAGAAAAACCTCTTTCAAAATACAACGTTTTTTTATTTGTTTAAGGGATTTTGAATTGACACTTATCACATGAATGTTTTGGCGTAGGAAAATTAAATGTATTTGGTTTGAAATCAGTGTAAAGTGTATTTTGTATAGTTTTAAGAAAAGTTTTTATGAATATTTATTCAAGTATTTTATAATTTAATCTAATTTTTGTGTGTAACATCATTGTGAAATGATTTAATAATACATTTAGACTACTTAAAAAGAAGAGGAAAATTCATATTATACTTTTACGAATTTGATAAAGAACCATTAAAAAATAAGATAGACAACAATATTTATCACAAGACTGGTTAGAATGATATTCTACTTTTACGAATTAAATAGAGGAACATTAAAGAAATAAAATAGAGACTGATATCGATCAGAAATCTCATTTAAGCCACATACTGTTCGAGCAAGTTGCTTCTGGCTTGCGATATGACTTTGGGATAACGGTCCCCATGGAATTAGGTAGAATAGAGCGTGAGATTTATCGGATATTAACTATGAACCGAGTTCTACAAAGAGAGTTGGGCTAGAACACCGCCCAGATTCCGAAAAGATAGTAGTAAATACAATCAATATTTAGGATCCCGTAACAATCCAGTGTTCCAGAGGTAAGCGAAAACATAAATGTCAATGAGTTGGCCACCGGGGATTGGACAAAATTATTTATGGGAGTATGAAATATTGATTGTGCAATTAATTTAAATTCTTGAACAACGTGAAGGTCACAATAAGACCTCAAACTTTTCAACCAATGAAAGTTTAAAAAAATAAGTTATTTTATAGATTAAAAAATAAAAAAAATATATTTCTTAGGTAGAGCATTTGGTTTCCATGGAATTTTTTTAACTCAATAGAAATTAATGTCAAATCAATAGCAAACTCATTGCTATAGTCCTGCTTTGGCAGGGACTAACAAGACCAACCATGATTAGGATCATTTGTTATTGGATAGAGGTCAAAAAAAAATAAAAAAAATGAAAGTATTAAGAGAAGTAAATCGAATCATTTTATCCAGGAATACCAAAGGTTATTTAGTATTTATGAAAAGTAGGAATTGACTTTTCTACCATAATGTCGTTATTCGATTCTTTATGTGTATTGTTTCAATGGGTTTTGGATTCTAAGTCAAATTGGGCTAGTTTAAATCTCTAGCCCTGTAAAATTCTGTAGGGAACTAAACATGGCTTTGAGATTTGAATAAAAACATCTATATCACAAATTTGAATTTGGGAAGTTTTTTAAACCTATTGGTTTATTGATGATTAAATGTGCATAATTCATATTTGTAAATAAAATATTATTTATAAAAGTTTTTATATGATTTTTTTATGTCTTTAACTATAATAATAGTTTTACTATTATTTAAAGAATTTAAGTCAACATAATCTTATTTATATTTTAATTTATGATCTCAAGTTTGATATGTAGATGTCTCACACCAGGTTAACAAGAAATATTTCTACGGACTTCAATGCTTATAACCTATGTGTATTCGTTAATGGACATCTCACTTTGGAATAGGTGCATCAATTGATGCATTATAAACATTATAGGATTTATTCTATTTCTCATTAACTCTTTGGATTGATGCATCCACAAACAAACGTGTTGTATGCATTGTGTTTGGTGATCCATCTCTCTCCATGCATACGAGTTAATGCCCCTTTAGGTATTGAGGGGCAATGTTAATCAATTTATCTTGTTAGTTATGTACACCATGCACTTGAAAAGCTAGATTGGTATTGCTCAAACATGTATGCACTTTAACATCATCTTTAAAATCATATTGTGAGATTTTTTTTTGAAAGTCAAAAGAGATCTTTGGGTTAGAATTTTGTTTCCACGTCATGGTTTCATCCTCTTCAACCTTATCTCAAGAGATATTCTGAGAACCATCATTTAGTGAGGGGTTTTAGTTTTAATTTAGAGATGTGAATATTCAATTCCATGTATCTTCTTATAATTTACTCAAATATTTGGCAAGTTGCTTAGTGAATTATTTGAACATTTTATCTAGACGTTTCTTGATTGCTTGTTCATTCTGGTGATTTTTGGCATTATTATCTTCATTATCTCCCATGTGATTGGTCGAAGGTGATTGATTATGATTCCATCACTTAACATTTTAAAGTGAGGGTGCCACTTTAACTTTTAATGGTGACATTTATCTTTAACTTAGATTTTTATTTTGTTGAATTTAAGAATTAATATTAAACATTAAATACAATTTAAAAAAAGGAAATCAATTAGATAACATGACTAGGTCAAAGGAGACTGATTGGATAAGATGACGATAATTGGTTGAAGGTGGTTGACTACACAATAATTGATTGAAGGTGAGACGACTATCATTGATTAGTTGAAAGTGGTCAACTACATGTGACTGTGATGTTGGTTGGTCAAAGGTGGTTAATTCAATGGGATGATAATTATTGCCCGAATGTGATTAACTAGATGAAATGATGATCACTAATTGAAGGTGGGCAATTTGATTGGGTCAATGGTGGTCAATCGGGTTAATCATGGTTAACCACTTAGTTATACCAACTTTGATCCACCCATCTTATAAAATATATACAATAACAAAACATAAAGAACGAAATTAGCTCATGAAGAAATCAACCCATACTTAAAAATAAAAATAAAAAATCTTAAAACATTATAAGTTATCTTAAATTTAATATCATTTTAATACATCTCTAAACAACTAACACACAAATAAAATTTAAACACATTCTTTTATAAAATTCAATTTAAACTTTAAAATGATTTTAGTTTTTTTCCCCGTCCATTTTGAATACATCTCTAAACAACTAACACACAAATAAAATTTAAACACAATCTTTTATAAAATTCAATTTAAACTTTAAAATGATTTTAGTTTTTTTCCACTTCCATTTTGAAAGACCAACAAACAATCCCAAGGATGATTTATACAATTTAAATAAAAATTAACTTACAATTTTGAATTCAAAATGGGAAAGGTATATAGGTTCATATGTCTCTCAATTTTAAACGGGGATGATTTAAATGATGAAAATTTAATTTAAAATGTAGAAACCTTGGCGAATCTCACTGATCCTTCATATGCCAACTATAAATGTTTTGCGATATTTTTATAAAAATATTCAATTTTCTAAGGATTTTATATAGTTTGTATAAAATTTTGGCGATTTTTAAGGTAAACTAATTTTACCCTATAAAATTTGGGTGAATCATTTTTAAAATAGCGAATATTTTTTTGGCAAAAACCATAGAAAATTAGTCCATGAGCGAAATTTAAACCCTAAAATCATCTCTACAAATCTCAAATAATAATTTTTCAGATAAAATAATGTTCATTAAAAAATTTTTAACTTACAATTAAAAAAAAATATAACTTACAATTTTAAATTCAAAAATTCAAAATAAGGTATATAGGTTCACATGTCTCTCAAAGAGTAGGTTTTCGGATAAAATAATGTTCATTAAAAAGGCCTCTCATAATTTTGAAAAAGGTATAACTTACAATTTTGAATTCAAAAATTCAAAATGAGAAAGGTATATAGGTTCACATGTCTCTCAAATAGTATGTTTTCGGATAAAATAATGTTCATTAAAAAGGCCTCTCATAGTTGCGTTTACATTTTTGAACCTCTCCACTATTTCAACTTTATAAATGGACTTTATACCCCATATTAAAGGTGAGTGTACATTCCTATGTGGTTCCAGGTTTCATATCATATTTCCTTCTTTTTTTTTTAATGACTGTCTTAGAGTCTCTTGGGCTTTTGTATATATATATATATATATATATATATATATATATATATATATATATACACTGTGCAGGGTCTCTTGGGCTTTTGAATTAATATTGTATTCAAATAATAAAACTTATTCCAATTAAAGTTGGGGTTATTGCTTTTGAATTATACCAATTTACATTGTATTTAAATGATAAAACTTAAAGGTTTGGGTTATAGTTGTGTGGCTTTCATGATAAGTATGATAAGTATAAAATGAATTATATATATATATATATATATATATATATATATATATATATATATATATATATATATATAT
>ML783169.1:227362-302107 GCA_009831015.1 Picea engelmannii | reverse complement strand
TTGCTAGGGATTATAGTAATTAATTCAATTGAAATTTTATATTAATTATTTTATTTTTTGGTTTAGATATTTAAGGTCAATTGAAATTCTATATTAATTATTTCATTTTATTTATTTATTTATTTTTTTTAAATAAAAAAGATGAACATGTTATATTAAATAAACAAAAAAAATTTACAAAATATACAGAAGTGTAGGTCTGATGTCACCAAAAATGCTGCCGATTACCGGAAACTAGCATAGGTGGATGGCAAATAGCAGTAGCATGATAAAACATGAAATAAAGTAGCATCTGTCCTGCCCGGAGGAAACCAGGACAGATGTCTATAGTCCAAGTGCACATAAAACAGTAACATAATAAAACTAGGAACCAAGAGAGCATAAAAAACCTAGGTGCCTGGTGACCTGTCGTCCTTGCCAGTCTGCCACGTGGACCCAACCGGGATGGCAAATGCTTGCGCGCAGAGGGGGCACTTCCGCTGAGCTGGAGCATTGGAAAATGCATCGAGGAGCATGTCCATGCGCTGGCCCATGATGAGAGCCCAATGCTCCAGGTCAGACATGTGGCCACGAAGGTTGAACACTAAGGCCAAGTGCTCTGCCCGGAGGAGAGAGCCATGCATGTTGCCACCCACGTCGTTGAGCGGAACATTCCTCGAGTCCACCGCCACTCCAAAACCAGCGTTGAACACCCTCTGCTCCGCATCAACCTCTGCACCCTTCGTTTCTGCTTCATTCACCTTCATGTCATGGCTGCTGGGATTATCGTCGTCGGGCCAAGGGATTTCTTCCACAATGCAGCCGGGGGTATCGTCTTCCTGTGCCGGAATGGGTCTGCGTTCCTCCCGATGAGTCGCCTCAGTGGCGCGGGTCTTCTCTGCAATCGACAAGTCTTCCATGAACGGGTCTTCCACCACTATACAGGGGGGAAACTCCTCCTCGGTACCAGCTTCTTGCTGGTCTCCTGGTGTATTAGCCTTGACATCTCGGCTACAGCCAGCTCCTGGCTCAGCAATGGTGGCGAGCAACGCTAATTTCTCTGCCCTAGCTTTCTTCCGAAGAATGGAGGTCGCCAGAGCCAAGGCGCATTCCAATTGCTCTTTCCGTCGCCGATGCGCCTTATGAGCATCCCAGGCCGCGCCACGACGAGGTCTGCCTCTCTTTCGAGCCATGGTGAAAGAACAGAGCGGTTGCAGGGAAAGGCAGATGAGCCAGGACGAGAGCAGTTGCAGGTGCAAAGCGCGAGCAAGCCAACTTTGTCTCGTTACACACAGAGAAAAATACAACGAAAATGCAGAGAGCTAGGGCGAGAGGAATGCTGGACTGCACCAGAGCGTCCAAGCGAAAAGCAGAGCCGAGGCAGGTGCAGTCCCGCTCTGTCCGGGCATATAAGAAATCAAATAACTAGGAGCCGAGGTCACCTACCCGCATTTAACCCCTTCCATCCCGAGTGCGTTGTGGGCGTAAATGATCGCGCGAGGGAGGAGTCCCTCCGTCCTGTGGCTGCAGCTATGGCCGTCCCCCATCGTTAATGCAGACTTGTGGGTGGCGGCCATCGGCATTTATGCCCAGGCTGAGTGCGATTCCAACTGTCGCCGTGGAGCTACGTGTCGCCCCATCCGGGGATTTTATTTTATTTTAGATATTTAAGGTTTTGTTAAATTGTTTTATTCAAATTGTTTATTTAAAAAATTAAAATGAATTTTTGAATTTTTCATTTTCATTTTCATTCATTGAATTTTTCATTAGTTTATATATTATGATGGGACTTAATTGCCCATAGTGTACATGGAATTTCTTTTAGTATTTATTAAAGATGAAAAATAGTTTTTAAATATAAAATTTCAAAAAACTTTAAAACATCCACGTATGTCCATATTCATTGCTTTGTCACTCTTCTTAATTCATAGTCATTGCCTTAACATTCTTCTTAATTGATATTAATTCTTCTAATCCACATGATCTAGTTGGAAATATCAATGGCTTGTTAGTGGCATTGATGATCATTCTTATATGTCTTTCACAAGTTTGTTGTCAGCAGTGATAGCTTTTTGCAAGTGATAGATAATAGTAGGTGGTGAGATGCTTTCAGACCTTCTAGGTAGTGACAAGATCTAATAGAAAGTGATGAGATGCTTGATGTTATTTTTTTCAAGACCAAGACATTTTTCCTCGCACTACTCGAAGTGATTTCTTACACTCAGATTAACATGGACGATTTCTTCCACCAAGGTTAACATGGTTGTGTTTCAAACATAAGGCCCTATACACAAACAATCAAGTAAGTTGGCATCATTCTAAGGCCCTATACACAAACAATCAAGTAAGTTGGCATCATTCTTTTGATCATATGTGTAATTTTTCTCATAATCCTACTTAGACAACAATAACATAGCTTCTAATTCTATTTGATTTTCTATTTTCACTTCAGACAACCACCATTAAGCTCTATCAGAGTATATTTCACTCTGAAACAGTGTGAAAGCTCATCAATTTTTTTAAATTTTAATGTTGATTTAAGTTGGGCCATTAAGTATTTCATGCATGTTGGAGCAAATAGTGCAATGGGTCATGGAATGATAAAGCTTCTAAAGCCTCTACATATCACAATAATTGGGGTCCAGGATTTATGCAATGACCACAAATGAGAAATTGGTTTTAACGGGACACAAGGGAAGCAATAGGACCGCAAGCCTTTCATAAGAGATGATGGGAAATAGTATTATTATTATCCTCATTTACATGAGAAATGGGGCAGGAAGAGTGGAAAGATAATGCAGGTCTTCTCAGTATAAAGAATATGTTTTCATTTTCCAATATTATTTTTTTGTAGCAAATGTTGTTACCTTTATATAGCCCAAGTAGAACGAGGCTAAGGTTTAATTCTAAGTTTTATTAGTAGAAGAAGTGGCTCATAATAGTAAGAGAACTTACTGATCATAACACTATGAAGATGAGTAGAGCACTCGATATTGGGTTCCTATATCTTCAAGTTTTTGTAATAGAACAATTTCTATCATTATTGATCTGCACATGTAAGTGAATATATATAAATAAACAACAACCTAGAAGAAAGAAAGAAAAAAATGAAGAGGAAAACATAACATTGTAACATTAAATTGATTTAACATAGAGGCTAACTTTATTATTATTGGCATCTATGTTTTGATGGTCTCGTGTTGTTAGGCAAGGAGTTGGAACTAATTCTCTTGCTCTTGGCTCAATGTCCTTCTCAAGTTCTATGCTACCACAAAAATCACACTTTGTTTCACTGGTGCATCATGGTTTCAGAGTTGGATTCTTGAAGTTGCCTACAGAGAGAAGTTCGTCCATCCATTAATAAGGAGTTGAACAAAAGAAGCCAATTGTCATATGAAAGCAATTGTTGAATTAGTTGCAAGGAACAATAAAACTTAAAGAAAAACCTAGCTCTATAGAAAGCTTCCACAAGTATCAAAATACACAAATTTATTTACAAGCATTAGGGTAACAAAATAAAACATGAGCTCATTTTCCTCCTTAGATTCCTCGATATCACTCAATGTTTTGTTTTTATTTTGATTGTCTCTCATAGTTTGCTTCAATTGACCAATTTTGGGATCCAAATACAGTGGACCATGCAACATCAAATATCAATATGGATGAAGATCCTCTAGTTACAAATCAATATTGGGATCTCGCAACAATTTGGATCTCGTAGAGAAAGATGAGCCAGAGAGATGAAAATGAGTTGCCACATCATAAGTGACAAGCGATAGATGTCATGCCAAGCCCTGCTATACACATTATGTTACACACATGCAAACACTAAGACGTAGAGTTAACCCAGAAGAGACACTTATTCATTTACACTAGTCGAGGTCATTACATACTTTAAATGAGAAACACATATACTTACAGTGGATTTAGACACGTTACATTGGTCGAGGTCATTACATACTTTAGATGAAATAAACTTATCCATATACGATTAAAACATTTTTTTCGTAATTAATTATTATTGTTATACAAGTCTCTAAATAACCAATTATGAAAGTTATGAATACGTGGTAATGTTTTGATGAAAATAGAATAAAGAAGAACCCTTAATTCGACTAACATAAATTGAAAGATAAACCATAAATACAACAAGTGAGATAGCCACATAGTGGCTAGTCCCCGCCATTGCATATGGAGTCATTGAAAATATGAGAAATATTGTCATGTATGAAATGTTGTAAATTTAACCATCGTTGCTATTATGTCTTACTTTCAATGCAACACTTGTAAAATTATAAAAAAAAATGTCATTTAATTTATCTAGGCAACACCACAACCTACCATATGAATATCCTATCTCAACGTTTTGGAAGTGGTAGGGAGAGAGATAATTCTATAGGCTTTATATGTCTAAAGAGGCAGGACATTGGCACGTGAGCTTTGTTATTCTCATCGGTTTTTTTCAGGATTTCGTCTGAACCAATTTTGTCTAAATTCTATTATTATCTAAGGGAGATAGAAACCAGCATGGACTCAAAAAACACTTCATTATTCAAATTTCAAAGGAGTAAATAAATGAGCCTACTTCAAGCAGATTCAATTGCAATCCATCTTACCAACTTGGATCAACAGACCATCTTTGATTAAAAAACACATTATACGACCTCAAGTACCTCCCTCATCTTAAAGTTAGGCCAATAGATAGATTTTGAATACAAGTTGCACCCACATTTTTTTTATTCTTGCAACAGAGCCACCCAGATAGTGGTTTATCTATTGAGTTTGAAATTATGGTCTATATGCACTTAGGCTCCACAATTCAAGTTGCGGGCATACATATTTGGAGAGATAATAGCTTTGTATTAAAATGGTTAATGCCACCAGTTGTAAATACCCATTTTGATTGGTTGTAAATACCCAACTTGATATATTTAAAAAAAAATTCATTAATTACAATTAACCTCACGTACCTTTTTTTTCATGACATGATCTATTATTTCATAAGCCATGTGTGAAATACTTTGAGCCACGCGTTCCACTTTTGCAAGTGGTTGGTTTTACAAAGGTCTATATGCGACAACCATTACAACCACCTGGTTCACGAGTGTGGGGAAAAAGGCATTGTTGAATTGGAACTAGAGTGCCTAGCCTTAGGTAGCACTCAATGATTGCCAAGGTCATCATTTCCTCTACACCAAAGCTACCAAGGGATTCAATAAAATGGCAGTGGCATTCATAGGTCACATCTTGCAAGATCCTTGTTTATTCGGTTGCAACATTATGCACGCCACAAGATTTGATTGAAATCTTTTTATTGTTAAAAAAAATAGCTAATCAACTCATGAAGGCAATTCAATACAACGAATATGGCAAAGAAGCTAAAGCTCTTTAGGTAAAATCGTTGTCGCCTCCTTTTTCCCATATTTTCTTGAAATAGGTTTCTGAATTTTGATTTGGTAAAGCTACATGTTTAAACATAGATCCATGTTTATTAGGCACTACAATTAGGAATGTGGAAGCCTACAGGCTACTTGTCCAAAGTTTGATTTGAGATCTCAAATGCTTCCTTATAACATATATACAAAAAGGTATGATTGTGCCCATAGTAGCAAAATGCTCTATAGCCTGGTTGATAGATCTACAACACAACCTTGTTGTGTGAGGGCTTCTATTCCCAATCGTTCCTGTAATGCCAAAAAATTAGGAAGAAACATACAAAAAGTCACATGGTATAGAAGACTAGATTTGCATTACCTTATAAACTAATATTCACCTCTTTCTACTCCAATGGGCATCTAGCTATTTCAGAAATGACCTGGGCGTCTGACTATTTTAAAATGGTTCAGACCTAAACCTGATAATTCGCTTTTTTTTTTTTAGGTTTGTTGTAATTCAAAAGACAAAAGGAATTGAAATAGAACCCACCTTTGACCTTCCCCTCATCTCCCTTTATATGACACACAATTTGAATGTGGGCAAAATTCGATGAATGTTCTCATACTAAATATAAATCTAGTTGCTTTTGGGGATTTCAGACATGATCTCTCCCTCGACCTCATAATTTAAGGCAGTCTAGCCACTGAAATGGTGGTGGTATGCTACTTAGCCCCTGAGTGGCTAATATATGCCACTATTCATATGTTCTTGTTGGATATTATTTTATTATTGTTGTACAAGTCTCAGTAAAAACCAGAGCTACTAAACATGGGTGCTCACATAGATAATGGTGCCTCTTGAACATAGACTTGAACCTTTCCCTTCAAATCCTCTAAAACCCTAAGCCAACCCTTTGCCTTCCCAATGGGATTGATCCATACATATGCTACTCTTTCTTCAGTTACCGGATATAGGTTATACTTCATGACCCCTTCATCAATCTCCTCACGGAAACCATGAAACATGCTATGGTATGCTTTCTTAGAAAACCCTTTAACATGTTACCCCTTCCTTCTCAACCCTCTTATGCAACCAATCCCTTTCGGATAGTCACCCTCTTATGCAACCAATCCCTTTCAGATAGTCACCCTCTTATGCAACCAATCCCTTTCGAATAGTCACCCTCTTTCTACTATTTATTAGGGTTATTATCCTTCACATACCATGCTGCCAAGCTTAGTTAGTCAGAGCTCCTACACATGCATGGATATAAGGAAAGTAGCCTAACCAGAGCTTTCCTTTCTTCATTATCCACAGGAAGTTATCCCTTGCCCTTGATTTCTTCCCTTCCACTTATGTACCGCTCTAGATCTTGACCAATTGCAGGTATCTCTGTAGCAACAAAAGATCTTGAGACACTGCAAATTTACAATAATCTAGAACTAAAATAATATATGAGTATGATAGAAACTAAAAATATATGAGTCAATAGAAACTAAAAATTTATGAGTCCAATAGACTGCCACAAACCTTAACTCATTTGAGTAGAAGCCACTTCTTAGATGTTTGCAACATAGAAGTCGTATTGAAATTCTTTCAGTGGACTTTAGAATTGGAAATTGCACAATCTTTTCATTAAAATGAAAAATGATAAGAGTAAGAAATTGCATTAGTGAATTATCCAAGAAATTCTTGATAATTAAAAAATTTGAAGTAGATTGATAACAACATCACTTATAAGCTATTAGCAGTATAGAAAACTTCATGCAACTTACCAACATCATTTATAAGCTATTAGCAATATAGAAAGATTCATGTGACTTACCAATCTACATAGATGCGTGTATGTAACTCTTGATATTTAGTGAGATAAGTAGGAGTACAATTTGTAATTGTTCCAAATATTTTCATTATATATTGAAATTGAATGCTTGCATTACTTGCATAGAAGGTGGTAGGCTACCTTCGACCTAGCCGAGAACAATTCAAACAAATGACAGATAAACATTTCACACGGCGATGGAGAATGATGGTGTGGTCCACTGATGGGTGGTGTAGCGAAGTTCGAGCCATTGTATAAGCCTAGAGCCTGCAATACTTCAGCATTGTCAATGCTTACCTTGCTAAATGGCTAAATCGTGGAAGCTTTGTAGACATCGAGTATAGTGTGTGACAAAGAATTAAGTGCACTCCTCGTATTAGACCAATGGTTTATATATATATATATATATATATATATATATATTAAATTGATTTTCATGGTCTCACAAATAGTTGAGAAAAAAAAAAAACCCATCACTGGGTGTATTTTTGTCCCATCACCGTCATATTAACTAATAAGAAAATCAAATCATAAATTTGAGAAATTAACAATTTTTTTTTTTTATAATTTAAATAAATAAAAAATATTTGAAAAAACTTTAGTATATATCTTGCAAAATCGGGTAGATTAATATAAAGTAAAGGGTTTGTGACCACAGTGTGAAAACTATAGTCCCTAGTGGAGGTAGTGACTAATAATTGTAAAAATAAATAAATGATACACCAATAAAAACAAAGGAAGAAAATTCCCTTATTCGGAAAGTTTGATTAGGAACATGTATGTGAATGTTTCATTGGAAACATATACTTTAGTTTATTTATATTTAAATGTTTGGGTAATATATATTTAAAAACATGACAATAAAACAAAACAAAAGTATTTTTTTTCAAAAAGAAAAATTTCTCCTTGTATTAGATTGGGATTAACCAAAAAAAATACAATAATTCGTCCAATCAATGTATGTGCCAAGCACATTTACAAGACCAAATGGTAAGCCTCATCTAGTGAGGAAGATAGATTCAAATTCACAGGAAAATGTTGCCTGTCATATAAATCCACCGCTGAACAAATAATGATCCAGCCAACTCTGCGTAGATCAATAGATATTTCAGACTGAAAGGGATCTGGGATCAACTCTGCAGAGATAAAAATGACTGTGCAATAAAACAATATAGTCAATACAATCCACCGCTGATCGGAGAAATGAAGGTAAAAGGATCAACCCAGTAAAGAGAATCACAATACAACTAGTTAGAAAATGGAAATGAAGTGATTATTGATCTCCAGTCCACCTTCCCAGATTTGATAGAATAAGGTACCCAGAGGATCTTGAAGAGATTTTTTGGAAAGAGAATCAGCCTCTTGGTTTTTCTCCCCATAAAGATGAGCGAAGCTGGTAAGGGAGAAGGTATGAATAAGTTCAATAATTCTATCTTTCCAGCATTATAATGTCGCGACTCAGAGAATCCCTTTTCCATTTAACCAATCAATAACAAATTTGGAATCTCCTCTCACATGAAGATTCAATATGTTAAGACGAGAAGCTAAAAAAAGAGATCCCTAAGCTCCAAGAAGCTTAGGTTTTGTGTTGGTTCCAGAGCCGCAGTTTAAGGTCTAGTTGATCTGTGATCCATCACAAAGTAGAAATTTGCCACCGGCTCTGCAATGTAAGCCCGAATTTTGAGAAGCCCCATCGAACCAAGCAATATTCCCATCCAACAAAGAGAGATGATGGATCGATCTAGGGACAATAATCTTTTTGAGTCTTACAGGAGTCAAACCCCCCATGATATGGAAGCAAATCGATTTGATAGAAACAAGGGAGTTTTCAAAAATCGTCTTGTTTCGGAAGGTCAAGGCAAACCAACACACAATGAGTGGAAGATGAGGATAAATAGTGTCAAGAAGGGACCAATTTTCCATACAGTCTTGTAAAGTAGTTCCCATCCACCGTAAAATTAGATTTAGGGAAGAAAGAGTAAAAAACCAAATCTGTTTTGTAATGGAACAATCACAAAAGAGGTGTAGGATCGATTCTGAGTCCATTCGGCAAAGAATGCACATATTTGGTCCAGTCCATCCATGGTGCTGCAGTAGATCCCAAGTAGAAATTTTGTTGTTTAAGGCAAGCCATAAAAAGAGTTTTTGTTTTAGTGCAATGGGCCAATGCCACAGATTTCTGCGCCATCCCATACAATAGTGATCCTAAATGGTAGATGAAATAGCCTTATAGACATTACGAACAATTAGAAGACCCGAGCGATCCCCACCAATCCAAAGATAGGTGTCATCCTCCTTGTGTAGACAGATCCCTTCTTCAGTAAGTGTTGTGTAGTAATGAGTCCATTCTTGAGCAAGAGCACCCGTTAGGCCTAAATCCATGCTAGATAACCACTTTGTACAGTGATGCAGGTCGGCAGAGGGAGAAATCGCTTGATAGAGGAAGTGTAGATTTGACAATGAAAGATGATCCAGAAGGTCCGACGATACATAAGCTTTCGCACCAAGCCCCATAAGAGAATCTCTACCAATAAGAATCTCAAGACCTGAGCTTGGTTTCCAGCAGATCCAGTGCAAGATGAATTTTAAATGAGTTGTAAGCGAGCGCCAAATTGGTGAGGTAGAGGTAGAACAAATAAATGGCTGTCTGAGCTAGCGGGCAATTGATAGCGGGAATATATATTTGCCAAAAATAATGCGCTGCCAAATCCCCCCCTGAGTTATGGCACGCCAAAGTGATTTGGTGGCCAAAGCTTACTGGAAAATAGTTAAGTTGCGTAGACCCCACCCGCTTGCAAAATTTGGTTTAGCTATAAGTTCCCATCTACAGGGATGGAACGAGGAAAGATAAGAAGATCCAGACCAGAGAAAGGAGAACATCAGTCTCCTGATCATGTATAAGATAGATGATGGGATTTTGGCTACTGCCAACCAGAAAACCACCAAACCTTCAAGCACAGATTTTGCAAGGATAAAACAACCACCCAATGTGAGCCAGTGATTGCACCAATGTGCAATGCGTTTTTCAAATTTGACAAGTAACCAGTCCCAGTCAGCAACTTTGTAGTAGTCGGGCTCGAGGAAATAGCCTAGGTAGCGGAAACCAAGAGAGAGATCGTTATAAGCAAAAGGAAAAAAATATTTGTAGGGGTCCATATCAGCCAAAGAAAGACCCGTGTAGTGGGAGGTAGACTTTGCTTCATTAATCAGGAGACCCGAAGAACCATAGAATAAATTAAGAGTCCTTTTGATTTCCAGCCATTCATTTATGTCTGCAATAGAAGCAATGATGATGTCGTCCACAAAAAAGAGGTGCATCACATAAAGTCAAACTTGAAACCTTAATGCATGTGATAAGGCCATCTTGGAGATGCTTCTTGAGGAGAATGCTCAAACCTTCTAAAGCCATGATGAAAAGGAGCGGGGAAAGAGGGCAGCCATGTCTCAGGCCCTTTTTAATTCAGAAGAAGGAGGTTGCTTCACCATTGATCAAAACTGCTATAGATGCACTAGAAACACAACCCATAATCTAGCTTGTGAAAAGATAACCAAAACTAGATTGTAAAATAATCATTCTGAGGTAATCCCAATTGACACAGTCAAAAGACTTTTTTAAATCGAGTTTTAAAACAAGTGTTTGCATTCTTTTGTGATTTATGTTGTGTAAAACCTCCTGGACCGATCCAATAGCATCGAGGATTTGTCGGCCTTTGATGAAACCCAACTGTTCCTTCGAGACAAGAAGAGACATGAAAGGCTTGATTCTCTTGGCAAGGATTTTAGTGATAAGTTTATAGCAGAGATTACAAAGGGATATAGGGTGGAAGTCATTGAAAGAATTAGGAAGATTTCATTTCGGTATCAAAGTCAGAAAAGTGGAATTTAGAGAACGAAGGACAACACCTCTACGCCTGGAGTCTTCAACAAGTTCTAAGAGATCATCACTGATTAAGTAAAAAAAGAAGAGGCAAAATTCAACAGTCTAGCCATCCGGGCCAGGACTTTTGTCTTTTTTGAAATATTTGAGCACTTTCCAGATTTCCTCTTTTGAACAGGGTGAGTAAAGATTTTTTGCCTTACAGTCGGTGATGACTTTGGGATAAAGACCGGAGATAGTTGCTTGATCAGTGAAATTTGAAAGTCTTGAATCCTTAAAGGTCGTTTTGAAATTTAGGAAATCTGTCTCAAGAAGTTTATCTTGTCCAGTGATAGGATCCTCAATATCTGAATTGAGCACCCAAATATCTTGGAGTTTCTTCGATGGCTCGCAAAATTATGGAAATACTTGGTATTTCTGTCATTGCAGAAGATCGATGTGGCTCGACTTTTCTGTCTCCAGTGTGCTTCCTCAATAAGGAGTAGGTTGTTCCTCTCACTTTCAAGTTGGATTATGCGCTGTTGTAGATTGTTGTGTGCAGTTCCCAGGAGCAAAGGTAATTCAAGAGTGTGATCATGAATTTGCAGTTCAATCTTTGAGATGCGTTCAATAGTCTGTGATAATTGTAGCCTGGTCCAGACTTTAACTCTTTTTTTTAGGGTCTTTAATTTTTCAGCCAGTCTCCTCTGAATATCCGGTTCATCCAAGAAGCAACTATCGGCCCAAACCTCCTTTACCAGTCGCACAAAATCTGGATGCTTCAGTCGAATTGGATTAAATTTATATGAATATGGAGAGAGGTGAGAAAAGGAATCCAGTTGGAGAATGATGGGTGTGTGGTCTGAGATAAACGGGAAAGTAATCCAAGTCCTGTATCTGTTGGCCTGCTGAAGGAGGGAATCAGATACAAGGAAGTGATCAAGTATTTTAGAAATACACGTTGAGCAAGTCCTACCGTTTCACCAGGTAGGGGCCATCTCAACCGATAGGAGATCAATGAGTTTATGATGTTGAAAAATGGCGTTGAAATGTATGGCCACAACATCAGTAGAAGAGGAAGTACCCCAGGTCTCTGTTGAAGATAGGGTGAGGTTGAAATCTCCCGCAAAAATGAGGTTTGTTTTATCAAGTATGCCGGAGTCTGAGACCTTTGACCAGAAGGCCAACTTGTCAATGTAGGGACCGTAAATGTTAAGAAGGTTTACCTGTCTTTTGTTAGTGCAGAAGGTGCCAGATAGAAGGATTCCTCCACAACAATTAAAATCTTTAAAATCAAAGAGTGCAGGGTCCTAGGCCACTAAAAGGCCACCCGAAGTGCCCACCGAGTTAACAACACATGCGAACCAGGTAGGCTTTAAACCATTTATAAAATCACGAGAGCGATGTGCATCCACAAGGGTTTCCTGGAGAAAAATAATAGAAGGATGGATAGTATCAATCAGTCGATGCATGGAGGCCTTTTTGAGGGCACCTCCAACCCCCCAAATATTTAGTGACAAAAGGATCATGGAGGTGACCTGGCTAGGGCTTTGATTCCTCTAAGCACCCCAAGGTCAGTCGAGTCCACAGAAGGAACAGATGAAGAGGTGGCATTGGCGCAGGATTTCCTTCAAGCACTGCGAGTTATTAATGGAGACGTCTCAAGACCCATGCCACGGGACCAAGATAAAGCTTTGTTCGTAGAAGCAGTAGGAGGTGCAAGACAAGAAGATGAAGGAGTATCAAAAGATTCAGTGAGAGGGGATTTATCTAAACAAATGGGAAGTGGGACCGGAGAGTGTATGACCAATGGAGGAGGGTTTAAGTTGTCATGATCCAGACCATTAGTGTCCTATGACTGCAGATGGATAGGAAGAGTTGTCATCCCGGTCTGAGTACTTGTAGAGGGAGTTAGGNGGCCCCACCAAGATAGTGAGTTAGAGAAATAGGAAAGACGTTCAAAGTAGAAGTAGGTAAATCGCAGAAGGAAACAACCAAGGGAGGGCCTGCAGACAAAGGTGGAAGTTCAGAAGTAGGGCTGCACAATGTCGAGGAGGTATGGCCCATCTCAGGTAAGGCAAAAAAAGTTGGGTCAAGCCTCGAGGTAATGGAAGAATCCAGCTGGAGTCTTTCCCAAGAGGAAAGAGTGGAAAACAAAGAAGGAATTTTTTTTTTAAGCTTACCTAAGAGTGTAGGGGGAGAAGGTTGATGCTCAGGTGAATCAGGGAGGTCCTCCCCTTCTCCGACTATAAAACCAACATTGTTCAGTATGTAGGAGTCCATTCCCGGAGAGTCCTCCTAAGGAAGTTTGCGAAGATAGGAACCTTTAGATTCTTCTTCCTCTAGAGTTCCTGAGCAGTTGCGCCAGAGATGACCAGTTTGGTAGCAGTTAGAACAGTGAAATGGAATACCAAGGTAGTCCAGACATTGAGTAGAAGTGCAGCCCCACTAGTAGATGTCTAAGGCCTCCGGAAGTCCAACATGGAAAGTTCTACCAAGATCTTTGCCATCTTTTTGTAAGATATTTTTAAGAGGTTTGGGTCAATACAAATAAAATGTTCAAGCTCGTTCCCAATAGCCTCCAGTGCCTTCTCTGTCCAGTGATGTAGAGGTAGTCCAGGTAAGAGTACCCAAATATGTATGAAGCGGAAAGAATCAGTCGAAGGATTGAAGGAAACCTTCCATCTTTTAAGCATCAAGCTGCCTTTGCCCATGGTCCAGAAAGTATCAAGAATGAGTTGCGAATCTTCAGGCGAGTGAAAAATGAAACCAATCCAACCAAAAGATAAAGAAATTAGCTCGGGTGTATAACCCAGGATGGGCAACCAGTTGACTTATAACCAATCTGGGAGTATATCAAGGCTAAGAGCTCTGTAGAAAAATCTACCCACCAAACCACAAAGAGATAATCAAACACTTTCCTCCAGTCCCACATCAGAGCCCATTATTAGGCATCTCTTCTTTTTATTTGGCTTCCACAACTTATTATTATCTGATGTCTTTGTTATCCTGGGATGAGTGGGGCGAGATCGGTCAGACAAAGAGTTCTTTTTTCTCCTGTTTGTGCGCCCCATAGTTGCAGTCAGTCCAGGGAGTTGAGAGGCACTAGAACGCAAGTTTGAAGCAAGCTGACAAGTGTCACCGGTCGGTAGCACATTTATATGTTCCATCGTCGGTAGATGTGACTGTGGATGAGAGGATGAAGAAGCACAGAGGTTAGTCTATGTGGAAAAGAGTCTGACACTCTTCCAAAGTACTTCATCAGCTGCATTCATTAATGCACTGACCTCTGCCTCCATGGTAGACACAGTTTGGTCGATCACAAGAGAGATGGATGGTTGGTTCAAATGGTAGATAATGGGTCAGAGAGAAGTAGAAAATGCAGGTATACCTACAACAAAAGAAAGTGCATTTTTCGATACTATGCAAGATCATTTATGACCTGCACAATCTGTTATGCTATAGAAGGGTTAATACACCTAAAAGGACGCAAGGAGATACTATGCCACGACATTTCCGAAAATGGATTCTCAAAACAAAAGTATCTTAAGACAAGAAACATGTATAATGTGGAATGTTTGGGCCACGTACCATATAAACAATGTGCTCTCATGGTTGCCATTGTTGTCAGCTTTGACATGTGTCATCTTGTCTCCCTATTGTCAAGCGAAGAAAAACTACAATGTTTTTCAAAATATGGTGTGTGTACATAGAAAACACACATGTAGAAACCATAATTCCTATTAATTTTTAGACACTCTAATACTATCAGGGATTCTTGTCAGTGCCTTTCAGTTGATATATTACAGAGGCCTTTAATGTGATGTAGCGGTTGCGGTTGTTGATTCTAAAGGTTTTTTTTTCAACAATAAAATAGTGAAAGACATGCATGATAAAAAACTTGGGCTAAAATACTTTATATGCATAACAAATTGTATCTTAAACACATATAAATATAAATAAATATCGTTGCACGCATATGTAAACAATTAATGGTTATGAATTTCCACATTGCTCAAGCCATTTTGATATTCATTATATTTTGAGTTTATATAAAGGTGGTTCAACAATAGTCGCTAGCAATTCCAATGAGATCCATGTATTGTATAAAATGTCCACTCCTTGCACTCTATCTTATGCTTTGTGGATGTTTCATTAATTACGTTAGGTGTTTTTAACTAGCGTGATGTCATGGGGATGAGGCTCATGCCACAACGAGGAGGAAACAATTCAATTTAAAAATGGTTCTTTGATCCCATGGCTAGAAGGTCTGGGCAACAACCTACTAGCCTCTTAAAGGGCATTTCCACCGTTGCAAATTATTATCGGAGGGATTTGTGGTTCAATTGTTACTCCCCCATTAAATATCCCCATGGTGAAGCCTCCATGTGGGAAATCAATATGGGATGTTGTTAACTTAAGGTTTGACTCATTAGCTCTTTGGTTGTTTCAGGGTTCTCTCAAATCCTGAATCAATATTTTTGGTGCAAGGTGTTCAAGATGCATGTTCTAATGTTGCAAATGTGGTTGAATATGCTAATAACTTAATAGTCTCGGATGATTTTTTCATTGAGGTTTATGGTTTAGAGTTTTTCTACAGGATGATCTAGTGTCGGGGACCACTAGCAACGAGCCACATGGAATCAAAAGGGAGTCAAGTTTCCGCTGCAGGGGAGGTCTAGTTAGTGGACTATTTTGAAGACTCATTTTCCAAGGATAACATATTCGTGCAGTTAGAGGAGGTTCACTCTATGTGGTGTTCTGACATATTGGGCCCCTATCATGGGGATGTGGCAGATCAACATGATATTTTGTCAGAGGTTAATGTCAAGGTAGTTAATCCCTCGGGGGGAGTGGAAGTGGAGTTTTCAGACCCTATTCTCTTAGCTGGGACTTCACTCGGGTCTGGCCATGCCAAGGATCTTGAAGTGATCGATAGGTCTTCCATTCCATTTACTCCTCATTCCTCAGGTAATAAAGGAAATCTCTCAAGTGCGTAGTATTCTTCCCCCTCTTTTCCTGGTTCTAGATTCATTGGGGTTAGATTAGGGTTATCCAAGCTTAAGAGGTGTGTTACATCTCTAAAGGTCTCTTTGGGCTCTCAACGTCACAAGAAAAAAACAATTCTATCGTGGGGGTTGTTGATGCGAGGAATGAAAGGTCCTTACTCAATCATTTTCAAATCTCACTAGGATAAGGTGAGATAGGCGAGAATGTTACCCTGGGTTTATAGCCTTTGCAAAAATATCAATCAACCCTCAAGAAATATGTTCTTGGACCTGATGCTATTACCAAATTGTGTGTTGCTGCTAAAAAAATTATAATATTATTTATATGTAAATGAATACAAGAATTAAAATGAATGACATAAATAATACAACAATATGAAAATTAGAAACATAAGTCTCAAATTGAGAATAACCACATTTTTTTTATTAATGATATATTTTATGAGTTACAACCAAAATGTCTCTTTTCAAACCGCGAGGGTGAGGACCAAGATTAGACTTAGAAGTCTAAGATGGAATTTGAACAATCATACAAAGGCAACTTGTGTCTGAAAGAAAATGATCAAGACTGAATACATTGGATCAACCAAGTCAAAATCCCACCAAGTCTCGACTCTGTAAAATAATCTTAATCATAAATGAAAATTAATTCAAAAATTATAATAAAACTACACAAACTACCAAGAGAAATGAATGACCTTACAAAGCATCTCAAATATCCATGCATCCTAATCCTTTATTCTTTGCCACCTTTAGAAAGATCTTGTTTCCAACAAGAGGATTTAGCCTTTTAAGGAACTCATACCTTGAAAAGATGAAATTCTAAAATCTTAATATGAAACAAGTGCTGCATGTCCTTGCTAGGTTGGAATGGGAATAAATGTGACCGAGTACAGACACGTGGGTAGGAAGTTAAAGTACATTTGGTTTCCATGCAGAATATAGTATTCCTGAATTAGTTTTTTCCGAAATTGATAAAAAAATATTAACATTTAGAAGGTTCTTGGACACAAAAAAAATAGCATCCCCGAAGTATTTTTTTTTACATACGTTCATGGACAAAAACACAAAAAAATAGTAGTAATGTCTGTTACATAGGTTCGTGGAAAAAACACAAAAAAATTAGCATTCCCGAATTAGTTTTCTTTAAAACAAGGGTTCGTGAACACAATTGAAATTGAAATTTATCAAATTATAGGTTCCTAGACAACAAAAATTATACATACCAAATATGTTATTTTATAAAGTAGATATTTACTTTTATACATATGAAATATGTACTTTTATAAAGTATGGGATGAGATTTTATAGAGCATGCATGGAGCCCTGATTCCATACTTTAGCTAGTTTTTGAAACGCGGGTTCTTGGGCTGAAAATTGGGCTTCTGTTGTTCCGTGCCATACAAATAGCACCCAGAGTTCCGCGATATAGAAATTGCAATCAGACTTGCGGACTATTTGAATTTTAAGGGCCTCGTGTCCAAAAAATTTAGCATTCCCGAATTTGTTTTCTTTACATACGTTTTACATACGCTCGTGGACAAAAACACAAACAAATAGTAGTAAATTATGTTACATAGGTTCGTGGACAAAAGCATCGAAAAATTAGCATTCCCGAATTAGTTTTCTTTAAAACAAGGGCTCCTCGACACAAGAAATTGAAATTTATGAAATTATAGGTTCCTGGACAACATAAATTATACATACCAAGTATGTAATTTTATAAAGTAGATATATAGAGCATGCATGAAGCCCTCATTCCATACTTATCCAGTTTTTGGATCGCGGGTTCTCGGGCTGTAAATTGGGCCTCTGTTGTTCCGTGGCCTACAAATAACACCCAGAGTTTCATGATATACAAATTGACAATCAGACTTGCGGATGATCCAGGTGGATATCGGTGGGCACCCACCTTTTCCAACTGGTCAAAACAGTTTTATGAGTCTAGGTACATTTTGGAATCCCACAAACCATTGTCTCAGATCGGGACAATCAATTTCTCAGCACATTCTGGTCGAGCCTCTGGTCACCGCTGGACACCAAGCTCACCAAATCCATGGCCTTCCACCCCCAGACATATGGCCAAACCGAGTTCGTCAATCGAATGATTGTGCATATCCTTCGCATGTATAATTCAAAGCACCCTCACACATGGGATGAGAGCCTTCCCTATGTCCAACATAGCTACAATTGAGCCCTGCATAGCTCAACCGGTCACAACCCCTTTCAGGTGGGGTTGGGATTCCAACCATTGGGTCCCATAGATGTTGCACTTCCCCTTGCAGTCACCTTGACCGACTCATATACTGCTCCAATTGAAGCCGACAAAGCCACCCAATTCATTGAGCAGATCTAGCACATCCACCAACAGGTTCAGGATATCCTACAGAAGTCCAATGACAAGTAAAAGCAATGCCATGATCAACATCGGGTGCCACATAAGTTTCAGGTGGGCGACAAAGTTTGGTTGCACTTGCAGAAATAACGCTTTACAAGACCCCATCGGAAGCTTCGTCCACTCCATTACGGGCCGTACACCATCACCAAGGCCATGGGGGATAATTATTTTGAGCTCAACATTCCTCCTTTCCTTGGCCTGCATGCAGTGTTCAACGTGGATCTCCTTCGCCCTCATTTCCCACCATTATTGGACACCTCAGACGTAGCAGAGTAGCTGACACCAACAGAGCTCAACCCCAACTGCATAAAACATACATCCAAATATCAAATTGTGGACACACATATCAAGGGCACTTGACAACAAAGGATCCAACTTTATCGAGTCGTTAAAGTAGGGCAGCTCCTGCACCAAGGCAAGTGGCTCACACGGGGTCAAATTCAGTAGAAATTCCCTCATCTGATGGGGGAAATCAACGCAATGGAGACCATTGATTCCTAAGGAGGGAGGATTGATCCAGGTGGATATCGTTGGCCACCCATCTTTTCCAACTGGCTCAAAACAATTTTCTGACAATTTTGGCAATTTACTATTTTTAGCAATTTTAACTTCCGGGGCCATTTTGAGGGCCTAAATGAAGGTTTTTTAGGATATAAATTCTTAATGATAGATAAAGGTATGATTGAGCCCCGAAAATGAATCTCCTCGATGACACCTTTCCAACGGACTATCATATGCCTAAAACAAAGATCGTATGCAAAAGTTACGACCCTGGAAAGTTGATGTACTAACTTACCCAAACGGGGCCCACATGACTTTTGGTGCTTCATCTCCTAGGGTTAGGTTTTTGGATGTATAGGGTCTTTGGCATTCTTGTTTATTTTAAAAAGGCCTTCAGAGCCTCATTGTAGTCATCTTCTTGCGAATGAGCACAACCGTCGCATCTCTTCTCAAAGATAAGCCACCACCATTCCAACAAGCTTGTTTCCGCTGCATTTTACAGTTTCAGCTTATTTCCTTATTGAATAGAAAACCAGTTTTACTATATCTCTATTATTTTGTGTTAAGCATCTGTTAATAATCTATAGTCATTTCATTCTGCTCATAAAATCCGGATCAACAGACTATTTGAATTTTAAGGGCCTCGTGTCCAAAAAATTTAGCATTCCCGAATTAGTTTTCTTTACATACGTTTTACATACGATCGTGGACAAAAGCCCAAGAAAAAGTTAGCATTCCCGAATTAGTTTTCTTTAAAACAAGGGCTCCTGGACATAAGAAATTGAAATTTATCAAATTATAGGTTCCTGGAAAACATAAATTATACATACCAAATATGTAATTTTATAAAGTAGATATTTACTTTTATACATACGAACTATGTACTTTTATAAAGTATGTGGATGAGATTTTATAGAGCATGCACAGAGCCCTCATTCCATACTTAGCCAGTTTTTGGATCGCAGGTTCTCGAGCTGGTGGGCTGAAAATTGGGCCTCTGTTGTTTTGCGGCCTACAAAGAGCACCCAGAATTTCGCAATATACAAATTGACAAGCGGACTTGCAGACTATTTGAATTTTAAGGGCCTCTGTGGAAAGTAGTATGAAGGACAGGTGGTAAAGATGCAAGAAATGACATACTCTCTATATGTGCGAGTAGAAAAAAAGTAGTGAACACAATTTTGTGACATTTATATAAAAAAATAATAAAACGTGTTACATATTCCTGGAAATTTAAAGAAACACACACACACACACACATGTGTATGTGTGTGTGTGTGTGTGTGTGAAATATGAGTGAGTGATTTATGTCATATTTAATTTTAAAAATGACCAGGCAGGAAAAAATATGCATCAGAAAAAGAAAAGAATTGAAATAAAATAAACAAAATGTGTTCACATTCAGCATAGCTGAAGATAAAAATCTAGGAACACATAAATATATAAGGAGACAAAAGAATAGTTTTATTTGGAATATATGAAAAAAAAAATAGTTTGTTACATAATCCTGGAAATTTAAATGCGTTTGTCATATAGACTGGGATTGGGGCTCCTGCGGACCATAAGAGAAATATGTACAAGAAATAGGACTGGAAAGAAGAAGTGGGACACAGTAGAGTGTAATACCTGAAGAGTAGAAATGGGAAGATATAAGTCTTTGGCTATAGATTTCTATTTAGAAAAGATGGAATAATTGGATTGATAAAGAAAGGACCATCAGTATACACTTAGAGACATGGTACATATAAGTAATTTTGGTATTTTCTTACTGATGCCTTTTCCTGTTGGTTTTTGTCGCTGATCCGCTTGAATAACTGGATTGATAAACAAAGGATTTATAGCAATGTTCCATATAAGTAATTTTGCTATTTGCTTGCTGATGCATTTTCTTGTTGGATTTCGTGCACGACCCACTTCAAGTTCTCTTCAATATAACTTCTCAAGGGGGCGACATTGATGTCATTCTGGATTTTAATGCTGAAAAGTTCATTTTCTAATTCGCTTAGATCAATAGAAAGATTAGACAGAGCCTGATGAATGTCTCCATTCTGTACCGAATAACGGACTAGCAAGTTGTCCACGTGTTCTTCATGATATTCAAGAATCCTGTAAATTTTTTCCAAAGATAAGGCCTTAAAATTAGTAATTTCTTTATCAAAATCTTGCTTGCTTAACGCCAACGAGTTGACGATTAAGATGGGGTCCTGGAAGTCGTTTGTCCTTTCGGCTAAGTCTATTTTGGTGAGCTTTGTGAATAATGTTTCTTTCTTTAATATTGCTTGCTCACATGATTGGACGATGAGATACAGGTTCTCCACCTTCTCTTTCCAGCATGCTTCTAATTGAGTGAGCTATTTTTTGGATGGGAGATCATGTTGTCTTCTTGTCGTGTATGGCATGTTGTTGACATGAAAGGAAAAAGGGACGATCATGTGCAAATATAAACTTTCTTCATATTTTAAATCCATCTGCAGAAGTTGGAACAAGTTATGTACCCTGCTTCCCAGGGAATCCATATTTTGTGATGTTTCCCAGTCCTTAGTAATCAATTCCATTATTTTATTGATATTTTTCTCCACATATCCTCTACAGGATGCGAGGAAGCTGGAGGATCCTTTTAGATTTGCTGCAGGGGTGCAGGGAGTCGCAGGCATGGCTATTGCCAAAGGACTGCCAAGCAATGACATAGGAAACAAAGCTTCCTCTAATTCCTTAATTCGGTCCTTTAGTATGGCATTATCGGCCTCAATGACTCCAACAAAATCATGAAGAGCATCTCCGATTGCCATGTGAAGTTGAGAGATTTTGGACGGCTGCATATTGGCAAGGTCAAGTTCTGAACGCTATTTTCTTTTCTTATTTTTTACATCTCTTTTTTCAATAATTAATTTTTTCGATTCTCTTTCAAAAACAACACTCTGGAATACGAAGGATTCATCTTCGTAAAAAAATTCGGTATCAACTATGTCCATTGGGTAGCCATGGTGAATTGCGTCTCTGGGTTTATTAAGGTTGCATAATATGCTATCCAGATAAGCGTCAAGATCCATGTTTTCACTCTAAATTTCAGGTTGCTCCACCTCCCCTACAATTTTTTTTCCCTTCTTCTGCACGAGAAGCTTGTGAGAACTATCAATTTTAGGATGAGCTATTAATTTATGGTCCTCAGGCCCGAAGATGTTCACTGTATCTCTACAGAACTGCTATGGAGCTGTTGCCAATAGTTTATGAAAACGTTGGTTCAATGCGTGTGAATGGAAAATCTCCTCGAGCTCTTCGCTCATTAATGACAATCTCTATGCGTGTTGTATGCTGAGCTGTTAGAAGTAAAGCTTAATTATTGCATACTTAGAAGTGCGAAGGTGGCGGTTACGACGATGAACATTTAAGGATTGGAGGTTTTGTGAAGGAACCAAGTTGACGACGTGCCAATGACATTCCATGGTATTTGAAATTAACACTGGGAAGGGATAACAAAAGCCTCCGCAAATATTGGTTTAGTGCACATTAATGGCAGAACTTCTTGAGCCTTGCGCCCATCAATGATAATATAGACGGTGCCTACACGATGACATGTTAGCATTAAAGATTTAGAAACAAGACACACACACACACACACACACATATAAACATTATTTCTTATTATGAACACGTGCGAAGGTGACGGAGATGGGGAAGGGCAAGCAAGGAAGGAATGGCCAAGTCTGAAAAGTGGTCGGACGAGCTTCAAAATATGTTTACATGCGATAGTGAGGACAGACGAGTGTCCAATGGTGAAACTGCATGAGTCGGAATTGTTGACTGCAAAACGCGTAAAACGTAAGAGGGCATGATGGTGCAGTTCAACGGAGGGTTTGTATATTTGCGGATTTGCGGGAAAGTGGCTAAGTATGGAAAGTGTGATTTTGTGTAAGCTTTCAGGGAGCATAGTGAAGGGAAGCATGTACAGTCTTTGGATCGCGGGTTCTCGGGTTCAAAAGTGGGCCTCTAATGCTCCATGTCTTAGAAATAGTACCCAGACTTGCGCGATATAGAAATTGAGAAGCGGACCTGCGGGTTGAACATTGCACTTCTATTGTTCTGTGTCCTCCAAACATCACTCGGAGTTCAATGATATACAAATTGATAGGCTAACTTACATACTTACGACATTTTTTGGATCGCGGGTTCTCGGACTGGCGTGCTCAAAATTGGGCCTCTATTGTTCTGTGTCCTACAAATAGCAGGTAAAGTTCCGCGATATACAAATTAGTTGACAGACTGTAGGACTGGCGCCTTCAACATTGCAATTGTCTACATGTATAAGATATATCATATATGTTACATATCTAACATTATCTAAAAACCGCGACCATAAAATTAGTTGAGCAGTATGTGTACAAATCAGGGAAAACTAAATATGCATATTTTTCAAGTATGTATGAATCGCCATTTTTTTCGATCGCGGGTTCTTGGGCTGGCGGGCTCAAAATTGGGCCTCTATTGTTCAGTGTCCTACAAATAGTACCCAGAGTTTCGCGATATAGAAATTGACAGACGGACTCCAGGACCGACGGGTTCAAGATTGTGATTATCTACATGTACAAGATACAACATATATGCTACAAAGCTAAGTTTCGGGTGGAAGTATGTATACCACACACATGGGGCATGAGTGCTGGATGGTGCCCACGTAGGAATCTGTGGCCATATAATTCACGAACTATGAAAACGAATGGTGGTTGGTTGGACTCGTGATGTAGAGATATCGATGGACATGAAATCTGACACTACGCTGTCCAGGAACCCACGAGCATAGACATGGATTACGCAAGTTTTGGATGCAAGATGTACAATTAGAACACATGGAATAAGAGTTCGATAACGCCTAGCAGAGAACCTGTGGGCATAAAATTGGCTAAGGGAACGAAATTTCTCGGTCGGACTCTTGGTACATATTTCATAATTATGTGCAACACCAACTGTGTTGTGACCAGACCAGTATGTGTACAAAGCAAGGAAAACTAAATATCTACCTTTATAATGTATGGGCATGAGATTTTATAGAGCATGTAGGGATATCGCATTCCATACTTGGCCACTTTCTGGATCGCGGGTTCTCGGGCTGGCGGGCTAAAAATAGGCCTCTATTGTTCCGTGTCCTACAAATAATACCTAGAGTTCTGCGATATACAAATTGACAGGCGGATTTGTGGGTTGGATTAGATTTTATAGAGCATGTACACTTTTTGGATCGTGGGTTCTTAGGCTAAAAAATGGGCCTCTATTGTTCCGTGCGTTACAAATGGCACCCAGAATTCCGTGATATACAAATTTATGAACGGATTTTCGGGTTGGCTGGATCAACATTGTACTTCTATTGATTTCGTGATATATAAGTTGAGAGACGAACTCCAGCGCTGGGGAGCTCTAAGAAAGGAGCAATACATACTAAATATGTACTTTTATAAACTACGAACATGACATTTTATAGAGCATGTACAAAGTTACGCAATATACAAATTGAGAATGCAGATTTGCGGTATGGCTGGCTCAACATTGCACTTCTATTGGTCCGTTTCCTCCAAACAACACTCGGATTTCCACGATATACAAATTGACAGACGGACTCCACGACTGTCGGGATCACAATTGAATATGTATTACACATTACATGTAATATGTAATACATATTACATGTAATATGTACAATATGAAACGAGCAAGCAGACAGTCGGGGTGGCAATATAAAAGTAAGTGCAAATATGAACACGTGTATCCGCCAGTTCCGGGCCTAGAAATTTTCCGAGGAACTAGTAATCCATACTAAATATGTACTTTTATAAAGTATGGATATCAGACGGATCCCTCATTCCATACTTAAACACTTTTTGGATCACGAGTTCTCGGGATGGCGGGTTGAAAATTGGACCTCTATTGTTCTGTGTCCTACATATAGCACCCAGACTTCCGTGATATACAAATTTATCGGGGGACTTTGGGTTGGCTCACTCAACATTGCACTTCTATTTTCCCGTGTGCTCCACGTAACACTGGGAGTTCCATGATATACAAATTGACAAATGGAGTCCAAGACTAGTGGGTTCAAGATTGCAATTGTCTACATGTATAACATATAACATATATGTTATATAGCTAACATTATCTAAAAAAAATATTTTCAAGTACTAAATTATTAATAATGAATATTGATATTGTACAATTTAATTAAAGAAAATTAGCAAATGAGTCGCAAGGTTCCAGTCCGGGTCCAATTGTAGATCCCCAAAGTGTTAGGCGCAAGATTAGATGGACATGAAATCTACTAGTTCGCCGTCTGGGAAACCACGAGCATAGACATGGATTACCAAGTTTTGGATGCAAGATGTACACTCGGAACACGGGGAACGAGATTTTGATAACGCGTAGCGAGGAACCCGTGGGCATAAAATTGGCTAAGGAAACCAAAGGGCTCGGTCGGACTTGTACTAGATATTTCATAATTCATGTGCAACACCAACTGTGTGGTGACCAGATCAATATGTGTAGAAACCAGGAAAAACTAAATATGGAACTTTATAAAGTATGGACATGAGATTTTATAGAGCATGTACGGATATGGAATTCTATACTTGGCCACTTTCTGGATCGTGGCTTCTTGGGTTGGCGCGTTCAAAAAATAGGCCTCTATTGTTCTGTGTCCTACAAATAGCACAACGAGTTCCGCGATATACAAATTGACAAGCAGACTTGCGGGGTGGCTGATATTTTATAGAGCATGTACACTTTTTCGATTGCGGGTTGTCGGGTTGGCGGGGTCATAAACGAGCCTCTATTGTTCTGTGCCTTACAAATAACATCTACAACTCTGTGATATACAAATTGACAAGCGGACTTGCGGGCTGGCCGGGTCAACATTGTACTTCTAGTGATTTCCGCGATATACAAATCGACACACAGAATCCAAGGTTGGAGGGCTCCCAAAAACAAGCAATACATACCAAATATGCACAGATCCCTTATTCCATACTTGGCCACGTATTTGGATCACGGACTTGTGGGCTATAAATTGGCCCTCTAATGTTTCGTGTCCTGCAAATAACACCCATAGTTAGGCAATATACAAATTGACAAGTGGACTTGTAGGCTGGCTGACTCAACATTGCACTTCTATTGGATGGCGGACCTGCAGGATGGTGGGCTCTAGGCGGGAAAAACAAACAAACACACTTGCAAACAAGTTCGACAAATACAAAGAGTAAACAAAAAACTGTTTAGTATGGAAGATGGGCAGAAAAAAACACACCTTTGCATGGATTCCTCCACAGCTCTGGTTAGGAGTTCTTTGCGGCGTCTAGTTTTCCTGTTTGTTTCTATGAATAAAAGTACAAAACAAAAGGGATATGAACATAAGTTAACATGTAAAGAAAAAGACAAGCACTATGCACATATACTAAAAAAAGTAGAATAAGATGAATAGAGTAACAAATAGTTTTTAGAAGGATGTACCTTTTTTTTGCTTTTTTGCATAATGTTTATTTTATAATTCAAGTACAACACCAATTGTATGGTCACCATAGCAGTATGTGTAGAAATCAGGGAAAACTAAGAAGCTGGATAATTGTTTTGTTTTTTTTTCCAACAAGCTATACAGATATGCTTTAAAACATAGAAATACGACTTTGCAATATGTTTGATGTATATCTCATAATTCAAGTGCAATACCAATTGTATCATGATCAAACCAATATGTGTCTAAGATAAACATACTGTATTGAGGAATGGGCACATTCGACCAGACATGATCAATAAGTGTGTTTTGCAAATGGCTTGTGTTGTTCAAAAGAAAGCAGAGACTGTATTTGCACATGTAGTTTTCCAATTCTTTAGTTCTGCCATTATTTTGTAGCATGTAAATATTGAAGTCTCCTACAAGTACAATGGGTCCGTTCAGATGGAAATGGCACAATGCATTGGAAATAACATCTACTATGTTGGAGAATGCTGCATGGGGAGAAACATACATATTCAATATTGCAACTTCTGTTTCATGGAAAAAAAAAATTCAAGCACCGCTTCAACATTCTTTTCTTCGATATGTATATGGTCCAAAATTGGTACATGTTTTTTCACCAATATCATCACCCCATGTGTAATGTAACTTGATATGCAGTTGTGATTTGGGAATTGTTGGTTCTGCATGCATAATGCCATGTGTGTTTCCTGCAAGCACAAAATATCGGATTGCATTGTATCATAGTCATTCAGTATATAATCCATGTGTGGATTTAAGCTATGTGTGTTAAGCGAGAGAATTGATACAAATGAATTTGTTTGTATGAATTGGTAATCATAGTGCAGTTGCCATTTTACGGTGGTCCTGAGTCGTTCCATTTCAATATCAACTTTCTGTTTCACTTTGAAGTTATCTTTTGTGAGAGGACTTAGTAAATATAAGGAATCTATGCTTTTGACACGAGACAGTGCTGTGTATACAAGTCCATGTATCCGAATTCCAACAGGCTGAAATGCAACATTATCAAGTGCTAGTCCTTGTGATCCGTGGACTGTATGTGCACATGCAAGTTTAATTGGAAACTGTTTTCGAATCTTCAGTCGACCTATCTTTTCTGATGTCGATACTGGCTTTGATATTTTCAAAATAGGTGTCCAATCGCTTCCAGTGTTTGAATTATATAGATAAGACAAATTGTTTGCTTGTCGCTTGCCTATATGCGGTTCATGGAACTTAATCCAAAGGACATCAAGTTTTTCTGTTTTTGTATAGCCTTTCAGTATTCCATCTGCACCATTGACCAAGCCATCCTGTGAATCATAGTTATAGGCATATATTTCAACCAACATTTCTAATTTGAGGATAAGTTGAAAATGTAAAGTGACTGTATGTTCATGATGTGGCACATTTCCCTGGTTGTCTTCTTCTAGGTCAATTGAATTGATGATGATATCATTTCCAGGCATGATCGATAGCATGTGGCTGTTATGCATCGCAACATCCTTATTTCTATAGAACAGGTAAGGGAACATTGGGTTTGCTGGTGCAGGCAACAAGCACCTCGAATTGATATATGTTAAGTCATCATATGTTTGGTTGTTTGTGCACATTCTATTCAGAATTGCAATGAATGTTTCATCTGTCTGCCGCATTGTAGTATGCAAATCAAAGCATTTAATATTGTCTCTCCAGAAGTCACGGGTCATTGTTTCCATGTTAACGGTAGGTTGTTCAAATATCAAAGAATCTTGGATGGGCTGTGCCTGGTAAAGATCCCCACAGAATATCATGTCAATGTTTCCAAAGTATTTCGTGTGCACATGCTTTATGCTTCTTAGCCGGTTGTCAATGGAATACAAGAACCGACTCCTAATCAAAGATGCTTCATCTATAAAGACAAGTTGGAGTTCCTCATAAATCTTAGACAATGTATCCAACATTTCCTTGCTAAGTGGAAGAAACCGTGACTTGTTAAAGGTATTAAAAATGCAAAGTGGACTATTGTTCCACTTGCATTATATGCAGCTTTTCCTGTATATGCAACTATTAGGCCCTTTGGTTTCATAGGATCAGAGGAATTGTTTGAATCATAAATTCGTATAAGCATTTGGAACAATTATTTCGCTGTGAATGTCTTGCCCGTTCCTGCTCTGTCTATAAGGAACAAGTGCACAGGACTGTCCATGTTCAAGCGTTTTTTAAGAGCAATGTCCTTTAGAATTGTTTGTTGTTCGCGATTCAATAGACATCTTATTCTATGGTATTCATTATTTTCAATTAGGAAAGGATGTTTTGTGACTTGAAAACCAAGATTCATACATTTTTCACTTCCACTTGCTGGAGGACGAGGAAAATCTGCTTGCAAGTCATAGGACTCGGAATGAGTTCTTGTTGTTTTTCGGTTTGTGAATGTCTCATCATGATGGTTAGGGTTTACTAGGTCATTAAATGCAACTTCTAGATCACCCCATGTTGGATTAACATTGTAGGTAAATCTAGCTTCATTGATGTGCACTATAGTCTCAGACGCAACATACACAACCTCCCATGTAGAGTAGTTATGTTTTAATGTCTCTTCATTTTCATCGAACGGAGCGTACAACAACAATTTTTCTCTACAATAGTTTTCATAGTCACAATGTTTATTGTATTTGACAAACCGTATCACAAAGGGTTTTTTTCTTTTTGATATGGGTGCACCATTCTTTTTGTAATGTGATACGAATTCTGCTAAGCAGATATGCCTAATATGAGATGGACGCTGGAGGTAATAATCAACAATAGAGAGACATAACACGTCTTCTGAATTGTCAGGCTCTTGTTCTAGCAAAACTGGTGGTTTAAGCACAAATGTGCATTTTTCAAGTGGATATGTGTTTATGAAGACACATTTTCTTGAATTACAAGTGAGGGGTAGGGAAATTGCAATGTGAACTACTTGCTGAGAAGACATTTGTTGAAGATTAAACAATGTATTTCCAAGTGTGCGTATCATTTGTATGGCATCAATATGACTTCTTTCTTGTTCTTTGCGTATTCTTATGAATGCACTTGTCATAGATTTGTCAACCTTTGTCATATACGAGGCACAATAAATTGTTGCAACATATGCATTGGGCACATACTGCACATCTGTACTTTCTTTCCACATAACTGGCATGTCCATGGAGAAACTGTTGTTCCAAATATGGGAAAGTTTTTCGTTTAAGGAAAAATGTTGGTTGCCTAAGCGTACATTGTGTGGCTTGGATGTACTCATCTTCTGATAGATTTAGCTCTGTCAAGAAGGCATTGAAGCTCATTAGCTCGTCAAATTGTCCTTGTTCTAGAAATGAGAACAAGGATTTAGATTTCTCAACAACAACATTGTCCTCTAAACTAAGTGGCTCTATGATTCTTGTAGCTCTCATTGGTGGCACAAGAAAGTTGTATCTACAATGTGAGTTTTTTCATTTTCTACTACTTCTTGTATGGTAATGTCTATGGAATTTGGTAAGTTCTGGATCCAAATGATCGGTGTTGCATGTTATGTATTTATCCACAAACTGTTCGATCTCTGAATTTTTATCAGCTCCATAGATTGGTGCACCCTCTATCCACAACAATGTGTGGTCATGGTCATTTCCCCTATTCTAGAATTCAATCACAAAAAATAGTCTGATATTTTTCTGAAAAACATTTCATCATGGCATATCAATTGTCTCAAAGCATTTATTCTATGTCTATAGTAGCGAGTACATGTCACTGGGTATTTTCTTATGAGGTAGTCAATGTCATTATTTTCCAGTGTATCAGTTTCTTTTTTACATTTCCTGTTCCTATGCAGGTCAAATACGTCAGCTACCAATGGATCCCAACAATGCTCTGCACTTGTAAATGTGATGAAAAAGTTGGAGGGCCCAATCGCTGGATCATTGCAAAAATTGTTTTTTTTTGTTTTGTTGCAAATAGTTAGGAGAGGTGCAAATATTTTTGAAATCTATGTATCCAATATCAAATTTCAGATTTTTTTTCTAGGTTTACTTTGTACTTCACATCCTTGGACAACAACTTTCTTCCTTGTAACTAGCCTTTTCTTATTCGGACCCACATGCAGGAGAGAACTTGCTCTATTATTATGCACATTGTTTTGAAAAACAAATTTGTTATGTGACAGGAGACGTAACCGCTTGAATGTAGCAGCTCCCATCGAACTATTTTATGATAACTGAATTGTTCTGTAATATTAGTGGCATGTGGATCTCCATAGAAGAGTGTTGGAAAGTTCATTTCCTTAGCGAATTTGTCCTTGAATATTCCAAGTGGACGATGCCCCTCAGCAGGTGCAATTTCGACAATCTTGTCTTGCAAGTCACGAATGCACTGTGAATCAGTGAATCCATGCACCAATGTCTCAGCAGGTGTTTCATTCTCCGATTCATCACTTGTATCAAATTCACTAGGATTTTCGAGAGTGTCGACAAAGTTGCCATCCTCTTCTGCAAGAACACTGTTCCAGTTGTCATTTATACAAATGTTTTGTGCTTTGTACAGGGCCCTGGAACATAATTTCTTTAATGCTTTCATAACATCATGCACACACACTTTTCCTGTCTGATAAGCGTTTTTGTATCACAAGCGTCTTTTCAGAGCCACACCAATTGTCATCATATTGCCAATGAATTGTGGCAAGAATTTTTGCACGACATCCAGCTGAACATGTACATTAATAAATGATCCTGTTAAGCCCATTTGGGGTCGTTTATAGCCCCAAGGCCTGATTTGAGAAAATACAATCCGTAGAGACATAAGTCTCTCCTCAAGTTCCGTAAGTGCACTTACATCTGGTAGTGGTGTATTACATCTGATTTGGTCAGGGGTTGCAAACTGTGGCAATTTTCCATTTTCAAGCGAACGTTTGCATGGAAGACAAATTTTGCCATTGGAAAATGGTTTATTGTGCGTTGTCAAGCGGAGGTATTCTACTTGTAAATCAGGCGTGAAAGACTTACTATTTTTTGAGAAATTCTATTGTTCACAAATTGCACATGCAATGGAAGGAGTGTCTTTAATTTGTTTTGTGTAGGTCTGTCTTGCATTTTTATTTTGCAGAGAAGTATGGGTAGAAACTGTTTCATGGTTTTCATTGGTAGTAGTGCATGGTGTTGCTTTTAGCCCACGAAATGTCACAGTTGCATGACCATTATGGGATATGTGACTGCACCTGTTTCTGTTATGTTCTTCATGAAATTTTTTCTTTAGATTGTGATATGTGAGTTTCTCTCTAAAAGCAACCGTAGCAATGTATTTTTTTCTTTCGTGCATGACCTTTTTCAAGTTGTGGTAACTTACTCTATGTTTCTTTCCCAAGGGCATGATGAGCTGATGGCAATTGGGATGAATTTCACTTTGACTCAGGTCCTGATAACCTAGTCCAAGTTTTTTTTTAAGGCTTGTATGGCCTCATCACAACTGGGACGAATTTGACGCATAACTTTTTTCAAGTTGTGATAACTGACTCTACATTTTTTGTTTAAGCCCCGCATGGCCTCATCACAACTGTGATAAATTTCATGCATGGTTCTTTTGTTCAAGCCCTATATGGCCATATCACAACTGGGAGGAGTTTCATGGATATGCCTGCCACGCGTATGCAGATTCGATGCAGTTTGGGTGGCATGGACATTTAACCCTGAACCACCGATATGTCCAAGCAAAGGTTCATAATGGATATGTGTTGTATCTATTTTCAACGAGAGGATGTCAATTGTTCAATCATAATTTGAATCAGTAGACTAGGAATGGACAGTGCCATCCGGAAAGGTCGACCAGACTTGAATATTCACTTTGAATATCATAGAAAACCATTGGAAACAGAATCTACAACCCTCCACATTCCCTTTTTCATATGGAAGCGCCATGTTTACAAGGTATTCCTGCCAACTTCCAACTGTCGGCATATTTTCTGGGAGATATGGCCAAAGGTGTTGATGCAAGCACCTAAAAGCCTGTTGGCTGCCGCCTATAATTGCATTGCAAAAGGACTGTATAGTGTAAAGTTGCATCGACTACACATCAAACTCCATTACTTCCAAACAACAAATTTCATTGAACATACTATCTCCACAGCTAGACACAACATTTGTTGCTAGTTGTAAACCATGGCAATCTATGCAATGCATAATCCATTTCCACTGCGATTCAAGGTCTTTGCAAATGAGGGACAAGTAAATATGAGGTCCTCAACATTGCAGATGGACATTTTTCTATACAGTAGTGGTTCATAATGACCACTGACAACATTGACATCATGGAACAAGATGCAATATGGATTGTCAGATGCAGTTTTGTTGAATAGTAGATATATTGTTTTTCTTGTAAATGACCATATTCCAACTGATATATTGAGCTAGTTAGACAACCACCGTATAAAAAATGTATCTCCCCAAAGCTCCCTCTCATATGCAGGAAGAACTGGAGATGCAGGAAACCACAACTTTAAAAAATACGTAGCGACATCATGTATTCCATGCAACTACCGAAGAAAATAAGATTCCACTTCGTATTCATAGGACTCCAACGCCTCAGTGTCACCATTTTTTCAACAACCCAAGAAATAATCTAACAATCCATTGCGCAGCTTGGTCGACGAATACCGGAAATGCAGTAGAACCTGAAATGTATCGAAAAGGCAATCCCCTATAGTATACAAGAATGCATCCAATCTAAAAAGGCCATTGCTATGAAAAACCATGTCAATGATGTCATGTACAATGGACTATGTATCTATTTCACACGACTCAACATCTATTACTTCTTTCATCTTTTGAAATGTGATTTTGAAGTTGTTTGTTAGATACTTCCAGTTTGCATGAAAACAGAGAAAAGGGGAAAAAAAAAAAAGTAGAAAAAAAAGGAAAGCAAAATAGGAAAACTACAAGCATGGAACTGGGTACCAATCCCCATATGTAACTTTCAACCTTCTTCTTCTCAAATTCAATCCCCCCTAGTCCCCATAGTAGATGACAAGAAAACAAACCTACACTAGAAAGTGAACCAAACAAAAGAAACAACACAAATAAATAACAACATGAATTTACTCAACAGAAAGACAACAGGTGGATGTAGTTTTCTGACCCACATAATAAAAGCATTCTCTGTGTCTACACCCCGACGGATGGTAAACCCCTCGGCATTGGAATTTTCAAAATAGCTATGGAGGTGGCAGCTGACATATGAAGACACATGGTTTCCAGAAACATAAATTGAGAGCACAGACAAAGATGGTTTGCAACAGAATTTAGAGGTAGGGACTCCCACCATTGAAAAATAGCAACAATAGGGAAACTTACTCGTCAATGAGGGATGACAAGAGCTTAGCCCTAAGAAAACTGGAAACCGTAACAACAGGTCCAACAACTTGCAAAGTTGAAGAACAAAAAACCAGTGAGCAACCACGAAGAGGTCCAACTACAACTGCATGACCTCAACTTTGCAAAGTTAAATCAAACAAGAACAAGAACCATGGAACGAAGCAACGAACAAGCATCGACCACTGAAGCAATGATGCTGACCATCAAAAAAATGGAAACAAAACCGTATTGCAACACATCTATACAATAAACATTTAAGATTGCTAGACCTATTAGGTAGACACTAAAGACTGTCAGGACCGTTGAAGGGCGTAGCCCTGTGTAAACATTTAATAAAAAATGCAGCGTGGCAGGTCTGTTCTCTCGAAGCACGCAACAATAAAGAAAAAATCACACATAGTAATATGCTAGAGAATGTATTCTAGCTAGCATAAAATGCTAAAGGAATCATTCAAGATAATGCTAGCATTAATCCACCTTCGACCAATGCATAAGAAAATAAATGATTCAAAAGGACCATATACAATCAAATACTTTGGATATGGAAACATACATAACATTGGGAATAAAGAAGCCAGCAATAAGACCTCCAATCTATTGTCCAATTAGATCTTGACAGACACGGTACTTTCTATTATATAAAAATTGATGTTTTCACTTCCCTAGTTCCAACAATAGATAATATGGAAATATTTGTGGTCAATGCACAAAATAATACGAGGTCAACGATTTATCGATCGCTATAGTCCCTCTATGCCTACGACATGGACTAACAAGATAAAACCTTATCAAAAGTGTTCTTTCTAATTCCTCATGTCCTCCTTGCCCCTCATTCCTTCCTTTTATTCACCAAAAGTAGTTTTCAAGTAGTTCAACTACCTTTAGTTACTAAAATTAAATAACTTTAGATAATAATATGACAACTTATTTACGATAAGGATAAATAATAATAATGATATATAATAATAAATAGGTGGGGTCCTATTAGAATATGAAGGATTGTGCTCGTTTTACCATTGACAATACCCTTGTCACCCAACCATAGGCTAAAGCCACCCTCCGAGCACCTTGACCTTGACAGAGAGAAGAATCTTGGTAGCAATCCAATAGCCAAGCAAGGCTAATGCACCAAGAAATAAGTAACCAAGATGATCAGATAGTCTCACCCAAAACTGGCGCAACACCTTCCCCAGGAATTGCGCACAAGACTGCTAGACTGCAGTGCGCAGAAACTGGCTTTCTGTGATTATGAGAGTGTGTCAAATGAGAGACTGGTGCCTTGTATTTATACTATTCTTAGCAGACTTTCCTGGGCCGACTTCTCTCTCTGGGTACTAATTAATTCATATTAATTATCTATCTTCAATCGACATCTCGTCTAGGGTTTCCTTCATTTCTTTGCTTCCTTCCAGAACATTCTAATCTTTTCAAAGGTCACAATAGAGGTTCATGCCTTCCGAAGCTACCATAATATCAACACTCCCTCCTAGCTAGGGATGTATAACTGATAATGGTCTTGAGCACAAAGATACCGTTCAACTGGTAGTATCACGAGCACTGTCATTATTATCCAACTGAATAATTTCCATGACAACTAGTACAATATCAATTGATAGAACACAATTGTGTTTATCCATGATAGTATGTAACTACTCAAATTGTGACACATAGTCACAAACAGTGGAACAAATCCACCACAGTAGTATATCTCTATTGTTTGGGGATAGGCAGTCTCCATAACATCATCTGATATCAATTTGCACAGAAAATATTGTTTAAAATAAACTGAATCATTTGGGCCAATCTTTCACTCACATCTGTGATATCTAAAAGAATATCTGCCCTGGCTTATTCTTCTCAAGCAAGGAAGAATGATTATTCTGATTTTTGAGCCTGGACCATTCCTCACCCTGGGCCATTCCTCCGACACTAAACAAAGTGTAACATGGAGAGAATGAATCTACCCTAAGGAATACTTGTCCCTGATTGCTGATACTGGACCATTCCCCACCCTGGGCCATTCCTCTGACACTAAACAAAGTGCAACATGTAGAGAATAAATACACCCTAAGGAATGATTGTCCGGACCATTTCCCCTGTTAACCACAAGAGGAAATGACTGTCCTGTATCAACCTCCAAAATGGACCATTCCTCATGTTAACCATAATGAGAAATCGCTGTTCGGCGAGGCGGGTCAGTCTTCTTGAGTAATCCTCAAGAAGAGAGAATGCCCTAGACCACTCCCCATGTTAACCACAATGGGAAGTCTCTGTCTATGATACATCGACAATCTGGACCATTTCCCATGTTAACCACAATGGGAAATCGTTGTCCGTCAGAAATCTCAATCCACTTTTTGAACAGGAAAGAATCTGCCCAAGCTGGGCTATTTTTCAATCTCGAAAATAAATGTTTTCAATAATATTTTTAGTTCTCCCTCCCAACCTGGAGAGTCATTTCTTCCCTTTCAGCTAAGGGAGTTATTTCCATGATCCCCATCTTCTCTCAGAAATATGCAAACTTTATTCTGGATAGAGGTTTTGTCAGGATGTCTGCTGTCTGCTCATCAGTGGGGATATGCTCGAGCTTTGCCTCTCCTTCCTGGACTTTATCTCGAATAAAGTAGTATTTGATCTCAATGTGTTTCAACCTTTCATGAAACACGAGATGTTCTGATAATTTTATACAAATATGATTATCACAATGTATTATGGTCGATTCTAGAATCTAATCAAATAAATCGGAGATTAACTTCCTTAGCCATATTGATTCTATGCATGCTTCACATGCTGTGATATACTCTACTTCTGCCGTGCTTAGTGCGACAGACTTCTGTTTCCTGTTGCCCCAAGATATCATAGCAGAGCCCAAGCTGAAACACATACCTGAAGTGCTCTTTCTGTCTTCTACACTCCTGCCCAATCTGAGTATGTGAATCCATGAAGCTGTATATCATTGGATGCGGTATATCTCAAGCCATAGTTTAATGTCCCACAAATATATATTAATACATGCTTTGCAACTATCCAATGCTCATGTCTCGATTCCACCTGGAACTGGCTTAGTGTATTTACGACAAAGCAAATGTCTGGTCGAGTATTTACCAAATACATCAATGGCCCAATTAGTTGTTGATATAGAGATGGATCTACTGGATCAGAATCTGGATCTTTCACTTTTCTTATATCCATATTCATAGGAGTGTGCATGGACTTACAATCCATCATTCCAAAATTTTGAAGGATATTTATTGCGTACTTTCCTTGTCCAAGGAATACTTCACCACACTTCTGCCATACTTCTAGTCCCAAGTAATAATGCATGAGACCTAGATCTTTCATATCAAATTCAGAAGCTAGTTCCTTCTTGCACTGGATGATGAGAGACTCTTCATCTGTTATGAATAGATTGTCAACATATAGTAGTATAATTATAGGTGCATTGTCCACGACTTTGTAGTAAAGGTTTGGATCTACACGACTCTTGGAGAAACCAAGTCTCGTTAGATAATTGTCCATTCTGGCATACCAAGCTCTTGGAGCTTGCTTGAGTCCATATAGAGATTTCTTTAATCTACAAACGTGAGTGTCTCTGGAATGTACCTCAAACCCTCGAGGTTGTTCAATAAATACTTCTTCTTCAATTGCTCCATTGAAAGCTATCTTTACATCCATCTTATGTAAGTTCCATCCCATGGAAGCAACACGAGATATGATAGCTCTAATGGAAGTATATCTAGAAACCAGAGCAAAGGTTTTGTCATAATCTTCTCCCTCCTTCTGGGAGAACCCTCTAGCTACAAATCTTGCCTTGTATTTATCCACGCTTCCGTCTGCTGCATGTTTGATCTTATATACCCATTTTGAAGTTACCACTAATTTTTCTTTAGGTCTAGGTACGATTTCCCATACATCATTTTTCATAATGGATTTGTGTTCTTCCGTCATAGCTTCTTTCGATTGTCCCTTTTGAACTGCTTCTTCAAATGTGGTAGGTTCTTCATCTAGAAGTTTCGTCATATAAGCTGCATAACTTGAGAATCTTTTAGGCCTCTTACTCTTTTTTAATGTTCCTTCTGGAACCTTGCGTCTTTCTGCATCTTGTAAGGTAGCTTCAAGCCAAGCTGGTCATTTCTTGGTCTTAGGTACAATATCTGAATCAATGTTTTCACATGGTTCCATAGGATGACCAGGTTGTTCCTTTTCGTCATTTTTCGTTTTCTGTGATTTCATCATTAGGTTCTTCAATCTCTTCTTCTTCTATAGTTTCTTCTATGGATTTCTTGAAAGCCATCCTTTCATTGAATGTTACGTCTCTGCTAACTTCGATCTTGTGTTGTTCTGGAATATATATTCTATAAGCCTTGGATGAATCAACGTATCCCATGAATATCCCCTTCTTTCTTGAGGGTTCTAGTTTATTCCTTTTATCCTTGGGAATGTGAGAGTAAACATGACATCGAAATATTTGTAGGTTTTCCACATTAGGTTTCTTACCTGAGAAGGCTTCTTCTGGTGTCATGTCCTTCAATATACGATGAGGAATTTTGTTCTGCACATATATTGCTGTCATTGCTACTTCTTCCCATAAGAACATGGATAGACCTTGATCAGTCAATAAGGATTTTACGGTTTCTTCAATAGATCTGTTCTTTCTTTCTGCTACACCATTTTGTTGAGGATTATGAGGAACCGTCAAATCCCTCCTAATCCCTGCCGATTTGCATAATGCAATGAATTCCTTTGAGGTATATTATCCTCCATTATCTGTTCTTAAAGTCTTGATATTCTTGTTTGTGAGGTTCTCTATCTCTGCTTTGAATTATTGAAACTTGTTAAATACTTTGTATTTTGTCTTCAATAGATATAGCCAAGTCTTTCTTGAATAGTCATCTATGAAGATTACATAGTATAGGGATCCTCCTAGATATTTAATTGGCATCGGACCACAAACATCTGAGTGTATCAGATCTAGAATCTCCTTAGATCCGTTGTTTCTACTTGGGAATGATTTCTTGATATTCTTCCCAAGAGCACATCCTTCGCAGATTCCTTCATGTGTAGATTTCAATTCTGGTATTCCTTCAACCATTCTTCTGAGAAAAGGTAATGCTTGATAATTAATATGAGCGTACCTTCTATGCCAAAGTTCATTGGGGTTGACTTCATTGTGTACAAGAGCTTCTTCATTTTATTCTAGTAGTATATATAGATTTCCTTCACGACTTCCAATAACCCTAGCATTCTCTATGCTGGAGTCTTTATGCCATGATAACACTTTTCTATCCATGAAATCTGTTCTGTTTCCTTTGTCTTCTAAGCAAGATATGTATACACGATTCTTTTCTAAACCAGGTACATATAAAACATTGGTTAGGTGAGCGTTGTTTCCTGTTTTCAATTTGACAAAGGCTTGTCCAAATCCTTCCACTGGTTAAGTGATTTTGTCTCCAAGATCTGCTTTGTACGATGTCTTCTTCTCATTTAGATTTGAGAGTCTGGCTTGATTTCTCATCATGTGTTTAGAAGCTCCACTATCGATTATCCACATGTCATCTTCAATCATTCCGGTGAGTGCTAAGTAGTGTAGAAGACTGATTGTTTCACTCATGTCTTCGGTTGACTGGTAGCTGGTCATGCCTTGATCCAAAAATTCAACTCTGACGTTTTTTTTCTTCTGAGAGAGGAAAAAGGTGCACTGAACTAGGGCACATCTGAATATCTTCTCCTTGAGCGAGATGCTCCATCACAAGGTGCCGGATCTGAGATTTAGGGTTTCTGTAACTGCTTCTGCTAGTAACCCTAGCGACAATGTCTTGGAAGCTTCTCCTGCTAGTAACCCTAGCGACAGTTCCTTAGCGAGCTCAATATCCTAATGGCTAGGTTTCCTTCCAGTGGTTAGTTTGAATGAAGGAGGTGTGGGCCCATAACCTATTAGAATATGAAGGATTGTGCTAGTTTTACTATTGACAATACCCTTGTCACCCAACCATAGGCCGAAGCCACCCTCCGAGCACCTTGACCTTGATAGAGAGAAGAATCTTGGTAGCAATCCAATAGCCAAGAAAGGATAATGCACCAAGAAATAAGTAACCAAGCCGATTAGATAGTCTCACCCAAAAATGGCGCAACACCTTCCCCAGGACTTGCGCATAAGACTGCTAGACTGCAATGCGCATAAACTGGCTTTCTGTGATTCTGAGAGTGTGTCAAATGAGAGACTGGCACCCTGTATTTATAGTATTCCTGGAAAACTTGCCTGGGCCGACTTCTCTCTCTGGGTATTAATTAATTCATATTAATTATCTATCTTCAACCTACATCTCGTCTAGGGTTTCCTTCCGGAACATTCTAATCTTGTCAAAGGTCACAATAGAGGTTCATACCTCCCGAAACTACCATAATATCAACAGGTCACTCATTATTTTTCATGTCAAATACTTCTTATAACTCCATAATAATTTTGCAATATAAAAATCAACATCTACTTGTATCCCCCAAAAATAACATGATATTTTTAGTTTTCAAAATTAAATACCATGGATCTGATGTCTGTCTAAAAATAGTATCAAAGTCAAAATCATTGTCTTAAGAAAAAATTAAAACAGTACACATAACTTCTTTTTAAAGAATTCTTCCCTTTCTTTTAGAAAGTCTTCATATTGAGACTTTCCCCCCTTCAAGTTCCTCTATTTCTGGATGCACATCACTCAAATTGTTTCATCTTGTAACTCCCGTAATAATTAGTAAATGAAAATATATGACATAAAAAATAAACTGAAAACACCATTTATCAAAATATATTCCATGTCATCAAACACTTGTGTCTTTCTTGCTGCCCAAACATATTTAGTCTCTTATCCCTTCCTCCTCTATTACCTCTGCTATCTCCTCCTACTAAAGAAGCTCGTTATTGCCATGATTAATGCAAGATATTTAAGTTAAAAACAAGACACACCATCATAAACATCTATTACAAAATTTGTTAAATATGAATTAATTATGGCTCTTAATATAACATGGTGAATCAAACATAGAAGGGGAAATATGAGTGGGAATAATGAATAAAGGGAAGAATGACAAAACACCATCATCATTAATACTTTCAAATCTATCCTCTTATCCACTTTGGAATTTCAACTTCTTAAATGCCTCTTTAATATAATAGCTCATCATATTTATAATTATGATCATGGATAAATGACAATTATATATGGAAAATGAATGATGAATGATCGAGATTTATGAAAAAAAATATGAACTTGAATAAATGACAATTATATATGGAAAATGAATGATGAATGATATATGAAAAAAGGAATATTTTATGGTAAGTGATAAATACATGAGAGGAAAACAAAATAATTTATATAATATAATCCAACTCATCCATCCACTTTCTTAATAAGCTTTGAATAACTTTGCCTTCTTTTTTAATTCCAAAATTCATACATGTAAATATTAATCATCATCATGAAAAATTTATGAATCACTCCTTATAACATTCACGGTAAATTTTTATCATTTTTAATCATCAAATATGTGGCCATCCAACCAAACTTTAATAACCAAAAATGTGCCAAATTATCCAAATATATCATATACCATTAAAATCCAAGAGGAGTATAATGGCCATAACTTATGAAAATGCATAATGTTGTCCATAACACTCTATTTTATTCTCCAAAAAAAATGTAGTCTACAGTAACCAACAACATTGGTTCCAACAAATCCAATAAACCATTTGAGCTAGAATACTGATATTCACAACTTTAACTATAAGCTTCTACTGAGGGTTTGAAAAATAATTTCTGAAGATAGTCATGATGCAAAGAGAACGCACAACCATGATTCAACGAGCTTAAAAAGGGGTTTAAAGTTTTCTTCATATGCAACTCAAACAAGGTTGCGTGGAAGTGTAGTCCCTGCCGGGTTGAATTGGATAGGGAAAAGTAGGAGAGGTAGATGGAAACTACAACGAAGATGTGGCAAGCAACATGAAATACATGTGATATCCATGCAGTAAATGACATGTGGCCTGTAGAACCCCATTTATTTTTTGAAAGTATATAACAAAATACAATTTGTGCATAGTGGAAGAATTTTTTTTATAGACTGGTGAAAGATAAAAATGTATGAGGACATAAATTTAAAAGGAATTTAAATGCATTTGTATGACATAAATTTAAAAGAAAATAAAAAAACAGTTTTTATTTGAAATATATCAAAAGATAAATTTAAATTCATTTGTGATATAGACTGGTGAAAGATAAAAATGTATGAGGACATAAATTTAAATGAGATAAAAAACAGTTATATTTGAAATATATCAAAAAATAAAATTCTGTTACATATTAATGGAAATTAGTTTAAAACGAGATAAAAAAGTAGCTTAGTTTGAAATATATTTATTTGAAATATATCAAATAATAAAAGTCTATTACATATTTGAAATATTTCAATGCATTTGTCATATAGACTGGGACTGAGGCTCCCGTGGACCATAAGAGAAACATGTACAAGAAACATGATTGTAGAAAGAAGAAGTTGGGGATGGTAGAGTGCAATATCTGAAAAAAATTTAAATCGAAAGGTATCAGTGCTTGGCTAGACATTTCTATTTAAAAATATGGAATAACTGGGTTGATAAACAAAGCATGATGCGATCAGTAGACTTACAATGATGGTACATATGAGCCCTTTTGCTATTTGCTTGCAGCTGTCGTTTCATTGATGTCGTCGACGACTCCTAGAATCGTGGCAACTGCCTATTGCCTTTTGTCCGCGACCTGCTTCAATTCCCTTTCGAGCCATTCTTCAATGTAGCTTCTCATTGGGGCGACATTGATCTCATTCTGGATTTTTATATTGAAAAGTTCATTTTCTAATTCCCGGAAGTTGATAGAAAGATTACACAAAAAGTGATGGTTAACCTCGCCTGCAAATGTTTGAGCAAACTATGTGCCCTAGTTTCAAGGAAAGTGATGGTTTGTGATGTTTCCCACGCCTCAGTAACTAGTTCCATTCTTTTCTTGATATTATTCTCCACGTATCCTCTACAGGATGCGAGGAGGCTGGAGGATCCTTTTAAGTTGGCTGCAGGGGTGGCATGCATGGCCATTGCCAAAGGATTGGCAAGAAATGACATAAGAATCAAAGCCTCTTCCAATTCCTTGAGTCGATCCTTCAGTCTGGCATTCTTGGCCTCAATGCCTCCAATGGAATCATGAAGTGCATCTCCGCTCGCTATGTGAAGTTGACAAATTTGGGACGACCGCATGTTGGCAAGGTCAACCTCTGAACGAGATATGCCTTTCTTGTTTTTTACATCTTTTTTTTTCAATGATCAATTTTTTGGACTCGCTGTAAAAAACAATGCTCTGGAACATGAAGGATTCATCTTCATCAAAATTTTCGGTATCAGATATGTCCATTGGACCACTATGCTCGATGGCGTCTCCAGGATGATCAAGGTAGCAGAGCATGCTATCCAGATCAGGCTCAAGTTCCATTTTCTCACTCTGAATTTCAGGCTCTTCCGCCTGCCCCACATTTTTTTTCTCTTCTTGTCTACTAGAAGCTTGTGAGAACTATCAATTTTAGAGTGAAAAGGGTCGTTATCTCCTCCTTCATTTGAAGAACTCTGAGTTTCTTTGTTGTTGTGGTGGGCCATTGGAGCGATGCTCCGAGATGTTGTACTTTTTGGAGTGCTATTCGCTGATTGAACACTCTTATCACTAGGGCCTTTCCCCTGTTTCTTATACAATTTAGTGCTGCTTTGCAGTGTGTCTAGGTCACCGACATCAGAAGTAGGAGCATTGCCACGAGTGTCCATGTTTTCGGACATGTGTTTTTTGAAAAAACAATCGCTGAGGCCAAGTGTTTGTAAATGTTGTCAAAAAATATTATCGGGGTTGAAACCTCTTAGGATTTCAGCATATCTGAGGTTGAAGTTGCTAGAATGCGCTGTGAATTCGTCAATTTTGTTGAAATTTTTCAACACGAAGTCCCCAACTTTCCAAGCTAGAGGAATGAACTCTTTTTTTTTTGTTAGAATATAATGGATGTGCTCGTTTTACCATTGACAATATCACTATTGTCACCCAACCATAGGCCGAAGCCACCCTCCGAGCACCTTAACCTTGACAGAGAATCACTTCGGAAGCAAACCCTAGGCTAGATAGCCAAACAAAGGGTAGGGCACCTTTTCCAAAGGATAGCACACCAACAAGAGATGATCAGATAGTCCAAACCCTAGCCAAGTGATAGTCCAAGACAAAACTGATCTGCTAGCTGCAACAGCTGCAATGGAAGCTCTCCTTAAACCTGTGCACAAAACTAGGCACTGCAGTGGGCACAAGTGTTGCTCTGCAATTCTGAGACTGCCTGCCAGAATGAAGACCGACCTCCTATATTTATAGTAATTCTGGCTAACTGCCTGGGCCGACTTCTCATTCTGGGTATCTATCTTCATTATATATTATTTCTTCCGGCCGACTTATTCTCTTGGAGGCTAATAACCTAATATAAATTATCTTCTTGAACTGACAAGTCTCCTAGGGTTATTAGCCAACTCATTAAGGTTTCTCCTTGCTTCCTAGAGTATTCTATTCTTGTCAGGTTTACACATGGAGGTAAATACCTCCCGCAGCTACCATAATATCAACACTCCCTCCTAGCTAGGGAGGTATTACAGGTAATGGTCTTGAGCACAAAACATACCATTCATCCGATAGCATCAACATAGTCGTCTAGACTATATCATGACTAGATCATGAGCACCATCATCACCATCAATGTCATCAGCTGCATCATCTGTCAGAACCATACTCTATTTGAGTAATTAGACATGATGCTCACTCCGCAGAGTGACACAAGAGCTATTATTCTAATCTAGAAGAATAAATGTTCTAAACCAGTTTCTGTTTGGGAAAACTCTGTTCATTGATTATCTAGATGATAATCATTTTCAACACTGCTGATAGTATTCAAGGCAATCAGAACAATATCATTGAATAGAACACAACTGTGTCTATACACAACTACACTCCAATGGTACACTACCTTACCAAGTAGCACACATGTACTTGATCAATGACGTATAGTCACAAACAGTGGAACACATCCACCACAGTAGTATACATCTACTATCTTCATAACAATCATCTGATATCAACCTGCACAGAAACAATGTTATGATATACAACTGAATCATCTGGGACATTCTTCCACTCACATATGTGATATCTCGAAAGAGCATCTACCATTAAAAAGTAAGACATCAATGATGAGATATCTGGACTATTCTTCTGAAGCAAGGAAGAACAAATGTCTTGATTTCTGAGCCTGGACCATTCCCCACCCTGGGCCATTATTCCGACACTAAATAAAGTGTAACCTGGAGAGAATTAATCTTCCCTAAGGAATGTTTTTCTTTGATTGCTGAACTTGAACCATTCCTCACCCTGGGCCATTCCTCCGGCACTAAACAAAGTGCAACCTGGAGAGAATGAATACACCCTAAGGAATGACTGCCCGGACCATTTCCACTATTAACCACAAGAGGAAAAGACTGTCTTGTACCAACCTCCAAAACATACCATTCCTCATGTTAACCACAATGAGAAATAGCTGTCTGGCGAGGCGGGCCAGTCTTCTTGAGTAACCCTCAAGAAGAGAGACTGCGTTAGACCACTTCCCATGTTAACCACAATGGGAAGTTGCTGTCTATAGTACATCAATAATCTGGACCATTTTCTAGTTCTCTGTCCTTCAGAAATCTCAATCCACTTTCCTAACTGGAAAGAATCTGCTCATCCTGGACCATTTTTCGAACTGAAAAATGATTGTCCATCAATCAATAATACATCAGTGCTCCCTCCCAACTTGGGACTCATCTCTTCCTTTTTCAATAAGGAAGTCATCTCCAGAAGCTCCAGCTTGAGTACACAAACTCTTTCATCTTGGACATAAGCCTTACCAAAATGTTTGCTTATCTGCTTATCTGCTTATCTATGGAGATATGTATTGGAGAACCACTTTTCTCCTTTTTGGACTTTATCATGGATAATGTAATTCTTGATTTAAAATTTACTTCTGTCTAGAACACTGGTTTTCTCTGAAGGCTTCATGTAGCTCTGATCAATAAAGTATATCATTGTTGGAAGATTGGAACATATCCATGTGGCACTTCTTTTGTCATCATGAGATCTGATCTTTTGAGTAACCATCTTGATACAATATCTCTGTTATAGAATATCTCACCATGCTTCTGCTGTGCATTGGAGGTTCTCCACCAAGTTATCTTCTTCCATCTGCATACAAGGGTCTCTTTCTGGTATGCTTCAAAGTCTTGAGGTTTCTCTTCATACGTTCTTTGTTCAAGTGCTCTGGATAACAGTCTTTGCATTCATCTTGATGTAGAACTCCAACACATGGATATTGTGCATGATATAATGACTTATGTAGAGGTATGTTTGGTTTACCGTAATGATCAATCAACATAGTCTTCTCCCTCCATCTGGGAGAACCTCTAGTTCTAGATCTTGAAATTCTTTCATTCATAATTCTTCCGTACACTATTCTTCATCACAACTTTTAGTTCCTCTGCTTGATTGCTTTTTAGTGAGTTCATATCAGCCTGGTGATCTTGTGATTCTCGATACAATGACTGGTTGTTCTTGATTTTCTTCTTTCTTGGAATCTTCATGTTCTTCCTCATGTTTTTCTTTAGCTCTTGGGTCCATGGAGTTTCTTATAGATTCCATGCCCTAAAGATTCCATTTCTTTCTTTCATCATAGGATCACCGATCTGGATGGACAACCAGGGATACTTTAAGGCTTCTCTTTGAAGAAGACTTCTTCTGAGGTTGAACTAAACACATAATGTCTTTCATGGCTGCTACCGTGAATATATACTTCATCATCTTCAATGGATCATAGGATTAGCTCCCTCCTAATCCTTGCTTCATGTATGAGTGCATATAGTCAGCTCCCTCCATCTAACAGAGTCCACGCTTCCATCTGCATCCTTATTCTCTTCTGCAAAGTGTTATAAGTCTTTCTCCAATTTCTTTCTGTCTTTGCTTCTTCTAAGTCTCTTCAGGATTGATCCTGATTTTAGCCTATCTTGTAATAGCTTCCACATGATTTGTTTGATGTATTTCATCCATTTATGTTTTTTATCTGACTTGTATAATGATAGCAATCCTTATCTTGTTGTTCTTCCATAGGTATATTTCTTCTTGGAACACATTACATTCTAAGAGATAGATATACAATATATGTGTAGAGACTATGGAAACAAGATATGTACAAGAACTAAGAAGAGTATTGTTACCTTCATAAGAAGAAGTCTCTTTCATCCTGCTTAGTCTTATTTGTAGGTTTCCTTTCTTCGGTAACTGATGCTTCGTGTGTCTCCTTCCTTTTCTTTACTTCGGGAAAATGATTCTTGTAGTGACCATACTTTCAACAGTTGAACCATTGTATTTCTGAAATGTCTTTCTCTTGATTTGGCTTCCTCCTTGAGCCAAACTTCCTTTTGTTCCTGAAATTATTGAATCTTGCTGTGAAGGCTTGATCATCGTACTTCTTTTGGGGTTTCTCTTTTGCACTAATTCTGGATTCTTCTTGAGCACAACAAGTCCAAATTTCTTCAAATGTAGCATACTCCTTCCTTGTGTTCATGCTTGTGGCAAATGCATCCCATGTCTTGGGAAGACCATTGAGTACTATGTTTACCAATTCCTTCTCTGAAATGATCTCTTCAATAGTTTGTAGTTGATCTCTTAACTGAGAGATCCTCACAAAATATGATGTTATACCGTCATCATCATTCATCTTCATGTCGTAGAGCTCATTCTTCAGACTCATTACTTGTCCAATGTTTCTGGCTGAGAAGAGGTTCGTTAGGGCATCGTACATCTTCTTTGATGAGTCAAGATGGGAGATGTAGGGTATCAAGTGGTGTTTTATGGAGTCCACTATGATACTCATGGCATTGATGTCACCATCTTTGAACTTCTCCATAGCTACAATGTTCTGCGGTTCCTTCTCTTTTCCTTCTTCAAACTCTGGTTTCACGATCTTTCCTTTCACGATATCCAACACTTTATTCTTGGCAAGGATGAGGTCAATCCTTGTCTTCCACGCTATGAAGTTAGAAGCTCCATCTAACTTGTTTTCTGACTTCATAGAGTAAGTCATGGCTGCATTGATTTGGTCAACCCTAAATCTGATAAAAAAACTCAAACTTGACGTCTTGGCTTGCTGAGAGTACCGGGAGATGCGCTAGGATAGGGCGCACTGATCTATCCAGAGATTAGGTCAATCCCTTCACTTAAGGTGCCTCAATGAGAGGATTAGGGTTTCTACAACCGCACCTGCTAGTAACCCTAGCGACAATGCTATGGTGACTGCTCCTACTAGAAACCCTAGCGACAATTCTTCAATGAGCTCAATATCCTTACGACTATGTTTCCTTCTAGTAGTTAGAATGAATGAAGGAGGTGTGGGCCCATAACCTGCTAGAATATAATGGACGTGCTCATTTTACCATTGATAATATCACTATTGTCACCCAACCATAGGCATCCTGCAAGCACCTTAACCTTGACAGAGAATCACTCTGGAAGAAAACCCTAGGCTAGATAGCCAAACAAAGGGTAGGGAAACTTTCCCCAAGGATAGCGCACCAACAAGAGCTGATCAGATAGTCCAAACCCTAGCCAAGTGATAGTCCAAACCAAAACTGATCTGCTAGCTGTAGTAGCTGCAATGGTATCTCTCCTCAAACCTGCGCACAAAACTGGGCACTGTAGTGTGCACAAGTGCTGCTCTGCAATTCTGAGACTGCCTGCCAGAATGAAGACTGGCCTCTTGTATTTATATTAATTCTGGCTAAGCCTGGGCAGACTTCTCATTCTGGTTATCTGTCTGTTCAATATATATTATTTCTTCTAGCCGACTTCTTCTCTTGGAGGCTAATAACCTAATATAAATTATCTTCTTGAGTCGACAAGTCTCCTAGGGTTATTAGCCAACTCATTAGGGTTTCTTCTTGCTTCCCAGAGTATTATATTCTTTTTAGGTTTACACATGGAGGTAAATACCTCCCACAACTACCATAATATCAACATTTTTCTCTTCTTTTGCAATAGATGCGACCAGTAGTTGTATTTCCGTGCTACTTCTGCAACACACATTTTGTCTGTAATGTGACATGGAAGGAGAGAAGGTTTTTCTGTGGAGCCACAAATCCTTATGACATAGTAATTATCCAAGTGTTCAAGTGTCCCCTTCCTGTCCAAAAAACTGGTTGCCTATTCAGATATGCAAGGAGCATCTTCTCCTAACAACAAATCTTTGAAAATAGACACGAAGCCATTAAAAACCCCATAAAAATAGTGGGAAGCCTTGTGCTTCCACAAGGCCTCGTACCAGAATGTTACTGGGTCAAATTCCCAGTTGACATTCTTGGACAGAGACAGTTTTTCAAACTGGAGGCAATGTGCTATCGCAAAAACTAAGTAGGACAACATATAAAATTTATTTTCCCTTTTGAAGCTTGACAATTGGGAATAGATTTCATGGGAAATTAACTTGCCCCAACAAAAAATGGCTTGTTCCTTGACTGCGAAATACAAAATATAAAGAGCCATCTGGGAAATAGTTGATGTGGATTCCTGTCCCGTTATTATTGTAAACAACCAAGCAATTTCACAGAATGGATTTCTAAATGAACTAACCTGGAAGCTTGTGATATCTTCAGGAACTACAATCAGGTCTTCCAATAAATGGGCCAAGAGGTCCAACCCGTTATTATGCTTTGCTAGGAACTGTTTTCAATATTCCCCTTTGAATGTCAATGTTGGCTCCGACAATCTTAACATCTGGCGGAAGACTCGAGGTGAAAAAGAAACAAAAGAGCGGTCCTGTAGTGGAATGATTTTTTTGTCTGAAATAAATTTATCAGCACACCAAGACACCAGGTCCTTACAGTCAAAAAATTAAGGGACACAGACTGCACGAGCAATCCCAGAGGTCCAAATTACTTGGTTCTGGGCGGCAGGGGTTGAGTAATAAGAATATGCCCTGGACCACTGGAAGTTCTGGTCCTCGCGCCCGAAGATGTTCACTATATCTCCAGAGAACTGCTGTCGAGTTGATGCCATATGTTTATGAGAATGTTGGTTTGCTCCATAGGATGGTTGAAATGAACAACTTGATCCGATAATGTAACTCTTTGCAAAATATTGGTTAAATGCTTATGAACGGGAAATGTCCTTGAGCCTTTCCCTGATTAATGACAATCTCTATGGGTGGTGCATGATGAACTGTTAGCAGTAAAGCTTACTTATTGCATATTTAGAAATGTGAAGGTGGTGGGTACGGTGAAGAGCAATTAAGGATTGGAGGTTTCATGGACGTGCCATGCCGATGACGTGCGAACGACATTTCATGATTTTGAAATCAACACTCGGAAGGGATAATATAACCCTTGACAAATCTTGGTTTAATGTGTATTAATAGGAGATCTCCTCGAGCTTTCACCCATCAATGACAATATATACGGTTCCTACACGATGAGCTGTTAGAAATAAATGTCAGTAATTGCATATTTAGAAACAAGATATGTATATATATATTAAAACATTTTTTTTGTTTTTTATTCTAGACAAGTGTGAAGGTCATGGAGACGGGGGAGAGAAAGGAATGAATGGAAAGGTATGAAAAGCGGTGAAATGGTATTCAAAATAGGGTTACGGGGGATACTCATGAGAGGCGAGTGATCCACGGTCAAATTTTATGTATCGAAATTTTTGACTGCAAAACGTGTAAAATGGAAGAGAGCATGATGGGGCAGTTCAACGACCGGTTTGTATATTTGCAGAATTCCAAGAAAGTGGTCAAGTATGACGATGGGAAATGGTCGGTTGGACTCGTTTTTAGAATCAAAGATTGAAGATATCGTGAACGGACCAACCCGATGACACACAACCAACATTCCATGATGTTTGAAATTAACACTCGGAAGGGATAATATAACCATCAAGAAATTTTGGTTTTATGCATATTAATGGGATATTTCCTCAAATACTGGTGTAGCATTAACATTTGCTAATAATTTCAAAAGGGTGCGGGCACATGAAACATCGATTAGGAATTGGATATTTCTTGAACCCGCCAACCCGACGATCTGTGGAAGAAATTCGAATAAATGGAGAAGTATGGAAAGCGGATGGGCGCACTTCAAAATGGGGTGACAATAGTTTCACAAGAGATGTGAGGACTCAACGATCAAATTGTATGTCTCGAAAGTTTTCAGTGCAAAATGTAATATATATATATATAGATATAAACATTTCTTTATTATAGACAAGTGCCAAGGTCGGGGAGACAAGGGAGAGCAAGGAGAAAATGACAAGGTATGAAAAGCGGTCGAATGAGATTCAAAATAGGGTTATGGGGGATACTCAGGAGAGGGGAGTGTCCCACGGTCAAATTTTATGTATACAAAATTTCGACTGCAAAATGTGTAAAATGGAAGAGAGCACGATGGGGCAGTTCAGCAGCCGGTTTGTATATTTGTAGAATTCCGGGAAAGTGGAAGTATGGAATAGGGAAATGGTTGAGCGAACTCGTTTTCAAAAGCGAGGATTGAAGTTTTCATGAACGAACCAGCCCGACGACGTGGAAATGAAATTCCATGATGTTTGAAATTAATGCTTGCTAATTGCATGCCTGGAAACAAGATCTTATATATAATTGCAAATTGCTAATTGCAAAAGGACGCAGGCACATGAAACAACGATTAGGAACTGGATATTTCTTGAACCCGCCAAACCGACGATCCACGAAAGAAATTTGAAGAAATGGCGAAGTATGGAAAGCAGACAGATGGGCTTCCAAATGGGGTGACAATAGTTCCACATAAGATGTGAGGACACGACGATTAAATTGTATGTCTCAGAAGTTCTTAGTGCAAAATGTGTACCATGGAAGAGGGCATGATAGGTAGACCATAATACGAAAGATGGTATGATCTGAGTCTGGTTGTAAATTTGTATATCATGGAAGTCACAGTACTGTTCGCAGACCATGGAACAATAGAAGTCCAATCTGGAGCCCGCCTACCGGGAATCCGCAGTCGGAGAAGTGTCTGGGTATGGAATGGGGAAGCGGTTGGTTCGTGTTGTGATATAAGAGCACGAGTGCAAACGTGAACTTGCAAGTTCGTCTACCCGCGCAACCAAACATTTTCGAAAAAAATGAATAAGTGACGAGAAAGATAAAGTTCAGGGAAAAGAGAAATGAATATTTGGCTAAGTATAGAAGTCGGAAAAGAAGGGCCAATATATTCACATCTGTAACATATATCCCATTTCCTGCCAAGATATATATTTGGAAAGAAGTGTGAAGGTGGCGGGCACAGAAAACAACAACTAGGAATACAATCCACGAGTTTACTTGGTTCTTGGTCATATGCTTCGTCTGTCAATTTGTATATTGCGGGAATCTGAGTCATTTTTTTAGCCTGCAAGCCCACAAGTCTGGCTATCAATTTGTATAGTGTGGAACTCTAGGTGCTATTTGTAGGACACATAACTATAGAGGACATTCTTTACCCTTTAATATAACCTATGTGACGCAAATGTAGTATGTGGCTCGTTTTAGCACTTTTCCATCCATAAACAATGGCAATTTTGAGCCCGCCAGCCCTGGAGCCAGTGTGTCAATTTGCATATCATGGAACTCCGAATACTGTTTGGAGGTCACAGAAAAATAGAAGTGCAATGTTGAGCCAGCCAACGCGCAAGTTCGCCTGTCAATTTGTATATCGCAGAACTTTGGGTGCTACTTGTAGGACACAGAACAATAGAGGCCCGATTTAGACAAGGGGAAGCTCTCGGTCAAAAAGTGTGAATCTACCAACCCACACAGCAAGGCATTTTCAGAAAAAAAGCGATTAAGTAACTAGGAAAAGAAACTACAGGGGATAAAAGAGTGGAAAAATAGAAAGGCGGAGGGCAGTTTTTGTAAGCGTGATTTGGTTTTAAACAAGCCCCATTGTTGCAAAAGCATCATTTTCTACTAATTGCTAGCAAATGCTTTGTTGAAGATTAGATTTTATTGCAATGTGTGGGTGTAAGTGTGTTATTGATAAATTCTTCCATGACTATAACATATTAACTTAAGTATTAAACTTCTTGCATTATGGGATGTTAGCATTAAAGATTAATAATTGCATGTCTAGAAACAAGAATGACGATTTTGTTGCAACATTGTAATTTGGTATTGCTATGTTCTATCTGCATTGCGAATAGAATTGAACGTTGGTTTGAAACTGTGTGAAATCCATTTTTTGTTTGCATAAAATCCTAGTTGATCGACATAGTACATTGTCATATAATTTTTAGATGCTCCATCTTAGAACATATTACCTAAGTAAATACAATATCGAAGAACTACGAGACCACCGAACCATGCCAATGAGAAGAGGCGTTAAATCCTTAAAAGAAGCAACACCGAAGACTCCAAGGCAAATTTTTTTAATAGCAAATCCATTTAAAAAAAAAAAACACCGAGTATTGTACATCTATCCTTAGAAATTGGACCCAGTTCTTTGGGCCAAAGCATTGAACGTATTTGCCACAAACACAGGCACGGGATCCATAGTATGAAGGATCCTTGCACTTTTCTCCTCAATGGAGCATCCTGTGGTAAAATTGATAGTTCTCAGAATCATCCCGCGAGGAAGAAGACGAAAAACGTTGCAGGGAAAATGGAATATCCCTTAACTGAAAGTTAGGACACACCTAGAAACCGCCTCTGCACAGTCTAAAAAACTTCAGGGACACAGGTTGCACGTGCAATTTTAGAGGCCCAAATTAGTCCATTCTGGGTGGAAGGAGATGACTAGTAGAAATATGCCTTGCACCAGTGGGAGTTCTGGTCCTCATTCCCGAAGATGTTATTTGTATATCCAGAGAACAGGACAATAGTCCGACAATTGAATATTTTTTTGGCTTGAAATATATCTCTGGGAGCATCAATATATCATTTCCTTACAGTGAAAGTATTCCGCCCAGAGCAGACTAATTTGGACCTCTGGAATTCCTACTTTCGAGCTGCAAAGCGATTATTGTGTTCAACGTCGATTTATTTTTTGAAACTCCTTCTTTTGGTGTTGTCAGGACCACCATCACTGAGCCGGGAAGTTTCACCCATTATGGCTGATTTCAATTTGGGCGGAGGAGTGGGAATAATATCTGCATTGCCATCATCCATTGCCGTATCATCGCCCATCAGATCATCTTCTTCTGGCTTGGAATCCATGACATTAAACTCTGCGCCAACCATCAATGCAACTGGGTAGGTTCTTTGAGCAGGTGTGGTTGCCTTGGAATTCTTTGGCTTGAAATATATCTCTCGGTGTACCAAGGGACCATCTCCTTTTTTTCTCCTAGGCGGAGGGAGATGAGTAGTAATAATATGCCCTGGAATATTGGAACCTCTGGCCATCATGCCCGAATGTGTTTACTGTATCTGGACAGAACTACTGCCATAAGTTAACGAGAATTTCCATTTGCTCCAGACGATGTTTGAAATGAAAATTGGGGAGGGATAATATAACCCTCTGCAAATTATGGTTTAATGCATATCAATGGAAGATCTCCTCGAGCCTTTCACTGATCAATGACAATCTCCAAGGTTCGTGCGTAATGACCAGTTACCATTAAAGCTCACTAATTTCATATTTAGAAAAAAGTGCGAAGGTGGCAGGATGACGAAGAGCGATTAAGAATTAAAGATTTATTAAAGGCGCCAACCAGCCGACACATGAAACATATTGCATCATGTTTGAAATGAATACTTGGAAAGGATAACACTCTTCTCCGCAAATCTTTTTTTAATTTGTAGTAATGACAAATCTTCTTCGGCCTTCCGGACATTAATGAAAATCTTAACGGTTCTTGCAGGATGAACGACTAACATTAAAGCTTAATGATTGCATATCTGAAAATAAGTATGAAGGTAGCAACGATTGCGAAGAGTGACCAAGCATTGTACATTTCGTCCACGTACCAACCCACAAAACAGATTCTAAGAAATTCCCAAGTATGGAAAGTGGTCGGGCGGGTTACAAAAAAAGGGTCAGAAGATATACCCAGGAGACATGAGGGGCCGATGGTCATATTTCATCTCAGTGACAGATATCAACCGTCAATATGTATGTCGTGGAATTTTGGGTGCTCTTTGTGTGTAGGGGAACAACGAAAGCGCAATGTCGAGAGGGAAATTTGTATATTGTTGAAATTCGGGTTCTGTATATAAAAGCATGAGACATTCAGAAAAAGGTCCAAGTAAACAAAAAGCGAAAGCATACGAGATGAAGGGGAATTTGTTTTCTAATTTGTAAATCATGGAAGTCTGGGTGCTATTTGTAGGCAACGGAACAATGGAAACACAATATTAAATCCACATATGCGGGAACCCGCGATTCAAAAGGTTTGTTCAATATGAAACGGGGAAGCAGTCGATCGGGCTGGTGATATAAAAGTAACTAAAATATGAAGATGTGAATCCGCCAACTTCTGCACTAAGAAATATTCTGAAAAACGAGTAATACATACTAAACATGAACTTTTATAAAGTATGGACATAAGATTTTATAGAGCATGTACGGATCCCAAATTCCATACTTAGCCACTTTTTGGATCGCGGATTCTCGGGATGACAGGCTCAAAATTGGGCCTCTATTGTTTCGTGTCCTACAAATAGCACCCAACAGTTCTGCGATATACAAATTGACAGGTGGACTTGCGAGCTGGCTGGCTCAACATTGCACTTTTATTGTTCTGTGTCCTCCAAACAACATTCGAAGTTTCGCGATATACAAATTGACAGATGGACTCTAGGGCTGGCGGGCTCAATATTGCGATTGTTTACAGATGGTGATTCCTATCAACTATCTAACACTATCTAAAAATATTATTTTCAATACTAAAGTATTAATATTAAATATTGATATTGTACAATTTAATTACATAAAAATATATATATATATTTTTTATACTAGGGGAATCGGTAACAACGGCACTATCGTACTCGCGTGACACGGGGTCGAATCCTGCCGGCTGCCTTATAACCCCTAGGGAGAAACGCACAGCCCGCAAGCACGCCCTCCGAGTAAATCGGGGTGAGAATCGACCTTGAGACCTCATTTTACATAGTTCCTTCCATTTACACGGCACTTGCCAATCGGTCTACACCCCTGCGGGCAATTACATAAAAATATTAAAGGATGTTAAATATCTTATTTAAAAGAAAGACCCGCTTATTCAGAAACTTGCGTTCCAAAATTTTTGTACAATATGAAATGGGGAAGCGATTGGTCGGGCTGGTGATATAAAAGTAAGTGGAAATATCAACACGTGTATCCACCAACTTCTACATCTAGAAATTTTCTGAGAAACTAGTAATACATACTAAATATGTACTTGTATAAAGTATGGACATGGGATTTTATAGAGCATGTATGGATCCCTCATTCCATACTTATCCACTTTTTGGATCCCAGGTTCTCGGGCTGGCAGGCTCAAAATTGGGCCTCTCTTGTTTCGTTCCCTACAAATAGCACCCAGAGTTCCATGATGTACAAATTGACAAGCGGACCTGCAGGCTGGTTGGCTCAACATTGCACTTCTATTGTTCCATGTCATCCAAACAACAACCAGAGTTCTGCGATATACAAATTGACAGACGGACTCCAGGACTGACAGGCTCAAGATTGCGATTGTTTACAGATGGTCATCCCTATCAACTATCTAACATTATCTAAAAACATTATTTTCAAATACTAAATTATTAATATTAAATATTGATATTGTACAATTTAATTACATAAAATTATTAAAAGATGTTAAATCTCTTATTTTAAAAAAAATATTAATTCTATCACCACAAGCATAACAACGACCAATTTGAATTTTAAGGGCCTCGTGTTGATATGATAGCACAATTGGACTTCGCACAATTTATATTCATTTATTACAATATGAAACAGGGAAGCGATCGGTCGGGCTGGTGATATAAAAGTAAGTGAAATCTGAAGACGTGAATCCGCCAACTTCCGTACCTATAAATTTTTCGAAAAACGAGTAATACATACTAAATATGTGCACTTATAAAGAATGGAGATGAGATTTTATAGAGCATGTACGGACCCCACATTCCATACTTAGCCATTTTTTGTATCGCGGGTTCTCAGGCTGACGGGCTCAAATTTGGGCCTCTATTGCTCCGTATCCTACAAATAGCACCCGGAGCTCAGCGATATACAAATTGATAGGCAGACTTGCGGGCTGATTGGATCAACATTACACTTCTATTGTTCTGTGTCCTCCAAACTACACTCAGAGTTCCGCGATATACAAATTGACAGACGGACTCCAGGGCTGGCAGGCTCAAGATTGCCATTGTTTACGGATGGTGATCCCTATCAACTATCTAACATTATCTAAAAACATTATTTTCAATACTAAATTACTAATATTAAGTACTGATATTGTACAATTCAATTACATAAAATTATTAAAGGATGTTAAATATCTTATTTAAATGAAAAACCTACGTCTTCGGAAACTCACGATCCAAAAAGTTTGTACAATTTGAAACAGGGAAGCGGTCGGTCAGGTTGGTGATATAAAAGTAAGTGGAAATATGAGCACGTGTATCTGCCAACTTCTGCACCTAGAAATTTTCCGAGAAACAAGTAATACATACTAAATATGTACATACAGATCCCTCATTCCATACTTAGCCACTTTTTGGGTCACGGGTTCTCGGGATGGCGGGCTCAAAATTGGGCCTCTATTGTTCCGTGTCCTACAAATAACACCGAGAGTTCCACGATATACAAATTGACAGGCGGACATGCGGGTTGGCTGGCTCAACATTGCATTTCTATTGTCCCGTGTCTCCAAACAACACTCGGGGTTCCGCGATATACAAATTGACAGACGGACTCCAGGACCGGCGGGCTCAAGATTGTGATTGTTTACAGATGGTCATCCTATCTAACATTATCTAAAAACATTATTTTCAAATACTAAATTATTAATATTAAATATTGATATTATACAATTTAATTACATAAAATTATCAAAGGATGTTAAATCACTTATTTTAAAAAAAATTAAGGAAACAAACAAAGTTTTTTTAAATTCTATCACCGCAAGCATAACAACAACCAATTTGAATTTTAAGGGCCTCTTGTTGATATGATAGCACAATTGGACTGGTCACAATATATATTCGTTGATTTCAAATTATTCCAGGAGATTAATTTTACCAAGTTCACCGATCAAGGAAAAATGCTAAAACAAGCCACATAATACATTTGCATCACAACGCCATACAAATTGACAGGCGGATTTGTGGGCTAGTTGGATAAAAAATTGCAATTCTATTGTTCCGTGTCCTCCAAACAACACTCAGAGTTCCGCGTTGTACAAATTGACAGATGAAGCATACAATCAAGAACCAACTAAACTCCAAACATGCCGCAAGCAAGTTCCCACAAGGTTCCATAGAGCAACACACATCGACCTTTGCACCAAACAATTTGATATACAAAGAAAAGACGTCACCGCATTCGTTTTCTTTTACATTTGGTATATGTTCCCAGAAGAAAATAACCGGGGCCATGGGATATATGGGTTTTGCTGCCATGATTCCCATTTTTGGACCGAACAATCTTATGCACAGTCCGACGAACATTCATCTGGGTATTGAAGAAATATTACAGAGACACATGGGATATTCTCGTTTCCTGCCAAAGTTTGATATGTTTTTTTTTTTTCTTTCTTCAGCCGATATGAAAAATTTCATTGTTATCATTTAAGGTAAATTTGTTGTGTATCTGAAAGTCGTGCAACATGTAGACATTGCTTGCCTTTTTCTCTAGATATGTTTCATACGACAATTTTGCCAACCTAGGAATCACATCTTGTAACAAAGGTTGCCTAATTGTACAATGCACGGTTGTGTTGCCCAGGGTTTGGATGGAAACATTGACGCAATGTCCATATATATATGGACATTTTTCACCGCATCGCATACAATCAATCGTATCTTCACTTATCAAAGCGGAAGTAGAAGCAAGAGAGTTTCATTTCACACATATAGGCTCAAAGGGGGTCGAGTATGCATTCACTGCAACCAAAACACCTTCAACCTAGAAAACACGAGCATAGGAATTAATACATTGAACAATATAATACACAACTGCACCCCCCCCCTTAAAAATAAAAATAAAAATAAAACAATCTGCAGAAATTTGGTGAAGGCTATTTGTATAAGCAAAGTGAGGATGATTATGTGGATGTATACGCACAACAGTTGTAGAGATAGATAGTTTCTTTAGATCCTGTACTATGTCTGCTTGAAACTCTGTTACAAACGTTGCTTGGGTTGTGCGAAAGATCCTTTCTCTAACATCCCTTTTCTTTGTTATATTTTTGAAGAGCATAAGTGGAAACTTCCCTTTATGCAATTGTTGTTCCATTGATGAAAACAAATTTGAGTAGGTATTGAACAATTGCATCTACAACATGGAACATTGCAATATTTGTGTAACTTACCCGAGATACATGCACATGCGAAAGTAAAGGAAAAAACTAGATATGGAAAGCGATACCATTGCCTTGTCACTGTATGACTCTCCATCCTTTATATGGAGAATGTGTTGCGAGCCAAGTTTTCTCGCCAGTGTGACAACTGCGCCAATGGTTCCGATTGGGTAAATATCACTACATTGTGCAAGCTGGCTGATAGTCGCGTCTAGGACGAAAAAATATTCTGAACAAACAATGAGAATTTTTTCCACAAAAGTTGTTTCGTTGAGCGAAATAATCTGATCACAATCACCATGGTCATATACTGTTTTGGGCAATATATTAAAATTTGTAATGGATATACCATTACCCGACAATATCTTTTCTGCATGTTTATGGACAAGTTGTGTAGGAATAGTTAGTGTGACTGTCATCATGGCCTCCTTGTCTGTCATGTTAGCACACATAATGGATCTAGTTTTGTTTGCCTTGTCTAGGTAGTTGCTATAGACGACAATTATGTCCCCGATGAACACTTGTCCAGTTCAACGGCTGTTCAAGCCCTCTACTGATAGTACTTTGGGTGTTACAACTCTAGACCCGGTGACAATTTTTGAACATGAAAACTAAAGTGAATGGTAGTGTGCATTTTGTTTTTGTATTCTTCTTTCACTGGCATAAATATACAAGTACACGCATAGCTTCCATGAACTATGGAGCCAGAGTTTTGCAACCACACCTCTTAGTTTGCGGAACCTGCGCTATGTTCGATGTCTCGCTTGTACTGGTTGATACTTCCTATGAACTGAAAACCATGTATTGCAGATGACATCAACATATTCACCATGCCATAGATGAATACATAGCCGAGGATATTTGTTTGGTAAACATACTAGGAGCAGAGTGTATGCATATTTACCTTTGGCCTTGTCGGTCTGCTGATGTCTGGGATGACTGAATTCTCATGGCCATTTCACTAGTCCAACGTTTTTTGATGCAAGCATGTGTAGATGAACATTAGAAGGAATAAACAACCATATGCATTATACAATGTCCATAATAGTTCTTAATGTCACATGCAGGGTGGAAGGAGATGGAATACAAAATAGGGTGTCAAGGAATAGACTCAGGAAACATGAGGACTTGAGAGTAAAATTTCATGTCTTTGATTTTTTGACTGAAAAAATGTGTAACAATAAACAAGGTGTGAAGGCGGGGCACCACGACCAATCTTTATATCGCGGACCCTCGGAAGCCAGGGGAGAAATCTTGAATTCGCCAGCCCGACACTCGCAATCGACAAAGTGGGTAAGTATGGAATAAGGTAGAGGCATGACCATACATGTGAAACCGTTAGTTCGCCAATTGGTGCACCAAGGAATTTTCGGAAAGACCACTAAGCAGATCAATTAGAAAAAAAAGGGATAATAGAAAATGGAAAAAGTAGAAATAGGGAGGGAAGAAAGGCCCATTGTTGCCAAGTCATCATTTTCTAGTCTAATATTATATGCCCCCACCCGGTTTGTATATTTAATTTACCAACACAATTGGTATACCTTTTCGAAGATTGTACCACAGAACCCTTTGCTGCTGCATAGAACAATTCATCTTCCTGTCCAACCAACCTGTTTCTTCCAAGGTAGCAACGCCGAATATGCAATGGACATGAAGGCAAGTTATTATGAAGACATACATGTAAAATAAAGAGAAATAGTTCTATTTATTCCAATGTAACAACAAACAAAATACGATTCACATGAGAATACGCAGAAAGATATTATATTTGAAGGAATAAAAGAACACACACACACACACAAAAAGTGCAAAGCAACATAACAAGCACAACAAATATACAAACAATGAATGAAAAAATGAACACTGGAATATGAAATAAGAGTACATGTATCCACCTCTGTAATTCCTCGTCTACATTCCCACCAAAGAGTCAATCATCCTCTCCAGCCATTCTGTTTTTTTTAATGTAGCAATGAAAAAAAAATACAACGGACATGAAGTAGGTTATTATGTAGGAAGACATGTAATGAAGATAAGTTATTATGTAGGAAGGTACACAACATCTACACACAATAAACTAGGTGAACACATATACAAACAATAAATGAAATACAAAACAACAGAATATGAAATAACAGTACAACCATGTACCTTTCTATCTCCTCTTCAACCGATGCAGCCAAGACTCCGTCATTTTCTTCAACTATTCTGTTTGTTTGAATGTGGGAATGCACAAAATACAATGAACATGAATGGAAGCTGGTATGCACCAGAGAACAAGTAATATGTACATACAGTAAAAGAGACTGAACGAATAGTCTAAAAGACAGGCAGAAACATGAACCTTTGCACTTCTCCATCCATAGCTGTAAATATGCAATTTTTTTCCCTGCCCAAAATATATTACAAGCCACAAAATATTACGAAATTGCATGGCCGTAGCTAAACGATTTTTTGGTTTTCCATGGAAAAGTATCCATATATGCTTCCACCCATGGAAAAACATGTTCTTTATCCTCTACACAGACTATTGTGCCCACGATAAAAGATTTTGGTTTTCTGTGGCAAACTACCCAAATATGCTTCCAGACATGGAAATATAATTTTGCAGAATCTTTGCTGTACATATCATATATCAAGTACAAGACAGATTGTATAGTGGGCACACCAGTATGTGTAGAGGATAAAGAACATGTATTGTCATATGGACACATTTCAACATACATAGTTTATAACTGCATCCTGCATATGTTTTACTTTAACACAAAAACAACGGATATTGCAATTTCACATGTACTTCTCGAACTATTTTTCATGCAACTATTTTCTATCATGTCAACACTGAAGCACCAACAAAATCTCACTGCAGAATAGATACCGACCTCGCCAGATAGGGAAAATAGCACAAATGAATGTCCACTCGTGGGTGCAGGGGATGAACACCGTAAAGCGCCGAAATAATAATAATAATACAAAAAAAAAAACCAGATCGAACTACCGACGCAGGACCCCAACCCTGCAGATCCGAATCAAACAAAAGAAAAAAACAAGCATAAAACCAACGAGAAAGCACAAATAGTCCCAAATATAGCCCTAGGGTCCCAAAGCGTAAACTTGAGGCAAACAAACACAACCAACAACCGACGAACCAACGAACAAACAACAAATACCGAACCAGTAAAAAAAATATGTATCTCCGACGATTACAAAACTGCAGCCGAAGCATAAAATGAACCAGAAACATATGACGAGCATGCTGGTAAAAATAGGAAAACATTCTTAATTGCAAATTGGAAACATTGAACAACAAAGAAAGAATAGAAAATGAAACTATGGCATGGAAACTTACTCCAAAACGATGAAAGGCAGAAGCGCAGGTCAAATTGTGAACCAAACAACAACAACAAGCAACAACCGACGAACCAATGAAGAAGACGCACTCATCGAACCAACAAACAATGCATGTAGCTTCAACGATGACAAAACTGCATTGCAAGGCTAGAAGAAGGATGCAAGATACAATGCCTATTCAACTAGCGATGGACAACAATATTGTCCAAAATCACTGCAACATTGTATGGAAAATTTAGAAGAAAAATGTACTCCGAGAAGTGTATTTAGATAAACATTTAAGGATTCCAGGCTGTCTAAGGACCTCGCGGTATGCAAACATTTAATTTGTCGGGCCTGTTGGAGGACCTTGAGTCATGTAAACATTTAAGTTGTCAGGCCTATTCAAGAACCTCAAAAAAAGTGTCAATACATTTCAATACAAATACATGCGACAAGGAAGTTATAAACTTTGGAATTATCGATCACTGTAAAGCTAAGACAATGCTAGCATAAAATGCTAAGACAAACATTCGAACTAATGCTACCATTAATCCACCTTCAAGCAATGCATAAGAAAAATATATGATTAAAAAAGACTGCAGACGATCAAAAAGTTTGGATATGCTAACATATAAAACATTGGGAATAGCGAAGTTGACAATAAGACCTCCAATCTGTTATCCAATCATATCATTACATATATGGTACTTTTTATTATATAAAATTCAATGTTTTTAGTTCCATAGCTCCAACAATAGATATTATGCAAATATTTGTGGTCAAAGGACAAACTAATATGAGGTCAACGAATTATCGATCTCTATAGTCCCTCTATGCCTATGGCAGGGACTAATAAGAAGAAGGTTAATACCAACAACTACACATAGTCACCTATATCAAAACCATTGACAACCTTCCAATAAATTTTTGTAGCAAAGCTCATAAAACTTCATGGTAGATGATAAAAAAATGGAAAGTGATAACATGAAGTAAGAGAGTTCTGAATCATATAGGAAACCATCACCCAAAAATCATTTTTCAAAATTCAAAGAACCCCTCTAACATTTTTCATTTTGCACAGATATTTCTTGTGGACGAGAGCCAGGAAAAATAAAAACTTCCAATTTTTCTACTAGTTAACTAGAGCCAAAATTATTCACTAATAACAAAACCTTGCAAATAAATTCCCATGGGTTGTGCAAGTAATTACCTCATCCAATGTTGATAAATATCAGTGCTTTGAACTTTAAATTAGTTATAGTAATGAACAACATTGCTGGTGAATTGAATATCAGTGCTTTGAACTTTAAATTAGTTATAGTAATGAACAACACTGCTGGTGAATTAAACATGGCTAAAAACTTGCTCTCCACAATCTAGAAACCAACAAATACCCTTAAAAAAAGAAACAAAATAGTGGAGCATGGGTTTTTCTCCTCAATCTCTTCTCATTAATACATGGCCAACTCATTAGTACTTTCACATTTATATCCATATGGATTATGCTTTAAATCTTGAACCAAAACTTAATGCATGGGTTGCATGAATACCACTTACATGTATGCTACAAGATCTTAACTTATATTAGATGTAATTGCATATAAATACAAGTTTGAGCCCAAAATACGGTTAAAATCCCATATATGCTATATAAAGCTCAAAACTCGTCATATCTTGGTTTCCACGGTATGTTTGAGTATTAAAAATATTTTGATGCCATTATGTAATAAAGACCATAACTTTTCCAACATCTTTATTATCATAAACAATGTTGGCAATGAATACCACATTTTATACAAAGTTTCCCATGTTTTTCAATAGGTTTAATACTTATAATAAACTAGAGGTTAAAACATAACCTTTGTTTATCACTATTTAGTCATCGAAGCTGTCTAATTGTTCTACGAACTGACTTTTTTTCGCCGGAATCTAGTGATATAAATTTGCATGAAATCATTATTTTTGTTGTTTAAAATCCTTTTATGAATATATAAATGGATTCAACATGCTGAAAAACCCTTGGGTCACTTGAATTATACAAAAATAATCACTCAAATGTGCGGATCTAACAATTTGTCACTGGATTTCGGGCAAATGTCTCCAAAAAATATCGTTGGAAAAAAGTAATTTCATAGAACGTTTAGACTACGACTTTAGCAATATAAAATTATGTAAAGTGTATCCATTGATATGATGTAAAGTGTATCCATTGATATGATTTAACTTTTTTGCATACCATGGCTTTTATAATAAGATCTGTGAATATGAATTTTTTTCATATATATGGTTTATAAAACCCTTTAAACCTTGTACTTATTTGCATATATGCCAAACATATAGTTCATGTGTCTTTCAACTTCTTTTGTGTATGCAATCACATGAATAAGGAAACACATTTTACACGTGTCATATCAATAAAAGGTGAAGAATGAAGATAAACAACTATCACTTAAATTGCATCGGGAGTGCTACAACCCATATCACCATCTTAGAATCATGTCAAGAACCAGACACACCATAACCTTTGAAGCTTCGCCACAATACCAATGATATGCAAATATGTAGTGTGCCAAGGAAAATGCTTTAAAATAACCATTTATGTGTTTCCTTATAGGGGACCCCACCTATTAATATTATATCATAGATATATAGATAGGTCATGCAATCATTTGTAGGCTTATATTAATAGGTGATGAGATTTCGAGTCAACATCTGACGACTCCACATGGTAGTCAATTTTTATTTTTCTTTTTATTTTTCTAGAACTCGTAATTTTTTGTTTTTCTTTAGAAATTTGAAATCGTAGTTTGTTGATCATTTCTTCTTTTACGGTATTTCAACAATAAATTCATCAAAATTTTCTGATATGCTCTAAAATAATCACTCATGGAGGGTAGAATAGGAAAGAAGAAGATGGGAAAAAGATGTGATCATCAAGTCTCGACAAGACAGTCTGGTAGGTTTGACAAATACTACATAAGTAGCATTGCATACACAAGATAATTCATTCATCTCTGTTGTTTGTATTTCTTCAATTATTTCCAAAACAAATTGATGAAAATTTTGCATTCTGGTGATCAGAAAAGTAACTTGATTGATCCAGCTTTGAACCAAAAACTCAAAATTAGAATAAGAGAAGAGAAATAAAAATCGAAAGAAAAACAAAACTTCAACCAAATTTATAAGACAACAACAATTAAATGAACACTAAAACAACAATAAAAGCAACATCAAGTGAATGAAAATAGATCAAGCAACAAACTACAAAAAACATTTAATGTTTGATGCGATAAAAGCAGGAGAAAATAAAAATAGAATCAAATATATTTATTTATTTATGTACAAGGGGAAGTATGGCCACCAATTGAAGGTTTAAATAGGGTAAAACTTGGCATAGAGGAATGCATCCTTAAGTTCCCCTTCAGGAACCATGGTTTGGAGGGAATTAAGAAAAGAATGTTGTTCAATTGATGCATACAATGGATGTGAGAGACCAATTAAAATCCCAAAGACTTGATTACCATTTTGTAAAAGATGCCACTCAACGATATTAGATCTCTTACCATCATTATTAGTCTGATCATACTTAGTCAGATTCCATATAATGGAAATTTTGGGTTCAGATTCAGGTTGGTAGATGGAACAATGACTAAAAGGAAAAGGATGCAACCTTATCTCTCCAGTAATATCAAGGGTAATCCTCTTGTAGTCATAGAATATTTCCATAGGATCTACATTGTGAAAATGGAAAGAGTTGTTATCAATTGCCTTCCTCGGGCTTGGGCACACTGAAAGTATGCTAAGAATGATAAAGGTAAGGGAAGAAGGATAAAATCATGACTACAACCACTTGCAAGCAAAAGTTAAAGAGTGTCTCAGTTCTTGCACGCTGTAAAAGGGCTTGCTCACTTAATTCCAAGGCACACTCATGACTTTCCTCTATTCGAATTGAAACTTCACGTTCTTCGTTTGAAAACTCATTATAAATCGGTACTAAATCTTCCCCTTCTCTAACTTCGTGTTCACCAACCAAGTGGCCATCATATATGGGGAAGGAATAGGAACCAAAGGGTTGATTGATCAAAACATCTTCAAAACATCTTCAAGACAATGAGTTTGGGTTGGAGGATTAAATTCGTGAATGAGGTATAGACACTTGGTTTGGATCTCTTCATGATGGTCTTTGTCTGGAGAAGGAATGCTTTCGAGCTGGCAAGTATTAGAAAAAAGGTCTTCTACTATGTCCTCCAAATAAAAGTCACATGAGGTTATATCATCCCTCAAATCCTCTTTCTCACTTTCTTTGAAGTGATCATCAAAAATAGGGACACGAGAGGCAATTCTATGTAAGTCAATATTGTTTCCTTTACAAGATTCATCTTCGAAGAGAGTTTCATCGGATAAAACATGGTCTTGTTGAGAATGCGTTTCGAAAGAGTATCATGAAATGAGAAGGCATTGAACAAGGCTTCATGGTCAGGGATAACATCAGTAGATTTGTAGGAGCAAGATTCTTCACAAACCCCTGGAGTTTTTGATAAAGAATCATGAGATGCATAATTATCTTCTTGGATAATCAAGAAGAGATAGGGATTCACCTGGTATGCCTGCTTAGACTCTAAGAATAATCTACAAGTCAATTGCAGATGAGGGCCACTGCAAAATTCGCACTGAGAAGGGGTAGAAAGAATCTCAGGAAAAATTTCAAAGTGTTGGGAGATGGGCAGAGAAGGAAAGTTAGTAATGAACTTTGTAAAAATCATATGTCCCACCAAATTAGGATTAGGTTCTATGAACCTATACCAATATCCTACTTTGCCATGAAGAGTAAGAGGGAATATGTCAGAAGAAGTATAAACACATTGAACCCCAAAAAATCGACAAAATTGGATGAACTTGTTAACATGATCGCGAGAATATTCCCATGGGTAACCTTAAAAAAGAGGACAACTAACCATGGACAAGCTGGCAATCAAATCAAAATCAAGTTTATTCATGATCACACAAGGTCAGAAAATGCACTATTGCTAAAATAAATGTAATCATTAAATAAAAAACTAGAGAAGAGCCATTGAGTGGTTTGTCCCTATTATGGTTGCCAAAATAAATGTTGATGTGAGGAATGAAAGGTCCTCACTCAATCATTTTCGAATCTCACTAGGATATGGTGAGATAGGCGGGAATGCTACCCTGGGTTTATAGCCTCTACAAAAATATCAATCAACCCTCATGAAATATGTTCTTGGACTTGAGGCTATTATCAAATTGTGTGTTGTTGCTAAAAAATGTAAAATGTTTATATGTAAATGAATACAAGAATTAAAATGAATGAAATAAAACATAAAAAAATTAAAAATTAGAAACATAAGTCTCAAAATGAAAATAACCAGATTTTTTTTTATTAATGATAGTTTTTTGAGTTATAGCCAAAATGCCTCTTTTCAAACCCCTGTGAGGGTGATGACCAATGTCAGACTTAGAAGTATAAGATGGAGTTTTAACAATCATACAAGGACAATTGGTGTTTGAAAGAAAATGACCAAGACTAAATACACTAGATCAACCATGTCAAAACCCACCAAGTCTTGACTCTGCAAAATAATCTTAATCAAAACTAAAAAATAATTCATAATTTCTAATAAAACTACAGAGGTTGCCAAGATAAATGAATGACCTTATAAACCATGTCAAATATCAATGCTTCCTAGTCCTTTCTTCTTTGCCACCTTTAGAAAGATCCTAATGTCAACAAGAGGATTTATCCCTTTAAGGAATTTAAAAAATGAAAAATGAAATTCATAAATCTCAATATGAAACAAGAGAAAACCTTATCAAAAGTGTCCTCTCTAATTCCTCATGTCCTCCTTCCTTCCTTTTATTCACTAAAAGTAGTTTTCAAGTAGTTCAACTACCTTTAGTTACTAAAGTTAAATAAATTTAGTTAATAATATGACAACTTATTTATGATAAGGATAAATAATAATGATGATATATAATAATAAATAGGTGGGGTCCCTTGTTATTTTTCATGTCAAATACTTCTTATAACTCCAAAATAATTTTGCAATAAAAAAATCAACATCTACTTGTATCCGCCAAAAATAGCATGATATTTTTCAGTTTTCAAAAGTAAATACCATGGATATGTTGTTTGTAAAAAATAATATCAAAGTCAAAATCATTGTCTTAAGACAAATCAAAATAGTGCAGGGAACTTTTTTTTAAGGAATTCATCCATTTCTTTTAGAAAGTCTTCATATTGAGATTTTTCCCCTTCAAGTGTCTTTATTTCTGGATGCACATAACTCAAATTGATTCCTCTTGTAACTCTAGTAATAATTAGTAAATACAAATATATGACAACATAAATAAGCTTAAAACAACATTTATCAAAATATATTCCATGTCATCTAACACTCGTGTCTTTCTTGTCGCCATACTTTTTTTTTTTCCAAAGAAAATTTGCTCGAAATTATATTAAGATTATAATTTCATTTACATCTTCACAACCATACCCAATGGTATATGTTCATCCCACAGATCCAAAAGAAAAAAATATATTCACCTACTAATCATAGACTTCTAACATCACCATCCAGCTCTATAATAGCTATGACTCAACAATCTCAACTGAGATAATACAAGTCTGAAGGAGACTACAAAAAGTCCATTACTACAGAAACTGAGAAAAAAAAACAAAATTGTGTATCCTTTTCTTCCAAAAAAAATAAATACAATATTCCGATCTCCCCAGAATATTCACCCAAATTATCTCAAAACACACACAATACTAATAGCTCAATCAACAGATGGAAGCAAAAATTTAAAAGAGCTTCAGATGAGTCGGTGGGTCAGCCTTCCCATTTTCCAAATAGTAATAAGTTAATCTGCCTGGAGGCCCAAGCAGTGCTTGTTTGGATAGGCGGTCTGCTTCCTTGTTATTCTCCTTGAAGATGTGGATGTAGCTTACTTCTTGGAACATAGCAGATAAATCCTTGGTTCTGCGCTTCCATCCTTCTAAATCGCTAGTATTTCAAATACTTTTGCTGTTGAGCTAGTCGATTATAACCTTTGAGTCACCAAGGATTTTTAAATTTGTAATTTTCCACAATTTTGCAATAGTTAATGTCACCCAAGCCTCTAGTAACTTGGCTTTGGAGTTTGTACCACTGCCTCCATTTAAAATCCCTCTACAAGCTTTCTGCTCAGAAAATTTTATTACTCCCCCAGCCCCACAGTTCCTACCCTTCAGGATAGATGCTCCATCAAAAAAGGAAATTATATGATCAATGACTTGAAGAACCAAGCTCCATTTGATGGCATTCACAACTTTTGGGCTGTTTCCTGGACAAATATTTCTTAAAGTTTTAAATATGACTGCCCAACAAGAAGGGGCTTTATCCTAAAAAATAACTTGGTTTCTTTCGGCCCAATTAAAACAACATAGATGGACAACCAGAATGATAGGACAACACTTGTCTTTTACCCAGGATTCAAAGCAATGATATATGGACCGTCCCTTCCAATGAAAATCTTGTTTAAGACGGATTGATAAAATGCCCCAGATTGACCGAGTAAACTTGCAGTGAACTAGCAGGTGATTGACGTCTTCATTATCGGCCTTACATAATGGGAAACGACTGGGACCTTGCCAACCTTTACCCCGTAATACTTGCCACGTTAGTATCTTGTTTTCAACATCCATCCATATAATTTTTTTTTTCTTCAATTGAACCTTCCATTTCCAAAGTTTGTTTTTCCATCCAATCACCTGTGGCCAATCTAAAGTAGAGATTATAGCTACATAGAGATTTTTCACAGATAATCTACCCGAAAAGTCTCCTCCAGTCCATATCAAAGAGTCTTCATTCTCATTGAGTGATACCCCTGCCTCATTTAAGTTATCACAAAAATGCTCCCATTCTAATGCTAGGTTGCCCGAAATCCCCAATTCCCTACAACTCATCATACTTATACTTATGAACATGGATAAATGACAATTATATATGGAAAAGGGATGATGCTCTTATCCACTTTGGAATTTCAACTTCTTAAATGCCTCTTTAATATAACAACTCATCATACTTATAATTACAAACATGGATAAATGACAGTTATATATGGAAAAAGTATGATGCTTTTATCCACTTTGGAATTTCAACTTCTTAAATGCCTCTTTAATATAACAACTCATCATACTTATAATTACAAACATGGATAAATGATTAAGTTTTATAAAAAAAAGAAATATCTTATAGAAAGTGATAAATACATGAGATACTTATAATTATGAAAAAGGATAAATGATAATTATATATGAAAAATGAATGATGAATGACTGAGATTTATAAAAAAAAGGAATATCTTTATGGAAAGTGATAAATACATGAGGAGAAAAAGAAATAATTCATATAACATAATTCAACACATCCATCCACTTTCTTAATAAAATTTGAATAACTTTACCTTCTTTTTTAATTCCAAAATTCTTACATGTAAATATTAATCATCAACATGGCAAATTTATGAATCACTCCTTATAACATTCACTACAGTTTTTTTATCATTTTCAATCATCAAATATGTGGCCAACCAACCAAACTTTAATAACCAAAGATGTGCCAAATTATCCAAACATGCCATATACCATTAAAATCCAAGAGGAATATAATTGTCATAACTTATGGAAATGCATAATGGTGTCCATAACACTATGTTTTATTCTCCAAAACAAAAACAAACATGCCATATACCATTAAAATCCAAGAGGAATATAATTGTCATAACTTATGGAAATGCATAATGGTGTCCATAACACTATGTTTTATTCTCCAAAACAAAAACAAAAAAGCATGCAGTATGTTTTATTCTCCAAAACAAAAACAAAAAAGCATGCAGTCTACAATAACCAACAACATTGATTCCAATAAACTCAACAAGCCATTCGAGCTAGAATATTGCTATTCAAAACCTCAGTTATAAGCTTCTATTGAGGGTTTGAAAAATAATTTCCAAAGACAACCACAATGCAAAAAGAACGCACAACCATGATTCAACGAACTCAAAAAGGGGTTTAAAGCTTTCTATTCTTCATATGTAACTCAGATAAGAAGAAGGTTAATAACAACAACTACATAAAGTCACCTATATCAAAACCATTAACAACCTTCCAATAAATCTTTATAGCCAAGAGAGTTCTGAATCATATAGAAAACCATTACCTAGAAATCATTTTTCGAAATTCAAAAAACTCCTCTAACATTTTCCATTTCGTACAAAGATTTCTTGTGAATGAGAGACAGGAAAAAGAAAAACTTCCAAATTTTCTACCAACTAACCAGAGCCAAAATTATTCACTTACTAACAAAACTTTGCAAAAAAATGCCCATGAATTGTACGAAAAATTACTTCATCCAATATTGATAAACACTAATGCTTTGAACTTTAAATCGGTTGTAGTAACAAACACCATTGTTGTTGGTGAACTAAACACAACCCAAAACTTGCTTTCCACAATGCATAAACCAACAAATACCCTTAAAAAAACAAAAAGATGGAACATGGGTTTTACTGCATAAACCAACAAATACCCTTAAAAAAACAAAATGGTGGAACATGGGTTTTACTGCTCAATCTCTTCTCATTAATGCATGGCCAACTCGTTAGTAGTTTCACATTGATATCCATATGGCTTATGCTTTAAATCTTAAACCAAAACTTAATGCGTGAGTTGCATGAACACCACTTGTGTGTATGCTACACGATGTTAACTTATATCCGATGTAATTGCATATGAATGCCCAAAATAAGCTTAAAATCCCATATATGGTATATAAACCTCAAAACTCGTCGTGTCTTGGTTTCCATAAATATTTGAATACCATTATGTAATAAAAGCCATAACTTTTCCAACATTTTTATTGTCATAAACAATGTTGCCAATGAATACCACATTTTATAAAAAGTTTCCCACGTCTTCCCATAGGTTTAATACTTATAACAAGGGAGGTTGCTGAGCAACAAGTCCCTGTCCAAAAGGCAGAGGAGAAAAGACATAATGTCATTGTCCCATATGCCATGTTGCGCACGTGCGGTGCAAGTGAATCCAAGTTATGCAACAATTTTTAATTTAAAGTGATTTTAAATTTTGTTTTATTAAAGATATGCTAAGATAAATTCTCTTAAAACTATTCTTCTATGTACTTTGATAATATTCTTCTATGTACTTTGATAATGGAGGTACTTAAATTTTGCTTTACTAAAAATATGTTAAGATAAATTTTGTTATCTTTTTTCAACGAAAAAAATACGCTTTATATTCAAAAGAGTATAAGATTGTACAAAGCACGATATACGGAGAAAAGACCATACAAGGAAAAACAAAGAAGGCTTAGATGCATGACATTCTAACAGTCCATACAAGATCTATGAGAGGCAAGACAACTGATACCGATGTCTGTCCCATGTAATCAGTAGCCCAAAAAAAAACATATAGCTCGATCAGAGATTTATCATTGAAGTATGTCCTTCGTTGCCATCTTCCCACCTGGTATAGCGAATGTGACCCGGAGGCATGTGTAAGGCTTTTTTGGAGAGGATGTCCGCCTCTTGGTTTTGTTCTTTGTAAATATGAGAGAAGGTGAGATTTTTTACAAGTTTGGTTGCAGCACGCGTTCTCTCCTTCCAGCATTCAAGGTCAGCAACCTGGAAATCTGCTCGCCCAATCAACCAATCGATGGTGATTTTGGAGTCGCCAAGAAGTAGAAGCTCGTTGACATGGAGACGACTAGCCAGGATAAGAGACGCCCACGCACCTAGAAGCTCGGCCTTCATGTTGGAACCAATTCCACAATTGAGTGTCCACCGGAAACAAGTATGTGAATTTAGGACAAGTTTCCCTCCCGCCCCACAGAGAGAGCCTCTTTGCTACGCCGCTCCGTCAAACCAGGCCACAATTCTGTCCGGGGGAACTGTAAAGGTAGGTCTGTTGAGAAGAGAAGAAGGAGTCCGCAAGCTGTTGGAGGTCAGCTCTGCAATGATGTAATTCACAATTCTATGCACTGAAGGTGTTTTCTCTTCGAAAATGGCCTCATTCCTTGTCTTCCATACCTGCCAGCAAAGTGAAATAGGCAGTAGTGGGGGGTTCGTGGAAAACTTTAACCAGTTCTGGAAGCAAGTGGTGACGTTTGGGCCGTCCCAAATAGAGCCGGGTGGAAGTGCAGGTGTGATGAGCTGCCACACTGCTCTGGAGAAATTGCAATTAATAAAAACATGAGAAACAGTTTCGTTTTGAGATTTGCAAAGAGTGCAAACGCCGGGACCCACCCAACCCCTGGATTGAAGATTCGGCCACATCAGAAGCTTGTTTTTAAACATGAGCCAAGCAAAAAGTTTTATTTTTAGAGTGCAGTCGCCTTTCCAAAGTTTAAGACACCAACGATCCGCTGTGTTGTTCCAGCACTTGTTTGCTAGGGCGCTGTACACGTTTTTTGCTGAAAGGAGGCCGGATCGGTCCCCTCCCGTCCATAATAAGGTGTCGGCGTGGTCCTGAAGACAGATGCTGGATTCGGTCAATAGGCGAGTGTAGCCATCCCATTCATTTGCCAAGTCCGGTTCCAGATTTAAATCCACACTGTTGAGCCAGGAATTTCCCAAATGTCCATCACTGGTCGAAGATACCTGATAAAGAAAGTAAAAGCTATTTTTATGTAGATGCAACAACAAATTTGTGGAGAGGAAAGCGCGACCTCCCAAACCCAGCAAGGCGTCTCTGCCAATCTCAATTGATAATCCGTTACCAGGGTTCCAAGAAATCCAATGGAGGATGATGGGCAGAGAAAATAAAAGATGTTTCCAGGTATGAGAGGCGGAGGATGTTCTCACCGAAGCCGATCTAAGCCAAATGTGAACTGGTAAATGAGGATAATACTTTGCCTTTATTACCCTGTTCCAGATTCCTGGTTTCATTAAAATTCGCCAGAGCGTGT
>ML783169.1:186957-201556 GCA_009831015.1 Picea engelmannii | reverse complement strand
CAGGATAGTGAGTTAGAGAAATAGGAAAGACGTTCAAAGTAGAAGTAGGTAAGTCGCAGAGGGAAACAACCAAGGGAGGGCCTGCAGACAAAGGTGGAAGTTCAGAAGTAGGGCTGTGCAATGTCGAGGAGGTATGGCCCATCTCAGGTAAGGCAGAAAAAATTGGGTCAAGCCCCGAGATAATGGAAGAATCCAGCTGGAGTCTTTCCCAAGAGGAAAGAGTGGAAAACAAAGAAGGAATTTTTTTTTTAAGCTTACCTGAGAGTGTAGGGGGAGAAGGTTGATGCTCAGGTGAATCAGGGAGGTCCTCCCCTTCTCCGACTATAAAACCAACATTGTTCGATATGTAGGAGTCCATTCCTAGAGAGTCCTCCTAAGGAAGTTTGCGAAGATAGGAACCTTTAGATTCTTCTTCCTCCAGAGTTCCTGAGTAGTTGTGCCAGAGATGACCAGTTTGGTAGCAGTTAGAACAGTGAAATGGAATACCAAGGTAGTCCAGTCATTGAGTAGAAGTGCGGCCCCGCCAGTAGATGTCTAAGGCCTCCGAAAGTCCAACATGGAAATTTCTACCAAGATCTTTGCCATCTTTCTGTAAGAGTTTTTTAAGAGGTTTGGGTCAGTACAAATAAAATGTCCAAGCTCGTTCCCAATAGCCTCCAGTGCCTTCTCTGTCCAGTGATGTAGAGGTAGTCCAGGTAAGAGTACCCAAATATGTCTGAAGCGGAAAGAATTAGTCGAAGGATTGAAGGAAACCTTCCATCTTTTAAGCATCAAGCTGCCTTTGCCCATGGTCCAGAAAGTATCAAGAATGAGTTGTGAATCTTCTGGTGAGTGAAAAATGAAACCAATCCAACCAAAAGATAAAGAAATGAGATCGGGTGTATAGCCCAGGATGGGCAGCCAGTTGACTTATAGCCAATCTGGGAGTATATCAAGGCTAAGAGCTCTGTAGAAAAATCTGCCCACCAAACCACAAAGAGATAATCAAACACTTTCCTCCAGTCCCACATCAGAGCCCATTATCAGGCATCTCTTCTTTTTATTTGGCTTCCACAACTTATTATTATCTGATGTCTTATTTATCCTGGGATGAGTGGGGCGAGATCGGTTGGACAAAGAGTTCTTTTTTCTCCTGTCTGTGCGCCCCATAGTTGCAGATAGTCTAGGGAGTTGAGAGGCACTAGAACGCAAGTCTGAAGTAAGCTGGCAAGTGTCACCGGTCGGTAGCACGTTTGTATGTTCCATCATCGGTAGATGTGACTGTGGATGAGAGGACGAAGAAGCACGAAGGTTAGTCTATGTGGAAAAGAGTCCGACACTCTTCCAAAGTACTTCATCAGCTGCATTCATTAATGCACTGACCTCTGCCTCCATGGTAGACACAGTTTGGACGATCACAAGAGAGATGGATGGTTGGTTCAAATGGTAGATAATGGGTCAGAGAGAAGTAGAAAATCCAGGTATACCTACAACAACAAAAAGTGAATTTTTCGATACTATGCAAGATCATTTATGACATGCACAATCTGTTATGCTATAAAAGGGTTAATACACCTAAAAGGACGCAAGGAGATACTATGCCACGACATTTCCGAAAATGGATTCTCAAAACAAAAGTATCTTAAGACAAGAAACATGTACAATGTGGAATGTTTGGGCCACGTACCATATAAACAATGTGCTCTCATGGCTGCCATTGTTGTCAGCTTTGACATGTGTCATCTTGTCTCCCTATTGTCAAGCGAAGAAAAACTACAATGTTTTTCAAAATATGGTGTGTGCACATAGAAAACACACATGTAGAAACCATAATTCCTATTAATTTTTAGACACTCTAATACTATTAGGGATTCTTGTGAGTGCCTTTCAGTTGATATATTACAGAGGCATTTAATGTGATGTAGCGGTAGCGGTTATTGATTCTAATTTTTTTTTTCAACAATAAAATAGTGAAAGACATGCATGATAAAAAACTTGGGCTAAAATACTTTATATGCATAACAAATTATATCTTAAACACATATAAATATAAATAAATATCGTTGCACGCATATGTAAACAATTAATGGTTATGAATTTCCACATTGCTCAAGCCATTTTGATATTCATTATATTTTGAGTTTATATAAAGGTGGTTCAACAATAGTCGCTAGCAATTCCAATGAGATCCATGTATTGTATAAAATGTCCACTCCTTGCACTCTATCTTATGCTTTGTGGATGTTTCATTAATTACGTTAGGTGTTTTTAACTAGCGTGATGTCATGGGGATGAGGCTCATGCCACAACGAGGAGGAAACAATTCAATTTAAAAATGGTTCTTTGATCCCATGGCTAGAAGGTCTGGGCAACAACCTACTAGCCTCTTAAAGGGCATTTCCACCGTTGCAAATTATTATCGGAGGGATTTGTGGTTCAATTGTTACTCCCCCATTAAATATCCCCATGGTGAAGCCTCCATGTGGGAAATCAATATGGGATGTTGTTAACTTAAGGTTTGACTCATTAGCTCTTTGGTTGTTTCAGGGTTCTCTCAAATCCTGAATCAATATTTTTGGTGCAAGGTGTTCAAGATGCATGTTCTAATGTTGCAAATGTGGTTGAATATGCTAATAACTTAATAGTCTCGGATGATTTTTTCATTGAGGTTTATGGTTTAGAGTTTTTCTACAGGATGATCTAGTGTCGGGGACCACTAGCAACGAGCCACATGGAATCAAAAGGGAGTCAAGTTTCCGCTGCAGGGGAGGTCTAGTTAGTGGACTATTTTGAAGACTCATTTTCCAAGGATAACATATTCGTGCAGTTAGAGGAGGTTCACTCTATGTGGTGTTCTGACATATTGGGCCCCTATCATGGGGATGTGGCAGATCAACATGATATTTTGTCAGAGGTTAATGTCAAGGTAGTTAATCCCTCGGGGGGAGTGGAAGTGGAGTTTTCAGACCCTATTCTCTTAGCTGGGACTTCACTCGGGTCTGGCCATGCCAAGGATCTTGAAGTGATCGATAGGTCTTCCATTCCATTTACTCCTCATTCCTCAGGTAATAAAGGAAATCTCTCAAGTGCGTAGTATTCTTCCCCCTCTTTTCCTGGTTCTAGATTCATTGGGGTTAGATTAGGGTTATCCAAGCTTAAGAGGTGTGTTACATCTCTAAAGGTCTCTTTGGGCTCTCAACGTCACAAGAAAAAAACAATTCTATCGTGGGGGTTGTTGATGCGAGGAATGAAAGGTCCTTACTCAATCATTTTCAAATCTCACTAGGATAAGGTGAGATAGGCGAGAATGTTACCCTGGGTTTATAGCCTTTGCAAAAATATCAATCAACCCTCAAGAAATATGTTCTTGGACCTGATGCTATTACCAAATTGTGTGTTGCTGCTAAAAAAATTATAATATTATTTATATGTAAATGAATACAAGAATTAAAATGAATGACATAAATAATACAACAATATGAAAATTAGAAACATAAGTCTCAAATTGAGAATAACCACATTTTTTTTATTAATGATATATTTTATGAGTTACAACCAAAATGTCTCTTTTCAAACCGCGAGGGTGAGGACCAAGATTAGACTTAGAAGTCTAAGATGGAATTTGAACAATCATACAAAGGCAACTTGTGTCTGAAAGAAAATGATCAAGACTGAATACATTGGATCAACCAAGTCAAAATCCCACCAAGTCTCGACTCTGTAAAATAATCTTAATCATAAATGAAAATTAATTCAAAAATTATAATAAAACTACACAAACTACCAAGAGAAATGAATGACCTTACAAAGCATCTCAAATATCCATGCATCCTAATCCTTTATTCTTTGCCACCTTTAGAAAGATCTTGTTTCCAACAAGAGGATTTAGCCTTTTAAGGAACTCATACCTTGAAAAGATGAAATTCTAAAATCTTAATATGAAACAAGTGCTGCATGTCCTTGCTAGGTTGGAATGGGAATAAATGTGACCGAGTACAGACACGTGGGTAGGAAGTTAAAGTACATTTGGTTTCCATGCAGAATATAGTATTCCTGAATTAGTTTTTTCCGAAATTGATAAAAAAATATTAACATTTAGAAGGTTCTTGGACACAAAAAAAATAGCATCCCCGAAGTATTTTTTTTTACATACGTTCATGGACAAAAACACAAAAAAATAGTAGTAATGTCTGTTACATAGGTTCGTGGAAAAAACACAAAAAAATTAGCATTCCCGAATTAGTTTTCTTTAAAACAAGGGTTCGTGAACACAATTGAAATTGAAATTTATCAAATTATAGGTTCCTAGACAACAAAAATTATACATACCAAATATGTTATTTTATAAAGTAGATATTTACTTTTATACATATGAAATATGTACTTTTATAAAGTATGGGATGAGATTTTATAGAGCATGCACGGAGCCCTGATTCCATACTTAGCTAGTTTTTGAAACGCGGGTTCTCGGGCTGAAAATTGGGCTTTTGTTGTTCCGTGCCATACAAATAGCACCCAGGGTTTCGCGATATAGAAATTGACAATCAGACTTGCAGACTATTTGAATTTTAAGGGCCTCGTGTCCAAAAAATTTAGCATTCCCGAATTTGTTTTCTTTACATACGTTTTACATACGCCCGTGGACAAAAACACAAACAAATAGTAGTAAATTATGTTACATAGGTTCGTGGACAAAAGCATCGAAAAATTAGCATTCCCGAATTAGTTTTCTTTAAAACAAGGGATCCTTGACACAAGAAATTGAAATTTATGAAATTATAGGTTCCTGGACAACATAAATTATACATACCAAGTATTTAATTTTATAAAGTAGATATATAGAGCATGCACGGAGCCCTCATTCCATACTTATCCAGTTTTTGGATCGCAGGTTCTCGGGCTGTAAATTGGGCCTCTGTTGTTCCGTGGCCTAAAAATAACACCCAGAGTTTCACGATATACAAATTGACAATCAGACTTGCGGATGATCCATGTGGATATCGGTGGCCACCCACCTTTTCCAACTGGTCAAAATAGTTTTATGAGTCTAGGTACATTTTGGAATCCCACAAACCATTGTCCTAGATCGGGACAGTCAATTTCTCAGCACATTCTGGTCGAGCCTCTGGTCACCGTTGGACACCAAGCTCACCAAATCCTCGACCTTCCACCCCCAGACATATGGCCAAACCGAGGTCGTCAATCGAATGATTGTGCATATCCTTCACATGTATAATTCAAAGCACCCTCACACATGGGATGAGAGCCTTCCCTATGTCCAACATAGCTACAATTGAGCCCTGCATAGATCAACCGGTCACAAACCCTTTCAGGTGGGGTTGGGATTCCAACCATTGGGTCCCATAGATGTTGCACTTCCCCGTGCAGTCACCTCGATTGAATCATCTACTGCTCCAACTGAAGCTAACAAAGCCACCCAATTCATTGAGCGGATCCAACACATCCACCAACAGGTTCAGGATATCCTACAAAATTCCAATGACAAGTACAAACAATGCCATGATCAACATCGGGTGCCACATAAGTTTCAGGTGGGTGACAAAGTTTGGTTGCACTTGTAGAAAGAACGCTTTACAGGACCCCATCAGAAGCTTCGCCCACTCCGTTACGGGTCGTACACCATCACCAAGGCCATGGGGGATAATTATTTTGAGCTCAACATTCCTCCTTTCCTTGGCCTGCACGTAGTGTTCAACGTGGATCTCCTTCGCCCTCATTTCCCACCATTATTGGACACCTCAGATGTAGTAGAGTAGCTGACACCAACAAAGCTCAACCCCAACTACATAAAAGAAACATCCGACTATTAGATTGTGGACACACATATCAAGGGCACTCGACAACAAAGGATCCAACTTTATTGAGTCGTCAAAGCAGGGCAACTCCTGCACCAAGGCAAGTGGCTCACTCGGGGCCAAATTCAGCAGAAATTCCCTCATCTGATGGGGGAAATCAACGCAATGGAGACCATTGATTCCTAAGGAGGGAGGATTGATCTAGGTGGATATCGTTGGCCACCCACCTTTTCCAACTGGCTCAAAACAATTTTATGACAATTTTGGCAATTTACTATTTTTAGCAATTTTAACTTCCGGGGCCATTTTGAGGGCCTAAATGAAGGTTTTTCAGGATATAACTTCTTAATGATAGCTAAAGGTATGATCGAGCCCCCAAAATGAATCTTCTCGATGACACCTTTCCAACGAGCTATCATACGCCTAAAACAAAGATCGTATGCAAAAGTTACGACCCTGGGAAGTTGATGTACTAACTTACCCAAACGGGGCCCACATGACTTTTGGTGCTTCATCTCCTAGGGTTAGGTTTTTGGATGTATAGGGTTTTTGGCATTCTTGTTTATTGTAAAAAGGCCTTCAGAGCCTCATTGTAATCATCTCTTGCGAATGAGCACAACCGTCACATCTCTTCTCAGAGATAAGCCGCCATCATTCCAACAAGCTTGTTTCCGCTGCATTTTACAGTTTCAACTTATTTCCTTATTGAATAGAAAACCAGTTTTACTATATCTCTGTTATTTTGTGTTAAGCATCTGTTAATAATCTGTGGTCATTTCATTTTGCTCATAAAATCCGGATCAACAGACTATTTGAATTTTAAGGGCCTCGTGTCCAAAAAATTTAGCATTCCCGAATTAGTTTTCTTTACATACGTTTTACATACGATCGTGGACAAAAGCCCAAGAAAAAGTTGGCATTCCCGAATTAGTTTTCTTTAAAACAAGGGCTCCTGGACATAAGAAATTGAAATTTATCAAATTATAGGTTCCTGGAAAACATAAATTATACATAGCAAATATGTAATTTTATAAAGTAGATATTTACTTTTATACATACGAACTATGTACTTTTATAAAGTATGTGGATGAGATTTTATAGAGCATGCATAGAGCCCTCATTCCATACTTAGCCAGTTTTTGGATCGTGGGTTCTCGAGCTGGTGGGTTGAAAATTGGGCCTCTATTGTTTTGCGGCCTACAAAGAGCACCCAGAATTCCGCGATATACAAATTGATAAGCGGACTTGCAGACTATTTGAATTTTAAGGGCCTCTGTGGCAAGTAGTATGAAGGACAGGTGGTAAAGATGCAAGAAATGACATACTCTCTATATGTGCAAGTAGAAAAAAAGTAGTGAACACAATTTTGTGACATTTATATAAAAAAATAATAAAACGTGTTACATATTCCTGGAAATTTAAAGAAACACACACGCACACACACACACATGTGTGTGTGTGTGAAATATGACTGAGTGATTTATGTCATATTTAATTTTAAAAATGACCAGGCAGGAAAAAATATGCATCAGAAAAACAAAAGAATTGAAATAAAATAAACAAAATGTGTTCACATTCAACATAGCTGAAGATAAAAATCTAGGAACACATAAATATATAAGGAGACAAAAGAATAGTTTTATTTGGAATATATGAAAAAAAGAATAGTTTGTTACATAATCCTGGAAATTTAAATGTGTTTGTCATATAGACTGGGATTGGGGCTCCTGCGGACCATAAGAGAAATATGTACAAGAAATAGGACTAGAAAGAAGAAGTGGGACACAGTAGAGTGTAATACTTGAAGAGTAGAAATGGGAAGATATCAGTCTTTGGCTATAGATTTCTATTTAGAAAAGATGGTGTTAGCACATAATTATGATTGGGGGTACTCTCTTGAAGAAGCGTCCCTTGGGCGAAGGAAAAATATCCAAAAACCCACTTTCCCAAAGTTTTGAGGGCGGGCACGTCCTTTTAATGAACGGGCACTTTGGGGCGATCACGATCTACCTGCTTGAATCTACGGCTCTCATGCGATTCCGGACCCCCCCGACTTTCTGCATTTAACGAGGGGGGGGGGGGTCCGGAATCAGGCACGCACCTTTACAATGGTGGAGATTGAGGCGCCCAGATCAATGGCTCTCATGCGATTCCAGACCCCCCCTGCCTTTCTACCTTTAATGCAGGGGGGGGTCCGGAATGGTGGAATATTAACGTGGGCCCCCTTCCTGTCGTGTCACTGTCTGAGTCATCCTCCCCGTTGCCACCTGTTCTCCACCTACCACCACCCTCTTCCCCCATCATCTGTCCAACTTCCCTCTCTCCATCCACGTGGCCCCTCCTCAGCTCATCGCCCTCTCATCTCCTGCCATGTGTCCCTCTCACTCCCAGTCACCTCCACAGTGTTGACGCCATCACTCCCGTCATACCCTTTTTCACATCCGTTATAGGGGTCCCTCGCAGCAACCCAGTGAAGCAGTATCCAAAGAGAGACCATTCAGCTGATCTAGGTGGCACCATTAGGAGACCTCCACGTCCCAGAAGGCAGAGTTAACCGAGGCTGTCCCCAGTCCCAAGAAAGCAAGTATTGTGGTTGTTGCTGGTGGTTGAGCATCATCTCTGCCATAAAAGGAAAGTCCATCAAAGGACTAACGCTGGTCAATTCATCTGCAACAGGACAGTCCGAAATCTGATAGCGTCTGTCATAGGTGCACGATCGGCCAGAGTCTGCATGCACAGACTGTTAGAAGACATGCAGACGCAATGTTTTTAATGCAACGTGTTGTTTTTGCTGTTGTTGTTGTTTTGAGTATATGAAGGCGTTTTCGCCATTTTTGTAAGGATCAAGGGGTTGAGCAAGGATTCCGGTTGTAAAACTTTAATGAAGCACTGGTTATTCTGGTTATGCATGGACTCTTGAGACTTCTTGCCTTATGAATGTCAGTTTCTTTCATGTCTTTGTTTACACTGTGTTAGAGCAGCTCGGAATTGGAGTATCCAGTCGAGCTGTAACTGTTATAGGATGATGTAGGTTGGATCACTGTAACAGTTGCATTGTTTCTAATCGGTCCATGTGATTTTCTTAGCACTAAACGACTTGGAATTGGAGGATCCAGTCAAGTCCCCCCTTCAGTTCCTCGAAGCCCTGAACCAAGAGGATCTTGCATTCAGAGTTTTTCTTCTGCAAACTGCTGAAAGGCCTGTTGCCTGAGGTAGTTTGCTCACTCCTCTCACCAAGTCTTCCACCTGCTCATCTTTTAATCAACTCACTGACTGAAGTTAGATCAAGACCTCCTTTGTTCCTTACATACCAGACCTAGTCCCTGAGTTTGAGCGATATCTTCCTGAGTCTCTACCCATCTGATCACCCATTAAAACTATCCTGACATAAAACTGATGGGCGTTGGGCTCTGCTTCTGCAAGAAATCTAGGAGTGACTTCTAACGCTAACGTTTCTGGCACCGTTGCCGAGGACGAAATTGAAAATTTTCCCCGGGATTGAACGACATTGAGCCTCTGATTCTGAAGGTGCATCAGGTATCAGATCCCTCGAAGATTTCTATTGTGCACCTGGCGACTCCATTGTGATGACTCCACTGTGGCGAACCTGCCATATTAATTGTGGCTTTCAGAGGCAGACACACGCGGTCTCATCCACAACTGCCTCTAGCTACACCTGAAACTGATCCAAAGGTGGTTCTCAGAAAAGGAAAGGCCTATGAAGGAGAAGCTTTCACCGCCGAACCGGGTAATCCGCCAGCTCCTTCTGTAGGAACTCCATTTTCTCCTCAGTTTCTTAACAGACCTTTTTCAGAGGTTTCCCATTTCCTGAATTTCGGGAGTGTCCCTGCTGAGTTTTCCCCTCCTGGTCTGGGATTGGAGGGAGAAATCCTTGTCACAACCCTCTCCCCTGAAGCTCTACTTTGGCGTAGACCTAGGACCATAGAGGATTTCCCCACTCTTATCTTTACCACTCCTCCCCTTATTACTGTTTCCACTTCTACACGAAGAGAAGCATCTGCTGACTTAAGCCCGTTAGCCTGCTCCCTAAATCCCCTATTGTTTCCCATTCCACTTAGAGACTCATTCTCAGTAGCCCCTTCACGAACTCCTTTTCCTCCAATTTCTCCTCCACCTAATATTCCTATGGCTGGTGCTAATCCCCCTCTAAGAAGAATGGACACCATAGTAGCTGCCAGATATGCTCCCTTAGTCCTGCCTCTACCTACGAATCCTCTCCCTCCTGGAGATTACTTGAAATATATGCCCAAGTTCACTGGGGAAGAGGACACAACTGCGGAAGAGCACCTGACTGCTTTCTATAGTTATGCAGACAATCTGAACATCGTAAATGAGGATGTCTGGATGAGAGTCTTCGTCCAGAGCCTGGATGGTGAGGTGAGGAAATGGTTTAGGGGATTGGCCCTCGGATCTATTGTTGGAATTGAATCTCTAGATGGCGCTTTCCTGAGGCAGTGGGGAGATAAGAAGGATTTCATGTATTACATGACAGAGTTCGGCTCTTTGAAGAATATGGAAGGAGAGTCTGTCTCTGATTTCTCCAAAAGATTCAATAAGATGTATAATAAGATCCCTGTTGAGATAAAGCCCTCAGAAGCCTTTGCCAAAATTTCTTATGATAGTGCATTCGACCCTGATTTCTGTCTTCTATTGAGAGAAAGGAGAGCCACCTCCTTAGCTCAGATGCAATATGTAGCCATAGAGGTGGAATCTAACGTATTAGCAACTGATAGACCGAGAAACAAGGCTGACGCAGAAAGAAGGAAGGGAAGAGCTGAAGCCTCAACTTCTGGCCCCTCGGTGCCTCACCCTTTTAAATTTAGCCCCCTTTTCAAAATAATTTGGTGGCCGATGAGGAAGAAGGGGAAATGGATGGGCTTGATCCTGAAATCCACTGCTTCGGAGACACTCCTCCTTTTCCTCATCTCACTCAATCAACATATGAGGAATCTCTCATGGACAGTCAGCTAAATGAACTTAGCAAGGGAGACAAGGCTAGTAGCAGCCAAGGCGGGTATAACCTGAGGTCCAAGAAAAGCAACACCTGATGTTCCTAAACAGTTCCGTAGAACAGAGAAACCTGTTAGTGAAGTAGCAGACAATAACAAAGGTAAGAAGGCCCAACCCCTCTCTCCCATGGTCCAGAGTCATGTTCCTGAACTTAGAGAAATCCCAAAGCTTACATCTTCTTTTAATTTTGAGCATGAAATTCAAAAGATCAGGATCCCCATGCTCCTCACCGAATTGATTAAACATGAAGAGTTCAAAAAACGTTTCTCTGTCTTGTTACAGTCTGAAGCCCCATGCCTTCCCATAGACTCCATCAATTTGCAAGATGAAAAGCCTGCAGTTATTCTAGGTCCTATGGTAGAAGACATGAATGATTCATCCCCTCCCTTCTACACCTCCTTGAACATACATGATAAGGTACTGCACAACTGTTTGATGGATTTAGGAGCTTCTCACAATCTCATCCCCAAAACTGTCATGGAAGAATTAGGACTGGAGGTCACCCGAGCCTATCATGACCTCTATTCTTTTGACTCCAGGAAAGTTCAATGTCTAGGAGTCATCAAAGACCTGGTCGTGACCTTGTTTCAGTTTCCCATGAAAAGTGTGGTCATGGATGTTGTAGTGGCTGACGTCCCCCCCAAGTTTGGTATGTTGTTATCGAGATCTTGGATAAAGAGACTGGGGGGAACTTTGCAGATGGACCTAACCTATGCTACTATTCCAGTGTTTAGAGGAGAGCATAGGAGGCTATATAGAGAAGCCCAATTGGCCTATATAATCAGTGATGAAGCCAATCCTACTAACCATCCCATTTTTGCCTTGGACACTGATTTAGGTTCCAGTTTACTACAACTCACTCATGCTCCCGAGCCTCCTCTTAAACTCNTCCCCCGTCTGGAATTTTTTTTTTGATGGAGCCTCTTCCAGGGAAGGCACTGGTGCTGGGGTATTTTTTGTATCACCTGCTCATGAAACCATGTCTCTTTCATACAAGCTAGAATTTGAAGCTACTAACAATGTGGCAGAATATGAAGCTCTTGTTCTAGGTTTAAGAGCTGCAAAGGAAATGAGAATTCAGGAGGTAGCAGTGTTTGGAGATGCAGAATTGGAAGTTCAACAGATCAGAAATGCTTATCAGGCTAGCCATCCTCGACTCATGAGTTACAGAAATGAGGTATGGGACCTAATTGACAGTTTCTTCTCAACATTTAACATTTCTTTCGTCCCAAGAGAGAAGAACATGGTGGCAGATTCCTTGGCTACATCAACAAGCAATTTTAAAGTGCCCTTGCCACCCAAATTCAAATATGATGTAAAAAGTAAAATACAGGCCCTCCATACCTGACAATGTCAAACATTGGAAGGTGTTCGAGGATGATCTTGAGGTCAAAAGATTCTTGGAGACTGTTGAAGAATTTTCAGAGATGCATATTGACCAAGACTTTGCCTCTGAAGAAAGGCTTGATGGGGGTAATTTTCTGAATAAGATTGCAGAGTGTAACATTGTGCAACTGCCCAAAAATCATATTCCAAGGGGACTGGTTCCTTTGGAAAGGCTTTTTTTATAGAAATGATGTGGCATTAAAAGGGGAAATCTCAGAGGATGACACTGATACAACTCAGTGCAACTTTGGCACTGAGAATGAACCCAAGTTTGTCAAATTGTCAAGAAGCCTGACAATGGAGCAGAGGGCTGAATACTCCAGACTATTGAGGGAGTTTGCTGATGTTTTCGCTTGGACCTATGGAGATCTCAAAACATATGACACTTCTGTCATCGAGCATAAAATCCCGTTGAAAAAGGAAGCAAAACCATTTAGGCAGAAGCTAAGACAGATCAATCCTGTGCTGCTGCCTATCATGGAGAGGGAAGTGAAGAAGCTGCTATAGGCCCAGATCATCGTACCACTGAGATATTCAGAGTGAGTGGCCAACTTGGTACCAGTAAGGAAAAATAATGGAGAAATCAGACTCTGTGTAGACTTCAGAAACCTGAACAGGAGCTCACGGAAGGATAACTACCCCTTACTAAAGATGGAACATATATTGCAGAGGGTAATAGGAGCATCCAAGATGTCCATGATCGATGGCTTCTCTGGCTACAATCAAATCTCTGTTCTGCCCGAGGACAGGGAAAAGACGACAATTACCACTCCATGGGGCACATTCATGTATGCCAAAATGCCTTTTGGATTGATGAATGCAAGGGCAACGTTTCAACATGCCATGGACATAGCTTTCATTGGGGAAAAGGAGAAGTTTGTGGTCATCTATCTGGATGACATAACAGTATTTTCAAAATCTGATAAAGAACATTGTTGTCATCTCAAGAAGGTTTTCCTAAAATGTAGGAGTTTTGGCATTTCATTAAATCCCAAGAAATCTCTATTCGCCATGCAGGAGGGAAAGTTACTAGGCCACATAGTATTAGCAGAAGGAGTCAAGATCGATCCTAGCAGAGTTGAGGCAATACAAACCTTATCATTCCTGAGATCCAGGAAGGAGGTCCAATCTTTCCTTGGTAAGGTTAATTTTCTGAGTAGGTTTGTTTCTAACTTTGCTGAGGAGGTAAAACTTATAACATCCATGTTAAGGAAAGGAAATGAAGTGAGGTGGACTTCTGAATCGCGAAATTCCTTTGAGAAAATAAATAAGTCTCTGACTGAATCTCCTGTGCTAATCAGTCCCGATTACTCAAAGGATTTCCTTATTTTTTCCTTTGCCTCACCTGACACCGTAGCTGCTGTTTTATTACAGACAAACGAGGCTGGGCTAGAGCAGCCTATTGCCTATTTTAGCAGAGATTTGAGGGATGCTGAAGTCAGATATGACACTATGGAGAAGTAGGCCTACGCCCTGGTAAAGGCTCTCAAAGCCTTTAGAACCTATGTCCTGCAGTAAAAAATCATTGCCTATGTCCCCTCGGCTGCTGTTAAAGACATTCTTATTCAGCCCGACATAGACGGGAGGAGGAGTAAGTGGATAGCCAAGATCTTGGAGTTTGACCTGGAAATAAAGCCTACCAAATTGATCAAAGGTCAAGGTTTATCAAATTATCTAGCTTTGGGGGTAAGTTTCATCAACGAATGATCAAGAATTCAGCAGGATTAGCTGTCTGAAATAGACCCCCAAAGGGAACCCCCATTGGCTCGATGTCCCTGTTATAAGGATGCTATATATTTTCTGCAAAAGTTGCGGCCTCTAGATGGCCTACAAAGAAACAAGGCAAGAGCTCTAAAGCTCAAAGCAGACAGATACTGCCTTATCGATCAAGTTTTATATTGGAAGGATCCCCTGGGGTTGCTTTTGAAATGTGTGTTGGAAATACTAAAACAACTGAGAGGGGGGGGGGTGAATCAGTTGTATGTGAGCTTAAACAATTTTATACCTTTTAAAACATTATTAATCTTTCTTCATGTGTCATCAACAACATACAACATATGGACAGTAAAAGTAAAGATCATCAGTCACACATAAAATACACACAGAGACAGATTTTCACGAGGAAACCCATAAAGGGAGAAAACCTCTTCTTCTTCGAAATGATAGGCAGTCTTTTTTTGTTCTATACATCATTTACAATTGAGCACCAACTAAATGTGAGGCTGCTACCCCTGTTTTACAAGTTGCAACTTGTTTGAGAGATCCAACTCTCTGGTTTCTCTAGCACCCACTAGAAGGAAGCACCAACTCCCTGAGTACTCCAGCACCAACTGGATGGAAGCACCAACTTCCTGAAAGTTCCAGCACCAACTGGATGGAAGCACCAA
>ML783169.1:123351-179773 GCA_009831015.1 Picea engelmannii | reverse complement strand
CACATAAAATACACACAGAGACAGATTTTCACGAGGAAACCCATAAAGGGAGAAAACCTCTTCTTCTTCGAAATGATAGGCAGTCTTTTTCTGTTCTGTACATCATTTACAATTGAGCACCAACTCAATGTGAGGCTGATACCCCTGTTTTACAAGCTGCAACTTATTTGAGAGCTCCAACTCTCTGGTTTCTCTACCACCCACTAGAAGGAAGCACAAACTCCCTGAGTACTCCAGCACCAACTGGATGGAAGCACCAACTTCCTGAAAGTTCCAGCACCAACTGGATGGAAGCACCAACTTCCAGTTACACAGGCTCCAACCTGCATAACAGAGAACATCTGTTCTCCCTAGCACCACCCTGCCACCCTGGTTTCTCTGGCTGCAACCAGATGAAAGCTACAACTTCCTGTGTTCAAGCACCCACTTGAACTTCTGAGGACTACAGTCCTGCCGAGCACCTCCCAACCTCCCTAGCATATCAAATAATAAATACACAGACAACTTATGCAGATAAATCACTTCTTACCATTTTTAATTTGTTCTGTAAATCTGGTCTTCAATAGATTGTTGTGCAATTCTTCTCTTCCTCAACAGGTCAGCTCTGCATCACATTCTTCTGTCATTCTGTTCTTCTTCTTCTGCTCTGTCTCTCATTCTGCTTTGTCTCTCTTTTACATTTCATTCCATTCTGTATATCTCTTTAAATTTCATGCTCAACCTCTTCTCCTTTCTTACTGTTTCATGCTTTTTCCATTCAGAACGACCAACCCAATTCAATCTCGTTCATATTCTTTTATACAAGCTACCTTGACGATTCCACTTCCCCTTCCAATCGGTAATACAAGGACATCTGTCTTGGCAACTGAAACGCTAACTGATTTGTCATCATCAGTCCATTTCTCTTAACTGATTCATAACTGAAGCGTTAATGTATGAGGAAGAACAGTTTCCCTCCGATCAGTTTCAAACTTTATCCGCACCGTTAGATAGTCTTTATAATTCTTGCCTTTTAAATCGGGTTTCGACATTCTTCATGTTCAATGTTCTTTTCACTTATAAATCCCGATACACAAAAATCCATATATCAGTCGAATCAATGATCCAGATGTAATTTTGGCTCAACGGCTATGATTATGTCGCGATATCGCATATCGTGATTTCGCAACTCATGTTGCAATCCTTACCATATCCTGATTCGCGAAACTCTGACGTAGAGTTTGATCAACGGTCCGGGTGCGATCTTGTCTCAACGGTTACGATTATATCGCGATATCGCGTATTGCGATTTCGGCATTTCTAATGTTGCAAGTTCTTGTCACTTTCAAATCGCGATCCCCGAAACTCCGATGAGAGATTCAACGGTCCAGATCACTTCTAGCTCGACGACTCAAATTAGATCTCGCGATTTGCACATCGCGATTACTCCCACTTCTCCTTGTACTTTAAAGGGTGTGCAGGTTATCTTTGATCCGACGATGATCAGGTCTTGCGCTTGGATCTAACGGTCATTGAGTCATCTCCACAACCATAACTGTACTCGCACTCCATGCAGAGATTCAACGGTCCAGATCATTCTTTCTTTAACGACTACGATCAAATCGTGAAATCACATATTGTGATTTTGGGGTTTTCGATGTCAAGAGATTTTGGCATTACAAAGTGCCGATCGCCGATGCCTCTGCTGACGTCACACGTGGTTTGACACGTGTTAGATCCTGCCACGTGTCACTCTGATTCGTGACTTGCATGTGCCTGAAGTGTTAAATCTGCCTGACACCTGTCATTCCCTGGTTCTGCCACGTGTCCCTGGGTGACATGGTCTACCATCGTGAGTTGGATCAATGGTCTAGATCTCATGTTGATCTGACGGTGCAGATTCAGTCGGGATTTCGCATATCGCGAAATCGGGATTTTCGTTGCATTGTTTTCTTTGCATATTGATACCCCGATCCCCAAAACTCCGAAGAAGCCTCCTGTCTACAAGTGGATGGTCCTGATCTCTGCTTGATTTAACGGCTGCGATCAAATCGCGAAATCGCATATCGCGATTTCGAAGTTTTCGTTGTAATTGAACACGGGACTCGTGAAACTCCGATTCCCGATTCTCCGATGAGCATAACTCCGACATTGCCCGATCCTATGCCACCTGTCCTTGCGAATGGATGGTCCCTATTCCTCCGGGATTTCACCTCTGCACAGTAGGACTTAAACCCTACGCTTAACCTCTGCGCGGCTTCTGTAGATCTTACGGCTATCGGCTTTTCGGAAAATTTGAATGGGATCCAATAGTCACCATCTTCCTTCTCCTCTGCAAACTCCTATACCTCGAGCTTTGCTGCGCGCGTCTTCTCCATGCTGTTCCTCCTGAGATTTTACGTTCGAATCTCTTATCCTTCCATCTCCACTGTTGTCATCAATGACAAGCATTCGCTGTCTATTCACTGAATTTGCCAACAATGTGTAGATCCACAAGAGGCTGACAGGATCATGGTTGAATTTCACAATAGCCTATGTGGAGGGCATCATTTCTGGAAAACCACAGCCTACAAAATTCTCAGGGCCGGATACTACTGGCCCACCGTATTCACTGACGTCTGCAGAAGGGTAAGAGCCTGCTTCAAATGTCAAAGATTTGCAGGAAAACGATAGCTCAAGTCTTTGTCTTTAAATCCTGTGGTTGTTTCAGGACCTTTCCTTCAATGGGGCCTAGATTTCATTGGAGAAACCCACCCTGCTTCCAGTGGGCAACACAGGTGGATCTTGACTGCTACAGATTTCTTTACCAAGTGGATTGAAGCTATCCCCACCAGGAGTGCTTCCCACAAGGTAATCATTGGATTCCTAGAAGACCTCATCATGATATTCGACTGCCCAAGTAAGGTCGTCACTGATAACGCAGTGTCTTTCAGGGCTGAGCCGTTAGCCCAGTTCTATGAGCAATTCAGAATCAAGCCGATCCATTCCACCCCATACTATCCCCAAGGCAATGGTTTAGCAGAGTGCTCCAACAAAAGCCTGATAAGGATCATCAAAAAACTATTGGAGGACAACAAAAAGGCCTAGCATTCAAGGTTGAAATTTTCTCTATGGGCCGATCGAGTGACCACGAAGAGATCTATAGGCATTTCCCCTTTCCAATTAGTCTATGGAGCAGAGGCTGTTTTTCCTTCTCAGCTAGCCATTCCTGTAGCAAAATTCCTCTAGGATCATCAAGAGGAGCCTGATGACACGATTAGAAGAATTCATCAGCTAGTGGAAGTCCAGCAGGTCAGAGAGCAGGTAATAAGCAAAATTCAGGACCATCAACAGAAGATCAAGCAGGTTTTTGATAAGAAGGCCAAGAAGGAAGAGTTTCAGATAGGAGACCTGGTACTGAAATGGGATGCTCCTAAGAAAGATAAGGGAAAGCACGAAAAATTTGAGGCCTTGTGGATCGGTCCCTTCAAAATCTTCGAAGCATCCTCGAATAATACCTACAGGTTGCGGGATTTGAAGGATCAAGAAGCGTTCAATGGCCCCGTGAATGGGCATTTCCTAAAAAGATTTTTCTCTTGAGCTGCACATGGTTTTTTTCCACGGTTGTAAATATTGTCTTTCTTTCTGTCTTTAAGCTTTAAATAAATGACTCCATAGCCCAACAACAAGGCACTGAAGCAACAAAGGAGTTCTCGGCAGCCCGTAAGGGGCGTGCTGTCCCCCATGGAGCCTAATGTTAGCACATAATTATGATTGGGGGTACTCTCCTGAAGAAGCGTCCCTTGGGCGAAGGAAAAAGATCCAAAAACCCAATTTCCCAAAGTTTTGAGGGTGGGCTTGTACTTTTAATGAACGGGCACTTTGGGGTGATCATGATATTCCCGCCTGAATCTACGGCTCTCATGCGATTCTGGACCCCCCCGACTTTCTTCCTTTAACGAGGGGGGTGGGGGGTCCGGAATCGGGTGCGCACCTTTCCAATGGTGGAGATTGAGGTGCCCAGATCAACAACTCTCATGTGATTTCGGACCCCCCCTGCCTTTCTACCTTTAATGCAGGGGGGGTCCGGAATGGTGGAATATTAACGTGGCCCCCCTTCCTGTCGTGTCACTGTCTGAGTCGTCCTCCCCGTTGCCACCTGTTCTCCACCTACCACCACCCTCTTCCCCCGTAATCTGTCCAACTTCCCTCTCTCCATCCACGTGGCCCCTCCTCAGCTCATCGCCCTCTCCTCTTCTGCCATGTGTCCCTCTCACTCCCAGTCACCTCCACAGTGTTGACACCATCACTCCCGTCATACCCTTTTTAACATCCGCTATAGGGGTCCCTCACAGCAGCCCAATGAAGCAGTATCCAAGGAGAGACCGTTCAACTGATCCAGGTGGCACCATTAGGAGACCTCCACGTCCTAGAAGGCAGAGTTGACCGAGGCTGTCCCCAGTCCCAAGAAAGCAAGTATTATGGTTGTTCCTGGTGGTTGAGCATCATCTCCGCCATAAAAGGAAAGTCCAGCAGAGGACTAAAGTTGGTCGATTCGTTTGCAGTAGGACAGTCCGAAATCTGATAGTGTCTGTCATAGGTGCACGATCAGCTAGAGTCTGCATGCGCAGACTGTCGGAAGACATGCAGACACAATGTTTTTAATGCAACGTCTTGTTTTTGCTGCTGTTGTTGTTTTGAGTATGAAGGCATTTTCACCATTTTTGTAAGGATCAAGGGGTTGAGCAAGGCTCCCGGTTGTAAAAATTTAATGAAGCACTAGTTATTCTGGTTATGCATGGACTCTTGAGACTTCTTGCCTTATGAATGTCAGTTTCTTTCACGTCTTTGTTTACACTGTGTTAGAGCAGCTCGAAATTGGAGGATCCAGTCGAGTTGTAACTGTTATAGAATGATGTAGGTTGGATCACTGTAACAGTTGCATTGTTTCTAATCAGTCCCTGTGATTTTCTTAGTGATGAACGACTTGGAATTGGAGGATCCAGTCAAGTCCCCCCTTCAGTTCCTCAAAACCATGAACCAAGAGGATCTTGCATTCAGAGTTTTTCTTCTCCAAACTGCTGAAAGGCCTGTTGCCTAAGGTATTTTGCTCACTCCTCTCACCAATTCTTCCACCTACTCATCTTTTAATCAACTCACTGACCGAAGTTAGATCAAGGCCTCCTTTGTTCCTTACATACCAGACCTAGTCCCTGAGTTTGAGTGATATCTTCCTGAGTCTCTACCCATTTGATCACCCATTAAAACTATCGTGACATAAAACTGATGGGCATTAGGCTATGCTCCTGCAAGCAATCCAGGAGTGACTTCTGACGCTAACAGATGGAATAATTGGATTGATAAAGAAAGGACTATCAGTATACACTTAGAGGCATGGTACATATAAGTAATTTTGGTATTTTCTTACTGATGCCTTTTCCTGTTGGTTTTCGTCGCTGACCCGCTTGAATAACTGGATTGATAAACAAAGGATTTATAGCAATGTTCCATATAAGTAATTTTGCTATTTTCTTGCTGATTCATTTTCCTGTTGGATTTCGTCCACGACCCACTTCAAGTTCTCTTCAATATAGCTTCTCAAGGGGGCGACATTGATGTCATTCTGGATTTTAATGCTAAAAAGTTCATTTTCTAATTCGCTTAGATCAATAGAAATATTAGACAGAGCCTGATGAATGTCTCCATTCTGTACCGAATAACGGACTAGCAAGTTGTCCACGTGTTCTTCGTGATATTCAAGAATCCTGTAAATTTTTTCCAAAGACAAGGCCTTAAAATTAGCAATTTGTTTATCAAAAGCTTGCTTGCTTAACGCCAATGAGTTGATGATTAAGATGGGGTCCTGGAAGTCATTTGTCCTTTCAGCTAAGTCTATTTTGGTGAGCTTTGTGAATAATGTTTCTTTCTTTGATATTGCTTGCTCACATGATTGGACGATGAGATACAGGTTCTTCACCTTCTCTTTCCAGCATGCTTCTAATTGAGTGAGCTATTTTTTGGATGGGAGATCATGTTGTCTTCTTGTCGTGTATGGCATGTTGTTGACATGAAAGGAAAAAGGGATGATCATGTGCAAATAGAAACTTTCTTCATATTTTAAATCCGTTTGCAGAAGTTGGAGCAAGTTATGTGCCCTGCTTCCCAGGGAATCCATATTTTGTGATGTTTCCCAGGCCTTAGTAATCAATTCCATTATTTTATTGATATTTTTCTCCACATATCCTCTACAGGATGTAAGGAAGCTGGAGGATCCTTTTAGATTTGTTGCAGGGGTGCAGGGAGTCGCAGGCATGGCTATTGCCAAAGGACTTCCAAGCAATGACATAGGAAACAAAGCTTCCTCTAATTCCTTAATTCGGTCCTTTAGTATGGCATTATCGGCCTCAATTCCTCCAACAAAATCATGAAGAGAATCTCCGGTTGCCATGTGAAGTTGAGAGATTTTGGACGGCTGCATATTGGCAAGGTCAAGTTCTGAACGATATTTTCTTTTCTTATTTTTTACATCTCTTTTTTCAATAATTTTTTTTTTTGATTCTCTTTCAAAAGCAACACTCTGGAATACGGAGGATTCATCTTCGTCAAAAATTTCGGTATCAACTATGTCCATTGGGTAGCCATGGTGAATTGTGTCTCTGGGTTGATTAAGGTTGCAGAATATGCTATCTAGATAAGCGTCAAGATCCATGTTTTCACTCTAAATTTCAGGCTGCTCCGCCTCCCCTACAATTTTTTTTCCCTTCTTCTGCACGAGAAGCTTGTGAGAACTATCAATTTTAGGATGAGCTATTAATTTATGGTCCTCAGGCCCGAAGATGTTCACTGTATCTCTATAGAACTACTATTGAGTTGTTGCCAGTAGTTTATGAAAACATTGGTTCAATGCGTGTGAATGGAAAATCTCCTCGAGCTCTTCGCTCATTAATGACAATCTTTATGCGTGCTGTATGCTGAGCTGTTAGAAGTAAAGATTAATTATTGCATACTTAGAAGTGCGAAGGTGGTGGTTACGGCGACGAACATTTAAGGATTGGAGGTTTCGTGAAGGAACCAAGTTGACGATGTGCCAATGACATTCCATGGTATTTGAAATTAACACTGGGAAGGGATAACAAAAGCCTCCACAAATATTGGTTTAGTGCACATTAATGGCAGAACTTCTCGAGCCTTGCACCCATCGATGACAATCTAGATGGTGCCTGCACGATGTCCTGTTAGCATTAAAGATTTAGAAACAAGACACACACACACACACACACATATAAACATTATTTCTTATTATGAACACCTGTGAAGGTGACGGAGATGGGGAAGGGAAAGCAAGGAAGGAATGGCCAAGTTTGAAAAGTGGTCGGACGAGCTTCAAAATAAGTTTACAGGCGATAGTGAGGACAGACGAGTGTCCAACGGTGAAACTGCATGAGTCGGAATTGTTGACTGCAAAACGCGTAAAATGTAAGAGGGCATGATGGTGCAGTTCAACGGAGGGTTTGTATATTTTTGGATTTGCGGGAAAGTGGCTAAATATGGAAAGTGTGATTTTGTGTAAGCTTTCAGGGAGCATAGCGAAGGGAAGCATGTACAGTCTTTGGATCACGGGTTCTCGGGCTCAAAAGTGGGCCTCTAATACTCCATGTCTTACAAATAGTACCCAGACTTGCACGATATAGAAATTGAGAAGCGGACCTGCGGGCTGGACATTGCACTTCTATTGTTCTGTGTCCTCCAAACATCACTTGGAGTTCCACGATATACAAATCGATAGGCTAACTTACATACTTACGACATTTTTTGGATCGCAGGTTCTCGGACTGGCGTGCTCATAATTGGGCCTCTATTGTTTTGTGTCCTACAAATAGCAGGCAAAGTTCCGCGATATACAAATTAGTTGACGGACTGTAGGACTGGCACCTTCAACATTGCAATTGTCTACATGTATAAGATATAGCATATATGTTACATATCTAACATTATCTAAAAATCGCGACTATAAAATTAGTTGAGAAGTATGTGTACAAATCAGGGAAAACTAAATATGCATATTTTTCAAGTATGTATGGATCGCCATTTTTTTCGATCTCGGGTTCTTGGGCTGGCGGGCTCAAAATTGGGCCTCTATTGTTCTGTGTCCTACAAATAGTACCCAGAGTTTCACGATATAGAAATTGACAAACGGACTCCAGGACCGGCGGGTTCAAGATTGCGATTGTCTACATGTACAAGATACAACATATATGCTACAAAGCTAAGTTTCGGGTGGAAGAATGTATACCACACACATGGGGCATGAGTGCTGGATGGTGCCCACATAGGAATCCGTGGCCATATAATTTTCGAACTATGAAAACGAATGGCGGTCGGTTGGACTCGTGATGTAGAGATATCGATGGACATGCAATTTGACACTACGCTGTCCAGGAACCCGCGAGCATAGACATGGATTATGCAAGTTTTGGATGCAAGATGTACAATCAGAACACAAGGAATAAGAGTTCGATAATGCCTAGCAGAGAACCTGTGGGCATAAAATTGGCTAAGGGAACGAAAGTTCTCGGTCGGACTCCTGGTACATATTTCATAATTATGTGCAACACCAACTGTGTTGTGACCAGACCAGTATGTGTACAAAGCAAGGAAAACTAAATATCCACCTTTATAATGTATGGGAATGAGATTTTATAGAGCATGTAGGGATATCGCATTCCATACTTGGCCACTTTCTGGATTGCGGGTTCTCGGGCTGGCGGGCTAAAAATAGGCCTCTATTGTTCAGTGTCCTACAAATAATACCTAGAGTTCCGCGATATACAAATTGACAGGCGGATTTGCGGGTTGGATGAGATTTTATAGAGCATGTACACTTTTTGGATCGTGGGTTATTAGGCTAAAAAATAGGCCTCTATTGTTCTGTGCGTTACAAATGGCACCCAGAATTCTGTGATATAAAAATTTACGAACGGATTTTCAGGTTGGCTGGATCAACATTGTACTTCTATTGATTTCGTGATATATAAGTTGAGAGACGAAATCCAGCATTGGGGAGCTCCGAGAAAGGAGCAATACATATTGAATATGTACTTTTATAAACTATGGACATGACATTTTATAGAGCATGTACAGAGTTGCGCGATATACAAATTGAGAATGTAGATTTGTGGTCTGGCTGGCTCAACATTGCACTTCTATTGGTCCGTTTCCTCCAAAAAGCACTCGGAGTTCCACGATATACAAATTGACAGATGGAATCCACGACTGTCGGGCTCACAATTGAATATGTATTACACATTACATGTAATATTTAATACATATTACATGTAATATGTACAATATGAAACAAGCAAGCAGACAATCGGGGTGGCAATATAAAAGTAATTGCAAATATGAACACGTGTATCCACCAGTTCCGGGCCTAGAAATTTTCCGAGGAACTAGTAATCCATACTAAATATGTACTTTTATAAAGTATGGATATCAGATGGATCTCTCATTCCATACTTAAACACTTTTTGGATCACGAGTTCTCGGGCTGGTGGGCTGAAAATTGGACCTCTATTGTTCTGTGTCCTACATATAGCACCCAAACTTCTGTGATATACAAATTTATCAGCGGACTTCGGGTTGGCTCACTCAACATTGCACTTCTATTTTCCCGTGTGCTCCACGTAGCACTGGGAGTTTCGTGATATACAAATTGACAAATGGAGTCCAGGACTAGCGGGTTCAAGATTGCGATTGTCTACATGTATAACATATAACATATATGTTATATAGCTAACATTATCTAAAAAAAATATTTTCAAGTACTAAATTATTAATAATGAATATTGATATTGTACAATTTAATTAAAGAAAATTAGCAAATGAGTCGCAAGGTTCCAGTCCGGGTCCAATTGTAGATCCCTGAAGTGTCGGGCGCAAGATTAGATGGACATGAAATCTGCTAGTTCGCCGTCTGGGAAACCACGAGCATAGACATGGATTACCAAGTTTTGGATGCAATATGTACACTCGGAACACGGGGAACGAGAGTTTGATAACGCGTAGCGAGGAAACCGCGAGCATAAAATTGGCTAAGGAAACCAAAGGGCTCGGTCGGACTCGTACTGCATATTTCATAATTCATGTGCAACACCAACTGTGTGGTGACCAGATCAATATGTGTAGAAACCAGGCAAAACTAAATATGGAACTTTATAAAGTATGGACATGAGATTTTATAGAGCATGTACGGATATGGCATTCCATACTTGGCCACTTTCTGGATCGTGGCTTCTCGGGTTGGTGCATTCAAAAAATAGGCCTCTATTGTTCCGTGTCCTACAAATAGCACAACGAGTTCCGCGATATACAAATTGACAAGCGGACTTGCGGGGTGGCTGATATTTTATAGAGCATGTACACTTTTTTGATTGCAGGTTGTCGGGCTGGCGGGGTCATAAACGTGCCTCTATTGTTCTGTGCCTTACAAATAACATCTACAACTCTGTGATATACAAATTGACAAGCGGACTTGCAGGCTGGTCGGGTCAACATTGTACTTCTAGTGATTTCCGCGATATAAAAATCAACACACAGACTCTAGGGTTGGCGGGCTCCCAGAAACAAGCAATACATACCAAATATACACAAATCCCTTATTCCATACTTGGCCACTTATTTGGATCACGGACTTGCAGGCTGTAAATTGGGCCTCTAATGTTTCGTGTCCTGCAAATAACACCCATAGTTAGGCGATATACAAATTGACAAGTGGACTTGTAGGCTGGCTGATTCAACATTGCACTTCTATTGGATGTCGGACCTGCAAGATGGTGGGCTCTAGGCGGGAAAAAAAAACAAACACACTTGCAAACAAGTTCGACAAATACAAAGAGTAAACGAAAAACTGTTTAGTATGGAAGATGGGCAGAAAAAAACGCACCTTTGCATGGATTCCTCCACATCTCTGGTTAAGAGTTCTTTGCGGCGTCTAGTTTTCCTATTCGTTTCTATGAATAAAAGTACAAAACAAAAGGGATATGAAAATAAATTAACATGTAAAGAAAAAGATAAGCACTATGCACATATACTAAAAAAAGTAGAATAAGATGAATAGAGTAACAAATAGTTTTTAGAAGGATGTACCTTTTTTTTGCTTTTTTGCATAATGTATATTTTATAATTCAAGTACAACACCAATTGTATGGTCACCATAGCAGTATGTGTAAAAATCAGGGAAAACTAAGAAGCTGGATAATTGTTTTGTTTTGTTTTGTTTATTTTTTTTTTTTTTCCAACAAGCTATACATATATTCTTTAAAACATAGAAATATGACTTTGCAATATGTTTGATGTATATCTCATAATTCAAGTGCAATACCAATTGTATCATGATCAGACCAATATGTGTCTAAGATAAACATACTGTATTGAGGAATGGGCACATTAGACCAGACATGATCAATAAGTGCGCTTTGCAAATGGCTTGTGTTGTTCAAAAGAAAGCAGAGACTGTATTTGCACATGCAGTTTTCCAATTCTTTAGTTCTGCCATTATTTTGTAGCATGTAAATATTGAAGTCTCCTACAAGTACAATGGGTCCGTTCAGATGGAAATGGCACAATGCATTGGAAATAACATCTACTATGTTGGAGAATGCTGCATGGGGAGAAACATACATATTCAATATTGCAACTTCTGTTTCATGGAAAAAAAAAATTCAAGCACCGCTTCAACATTCTTTTCTTCGATATGTATATGGTCCAAAATTGGTACATGTTTTTTCACCAATATCATCACCCCATGTGTAATGTAACTTGATATGCAGTTGTGATTTGGGAATTGTTGGTTCTGCATGCATAATGCCATGTGTGTTTCCTGCAAGCACAAAATATCGGATTGCATTGTATCATAGTCATTCAGTATATAATCCATGTGTGGATTTAAGCTATGTGTGTTAAGCGAGAGAATTGATACAAATGAATTTGTTTGTATGAATTGGTAATCATAGTGCAGTTGCCATTTTACGGTGGTCCTGAGTCGTTCCATTTCAATATCAACTTTCTGTTTCACTTTGAAGTTATCTTTTGTGAGAGGACTTAGTAAATATAAGGAATCTATGCTTTTGACACGAGACAGTGCTGTGTATACAAGTCCATGTATCCGAATTCCAACAGGCTGAAATGCAACATTATCAAGTGCTAGTCCTTGTGATCCGTGGACTGTATGTGCACATGCAAGTTTAATTGGAAACTGTTTTCGAATCTTCAGTCGACCTATCTTTTCTGATGTCGATACTGGCTTTGATATTTTCAAAATAGGTGTCCAATCGCTTCCAGTGTTTGAATTATATAGATAAGACAAATTGTTTGCTTGTCGCTTGCCTATATGCGGTTCATGGAACTTAATCCAAAGGACATCAAGTTTTTCTGTTTTTGTATAGCCTTTCAGTATTCCATCTGCACCATTGACCAAGCCATCCTGTGAATCATAGTTATAGGCATATATTTCAACCAACATTTCTAATTTGAGGATAAGTTGAAAATGTAAAGTGACTGTATGTTCATGATGTGGCACATTTCCCTGGTTGTCTTCTTCTAGGTCAATTGAATTGATGATGATATCATTTCCAGGCATGATCGATAGCATGTGGCTGTTATGCATCGCAACATCCTTATTTCTATAGAACAGGTAAGGGAACATTGGGTTTGCTGGTGCAGGCAACAAGCACCTCGAATTGATATATGTTAAGTCATCATATGTTTGGTTGTTTGTGCACATTCTATTCAGAATTGCAATGAATGTTTCATCTGTCTGCCGCATTGTAGTATGCAAATCAAAGCATTTAATATTGTCTCTCCAGAAGTCACGGGTCATTGTTTCCATGTTAACGGTAGGTTGTTCAAATATCAAAGAATCTTGGATGGGCTGTGCCTGGTAAAGATCCCCACAGAATATCATGTCAATGTTTCCAAAGTATTTCGTGTGCACATGCTTTATGCTTCTTAGCCGGTTGTCAATGGAATACAAGAACCGACTCCTAATCAAAGATGCTTCATCTATAAAGACAAGTTGGAGTTCCTCATAAATCTTAGACAATGTATCCAACATTTCCTTGCTAAGTGGAAGAAACCGTGACTTGTTAAAGGTATTAAAAATGCAAAGTGGACTATTGTTCCACTTGCATTATATGCAGCTTTTCCTGTATATGCAACTATTAGGCCCTTTGGTTTCATAGGATCAGAGGAATTGTTTGAATCATAAATTCGTATAAGCATTTGGAACAATTATTTCGCTGTGAATGTCTTGCCCGTTCCTGCTCTGTCTATAAGGAACAAGTGCACAGGACTGTCCATGTTCAAGCGTTTTTTAAGAGCAATGTCCTTTAGAATTGTTTGTTGTTCGCGATTCAATAGACATCTTATTCTATGGTATTCATTATTTTCAATTAGGAAAGGATGTTTTGTGACTTGAAAACCAAGATTCATACATTTTTCACTTCCACCTGCTGGAGGACGAGGAAAATCCGCTTGCAAGTCATAGGACTCGGAAGGAGTTCTGGTTGTTTTTCGGTTTGTGAATGTCTCATCATGATGGTCAGGGTTTTCTAGGTCATTAACTACAACTTCTAGATCACCCCATGTTGGATCAACATTGTAGGTAAATCTAGCTTCATTGATGTGCACTATAGTCTTAGACGCAACATATGCAACCTTCCATGTAGAGTAGTTATGTTTTAATGTCTCTTCATTTTCATTGAATGGAGCGTACAACAACAATTTTTCTCTACAATAGTTTTCATAGTCACAATGTTTATTGTATTTGACAAACCGTATCACAGAGGGTTTTTTTATTTTTTATATGGGTGCACCATTCTTTTTGTAATGCGATATGAATTCTGCTAAGCATATATGCCTAATATGAGATGGACGCTGGAGGTAATAATCAACAATAGAGTGACATAGCACGTCTTCTGAATTGTGAGGCTCTTGTTCTAGCAAAACTGGTGGTTTAAGCACAAATGTGCATTTTTCAAGTGGAGATGTGTTTGTGAAGACACATTTTCTTGAATTACAAGTGAGGGGCAGGGAAAGTGCAATGTGAACTACTTGCTGAGAAGACATTTTTTGAAGATTAAGCAATGTATTCCAAGTGTGCGTATCATTTGTATGGCATCAATATGACTTCTTTCTTGTTCTTTGCATATTCTTCTGAATGCACTTGTCATAGATTTGTCAACCTTTGTCATATACAAGGCACAGTACGATGCTGCAGCATATGCATTGAACACATACTGCACATCTGTACTTTCTTTCCACATAACTGACATGTCCTTGGAGAAACTGTTGTTCCAAATATGGGAAAGTTTTCGTTTAAGGAAAAATGTTGGTTGCCTAAGCGTACATTGTGTGGCTTGGATGTACTCATCTTCTGATAGATTTAGCTCTGTCAAGAAGGCATCGAAGCTCATTAGCTCGTCAAATTGTCCTTGTTCTAGAAATGCGAACAAGGATTTAGATTTCTCAACAACAACATTGTCCTCTAAACTAAGTGGCTCTATGATTCTTGTAGCTCTCATTGGCGGCACAAGAAAGTTGTATCTACAATGTGAGTTTTTTCATTTTCTACTACTTGTATGGTAATGTCTATGGAATTTGGTAAGTTCTGGATCCAAATGATCTGTGTTGCATGTTATATATTTATCCACAAACTGTTCGATCTCTAAATTGTTGTCAGTTCCATAGATTGGTGCACCCTCTATCCACAACAATGCGTGGTCATGGTCATTTCCCCTATTCTGGAATTCAATCACAAAAAAATAGTTTGATATTTTTCCAAAAAACGTTTCATCATGGCATATCAATTGTCTCAAAGCATTTATTCTATGTCTATAGTAGCGAGTACATGTCATTGGGTCTTTTCTTATGAGGTAGTCAATGTCATTATTTTCCAGTGTATTGGTTTCTTTTTTACATTTCCTGTTCCTATGAAGGTCAAATACGTCAGCTACCAATGGATCCCAGCAATGCTCTGCACTTGTAAATGTGATGAAAATTTTTGGAGGGCCCAATTGCTGGATCATTGCAAAAATTGTTTTTTTTTTTGTTTTGTTGCAAATAGTCAGGAGAGGTGCAAATGTTTTTGAAATCTATGTATCCAATATCAAATTTCAAAATTTTTTCTAGGTTTACTTTGTACTTCACATCCTTGGCCAACAAATTTCTTCCTTGTAACTAGCCTTTTCTTATTCGGACCCACATGCAGGAGAGAACTTGCTCTATTATTATGCACATTGTTTTGAAAAACAAATTTGTTATGTGACATGAGAAGTAACCACTTGAATGTAGTAGCTCCCATCGAACTATTTTATGATAACTGAATCGTTCTATAATATCAGTGGCATGTGGATCTCCATAGAAGAGTGTTGGAAAGTTCATTTCCTCAACAATTTTTTCCTTGAATATTCCAAGTGGACGATGCCCCTCAGCAGGTGAAATTTCGACAATCTTGTCTTGCAAGTCACGAATGCACTATGAATCAGTGAATCCATGCACCAATGTCTCAGCAGGTGTTTCATTCTCCGATTCATCACTTGTATCAAATTCACTAGGATTTTCGAGAGTGTCTACAAAGTTGCCATCCTCTTCTGCAAGAACATTGTTCTAGTTGTCATTTATACAAATGTTTTGTGCTTTGTACAGGGCCCTGGAACATAATTTCTTTAATGCTTTCATAACAGCATGCACACACACTTTGCCTGTTTGATAAGCATTTTTGTATCGCAAGCGTCTTTTCAGAGCCACGCCAATTGTCATCGTATTGCCAATGGATTGTGGCAAGAATTTTTGCACGACATCCAGCTGAACATGTACATTAATAAATGATCCTGTTAAGCCCATCTGGGGTCGTTTATAGCCCCAAGGCATGATTTGAGAAAATACAATCCATAGAGACACAAGTCTCTCCTCAAGTTCCGTAAGTGCACTTACATCTGGCAGTGGTGTATTACATCTTATTTGGTCAGGGGTTGCAAACTGTGGCAATTTTCCATTTTCAAGCGAACATTTGCATGGAAGACAAATTTTGCCACTAGAAAATGGTTTATTGTGTGCTGTCAAGTGGAGGTATTCTGCTTTTAAATTAGGCGTGAAAGACTTACGATTTTTTGAGAAATTCTATTGTTCACAAATTGCACATGCAATGGAAGGAGTGTCTCTAATTTGTTTTGTGTAGGTCTGTCTAGCATTTTTATTTTGCAGAGAAGTATGGGTGGAAATTGTTTCATGGTTTTCATTGGTAGTAGTGCATGGTGTTGCTTTTAGCCCACGAAATGTCACAGTTGCATGACCATTCTGAGATATGTGACTGCACCTGTTTCTGTTATGTTCTGCACGAAAAAAATTCTTTAGATTGTGATATGTGAGTTTCTCTCTAAAAGGAACCGTAGCAATGTATTTTTTTCTTTCGCGCATGACCTTTTTCAAGTTGTGATAACTTACTCTACGTTTCTTTCCCAAGGGCATGATGAGCTGATGGCAATTGAGATGAATTTCACTTTGACTTAGGTCCTGATAACCTAGTCCAAGTTTTTTTTTAAGGCCTGTATGGCCTCATCACAATTGGGATGAATTTGACACATAACTTTTTTCAAGTTGTGATAACTTACTCTACGTTTTTTGTTTAAGCCCTGTATGGCCTCATCACAACTATGATAAATTTCATGCATGGTTCTTTTGTTCAAGCCCTGTATGGCCATATCACAACCGGGAGGAGTTTCATGGATATGCCTACCATGCTTATGCAGATTCGATATGGTTTGGGTGGCATGGACATTTAACCCTGAACAACCGATATGTCCAAGCAAAGGTTCATAATGGATATGTGTTGTATCTATTTTCAATGAGAGGATGTCAATTGTTCAATCATAATTTGAATCAGTAGACTAGGAATGGACAGTGCCATCCAACAAGGTCGACCGGACTTGAATATTCACTTTGAATATCATAGAAAACCATTGCAAATAGAATCTGCAACCCTCCACATTCCCTTTTTCATATGGAAGCGCCATGTTTACAAGGTGTTCCTGCCAACTTCCAATTGCCGACATATTTTGTGGGAGATATGGCCAAAGGTGTTGATGCAAGCACCTAAAAGCCTGTTGGCTGCCGCCTATAATTGCATTGCAAAAGGACTGTATAGTGTAAAGTTGCATCAACTACACATCGAACTCCATTGCTGCCAAAAAACAAATTGCATTGAACATACTATCTCCACAGCTAGACACAACATTTGTTGCTAGCTGTAAACCATGGCAATCTATGCAATGCATAATCCATTTCCACTGTGATTCAAGGTCTTTGCAAATGAGGGACAAGTAAATATGAGGTCCTTCAACATTGCAGATGGACATTTTTCTATACAACAGTGGTTCATAATGACTACTGACAACATTGGCATCATGGAACAAGATGCAATATGGATTGTCAGATGCAGTTTTGTTGAATAGTAGATATAATGTTTTTCTTGTCAATGACCGTATTCCAACTGATATATTGAGCCAGTTAGACAACCACCGTATAAAAAATGTATCTCCCCAAATCTCCCTCTCATGTGCAGGAAGAACTGGAGATGCAGGAAACCACATCTTTGAAAAATATGTAGCGACATCATGTATTCCATGCAACTACCGAAGAAAATCAGATTCTAGTTCATATTCATAGGACTCCAATGCCTCAATGTCGCCATTTTTTTAACAACCCAAGAAATAATCTAACAATCCATTGCGCAGTTCGGTCGATGAATACCGAAAATGTAGTAGAACCTGAAATGTATCGAAAAGGCAATCCCCTACAGTATACGAGAATGCATCCAATCTAAAAAGGCCATTGCTATGAAAAACCATGTCAATGATGTCATGTACAATGGACTATGTATCTATTTCATACGACTCAACATCTATTACTTCTTTCATCTTTTGAAATGTGATTTTGAAGTTGTTTGTTAGATACTTCCAGTTTGCATGAAAACAGAGAAAAGGGGAAAAAAAAATAAAAGTAGAAAAAAAAGGAAAGCAAAATAGGAAAACTACAAGCACAGAACTGGGTACCAATCCCCATATGTAACGTTCAACCTTCTTCTTCTCAACTTCAATCCCCCCTAGTCCCCATAGTAGTTGACAAGAAACAAACCTACACTAGAAAGTGAACCAAACAAAAGAAACAATGCAAATAAATAACAACATGAATTTACTCAACAGAAAGACAATAGGTGGATGTAGTTTTTCGACCCACAGAATAAAAGCATTCTCTGTGTCTACACCCTGGCGGATGGTAAACCCCTCGACATTGGAATTTTTGAAATAGCTATGGACGTGGCAACCGACATATGAAGACACATGGTTTCCAGAAACATAAATTAAGAGCACAGACAAAGATGGTTTGCAACAGAATTTGGAGGCAGGGACTCCCACCATTGAAAAATAGCAACAATAGGGAAACTTACTCGTCAACGAGGGATGACAAGAGCTCATCCCTAAGAAAACTGGAAACCGTAACAACAGGTCCAACAACTTGCAAAGTTGAAGAAAAAAAAACCAGTGAGCAACCACGAAGAGGTCCAACTACAACTGTAGGACCTCAACTTTGCAAAGTTAAATCAAACAAGAACAAGAACCATGGAACGAAGCAGCGAACAAGCATCGACCACCGAAGTAATGATGCCGACCATAAAAAAAATGGAAACAAAACTGTATTGCAACACATCTATACAATAAACATTTAAGACTGCTAGAGCTGTTTGGTAGACACTAAAGACTGTTAGGACCGTCGAAGGGCGTAGACCTGTGTAAACATTTAATAAAAAATGCAGCGTGGCAGGCCCGTTCTCTCGAAGCATGCAACAATAAAGCAAAAATCACACATAGTAATATGCTAGAGAATGTATTCTAGCTGGCATAAAATGCTAAAGGAATCATTCAAGCTAATGCTAGCATTAATCCACCTTCGACCAATGCATAAGAAAATATATGATTCAAAAGGACCATATACAATCAAATACTTTGGATATGGAAACATACATAAAATTGGGAATAACGAAGTCGGCAATAAGACCTCCAATCCATTGTCCAATCAGATCTTGACAGACACGGTACTTTCTGTTATATAAAAATTGATGTTTTCACTTCCCTGGTTCCAACAATAGATAATATGGAAATATTTGTGGTCAATGCACAAAATAATACGAGGTCAACGATTTATCGATCTCTATAGTCCCTCTATGCCTACAACATGGACTAACAAGATAAAACCATATCAAAAGTGTTCTCTCTAATTCCTCATGTCCTCCTTGCCTCTCCTTCCTTCCTTTTATTCACCAAAAGTAGTTTTCATGTAGTTCAACTACCTTTAGTTACTAAAATTAAATAACTTTAGTTAATAATAGGACAACTTATTTATGATAAGGATAAATAATAATAATGATATATAATAATAAATAGGTGGGGTCCTATTAGAATATGAAGGATTGTGCTCGTTTTACCATTGACAATACCCTTGTCACCCAACCATAGGCTAAAGCCACCCTCCGAGCACCTTGACCTTGACAGAGAGAAGAATCTTGGTAGCAATCCAATAGCCAAGCAAGGCTAATGCACCAAGAAATAAGTAACCAAGATGATCAGATAGTCTCACCCAAAACTGGCGCAACACCTTCCCCAGGAATTGCGCACAAGACTGCTAGACTGCAGTGCGCAGAAACTGGCTTTCTGTGATTATGAGAGTGTGTCAAATGAGAGACTGGTGCCTTGTATTTATACTATTCTTAGCAGACTTTCCTGGGCCGACTTCTCTCTCTGGGTACTAATTAATTCATATTAATTATCTATCTTCAATCGACATCTCGTCTAGGGTTTCCTTCATTTCTTTGCTTCCTTCCAGAACATTCTAATCTTTTCAAAGGTCACAATAGAGGTTCATGCCTTCCGAAGCTACCATAATATCAACACTCCCTCCTAGCTAGGGATGTATAACTGATAATGGTCTTGAGCACAAAGATACCGTTCAACTGGTAGTATCACGAGCACTGTCATTATTATCCAACTGAATAATTTCCATGACAACTAGTACAATATCAATTGATAGAACACAATTGTGTTTATCCATGATAGTATGTAACTACTCAAATTGTGACACATAGTCACAAACAGTGGAACAAATCCACCACAGTAGTATATCTCTATTGTTTGGGGATAGGCAGTCTCCATAACATCATCTGATATCAATTTGCACAGAAAATATTGTTTAAAATAAACTGAATCATTTGGGCCAATCTTTCACTCACATCTGTGATATCTAAAAGAATATCTGCCCTGGCTTATTCTTCTCAAGCAAGGAAGAATGATTATTCTGATTTTTGAGCCTGGACCATTCCTCACCCTGGGCCATTCCTCCGACACTAAACAAAGTGTAACATGGAGAGAATGAATCTACCCTAAGGAATACTTGTCCCTGATTGCTGATACTGGACCATTCCCCACCCTGGGCCATTCCTCTGACACTAAACAAAGTGCAACATGTAGAGAATAAATACACCCTAAGGAATGATTGTCCGGACCATTTCCCCTGTTAACCACAAGAGGAAATGACTGTCCTGTATCAACCTCCAAAATGGACCATTCCTCATGTTAACCATAATGAGAAATCGCTGTTCGGCGAGGCGGGTCAGTCTTCTTGAGTAATCCTCAAGAAGAGAGAATGCCCTAGACCACTCCCCATGTTAACCACAATGGGAAGTCTCTGTCTATGATACATCGACAATCTGGACCATTTCCCATGTTAACCACAATGGGAAATCGTTGTCCGTCAGAAATCTCAATCCACTTTTTGAACAGGAAAGAATCTGCCCAAGCTGGGCTATTTTTCAATCTCGAAAATAAATGTTTTCAATAATATTTTTAGTTCTCCCTCCCAACCTGGAGAGTCATTTCTTCCCTTTCAGCTAAGGGAGTTATTTCCATGATCCCCATCTTCTCTCAGAAATATGCAAACTTTATTCTGGATAGAGGTTTTGTCAGGATGTCTGCTGTCTGCTCATCAGTGGGGATATGCTCGAGCTTTGCCTCTCCTTCCTGGACTTTATCTCGAATAAAGTAGTATTTGATCTCAATGTGTTTCAACCTTTCATGAAACACGAGATGTTCTGATAATTTTATACAAATATGATTATCACAATGTATTATGGTCGATTCTAGAATCTAATCAAATAAATCGGAGATTAACTTCCTTAGCCATATTGATTCTATGCATGCTTCACATGCTGTGATATACTCTACTTCTGCCGTGCTTAGTGCGACAGACTTCTGTTTCCTGTTGCCCCAAGATATCATAGCAGAGCCCAAGCTGAAACACATACCTGAAGTGCTCTTTCTGTCTTCTACACTCCTGCCCAATCTGAGTATGTGAATCCATGAAGCTGTATATCATTGGATGCGGTATATCTCAAGCCATAGTTTAATGTCCCACAAATATATATTAATACATGCTTTGCAACTATCCAATGCTCATGTCTCGATTCCACCTGGAACTGGCTTAGTGTATTTACGACAAAGCAAATGTCTGGTCGAGTATTTACCAAATACATCAATGGCCCAATTAGTTGTTGATATAGAGATGGATCTACTAGATCAGAATCTGGATCTTTCACTTTTCTTATATCCATATTCATAGGAGTGTCCATGGACTTACAATCCATCATTCCAAAATTTTGAAGGATCTTTAATGCGTTCTTTCGTTGTCCAAGGAATACTTCACCACACTTCTGCCATACTTCTAGTCCCAAGTAATAATGCATGAGACCTAGATCTTTCATATCAAATTCAGAAGCTAGTTCCTTCTTGCACTGGATGATGAGAGACTCTTCACCTGTTATGAATAGATTGTCAACATATAGTAGTATAATTACAGGTGCATTGTCCACAACTTTGTAGTAAAGTTGTGGATCTACATGACTCTTGGAGAAACCAAGTCTCATTAGATAACTGTCCATTCTGGCATACCAAGCTCTTGGGGCTTGCTTGAGTCCATATAGAGATTTCTTTAATCTACAAACGTGAGTGTCTCTGGAATGTACCTCAAACTCTTGAGGTTGTTCAATAAATACTTCTTCTTCAATTGCTCCATTGAAAGCTATCTTTACATCCATCTTATGTAAGTTCCATCCCATGGAAGCAACAAGAGATATGATAACTCTAATGGAAGTATATCTAGAAACCAGAGAAAAGGTTTTGTCATAATCTTCTCCCTCCTTCTGGGAGAACCCTCTAACTACAAATATTGCCTTGTATTTATCCACGCTTCCGTCTGCTGCATGTTTGATCTTATATACCCATTTTGAAGTTACCACTAATTTTTCTTTAGGTCTAGGTACGATTTCCCATACATAATTTTTCATAATGGATTTGTGTTCTTCCATCATAGCTTCTTTCGATTGTCCCTTTTGAATTGCTTCTTCAAATGTGGTAGGTTTTTCATCTAGAAGTTTCGTCATATATGCTGCATAACTTGAGAATCTTTTAGGTTAGGCCTCTTACTCTTTTTGAATGTTCCTTCTAGAACCTTGAGTCTTTCTGCATCTTATAAGGTAGCTTCAAGCCAAGCTGGTTGTTTCTTGGTCTCAGGTACGATATCTGAATCAATGTTTTCACATGGTTCCATAGGATGGTCAGGTTGTTCCTTTTCGTCATTTTTGTTTTCTGTGATTTCATCATTAGGTTCTTCAATCTCTTCTTCTTCTATAGTTTCTTCTATGGATTTCTTGAAAGCCATCCTTTCATTGAATGTTACGTCTTTGCTAACTTCAATCTTGTGTTGTCCTGGAATATATATTCTATAAGCCTTGGATGAATCACCGTATCCCACGAATATCCCCTTCTTTCCTGAGGGTTCTAGTTTATTCCTTTTATCCTTGGGAATGTGAGAGTAAACAGGACATCCAAATATTTGTAGGTTTTCCACATTAGGTTTCTTACCTGAGAAGGCTTCTTCTGGTGTCATGTCCTTCAATATACGATGAGGAATTTTGTTCTTCACATATATTGATGTCATTGCTACTTCTCCCCATAAGAACATGGATAGACCTTGATCATTCAATAAGGATTTTACGGTTTCTTCAATAGATCTGTTCTTTCTTTCTGTTACACCATTTTGTTGAGGATTATGAGGAACCGTCAACTCCCTCCTAATCCCTTTCGATTTGCAGAATGCAACGAATTCCTTTGAGGTATATTCTCCTCCATTATCTGTTCTTAAAGTCTTGATCTTCTTCTTTGTGAGGTTCTCTATCTCTGCTTTGAATTATTGAAACTTGTTAAATACTTCGTATTTTGTCTTCAATAGATATAGCCAAGTCTTTCTTGAATAGTCATCTATGAAGATTACATAGTATAGGGATCCTCCTAGATATTTAATTGGCATCGGACCACAAACATCTGAGTGTATCAGATCTAGAATCTCCTTAGATCCGTTGTTGCTACTTGGGAATGATTTCTTGATATTCTTCCCAAGAGCACATCCTTCGCAGATTCCTTCATGTGTAGATTTCAATTCTGGTATTCCTTCAACCATTCTTTCGAGAAAAGGTAATTCTTGATAATTAATACGAGTGTACCTTCTATGCCAAAGTTCATTGGGGTTGACTTCATTGTGTACAAGAGCTTCTTCATTTTGTTCTAGTAGTATATATAGATTTCCTTCACGACTTCCAATAACCCTAGCATTCTCTATGCTGGAGTCTTTATGCCATGATAACACTTTTCCATCCATGAAAGCTATTCTGTTTCCTTTGTCTTCTAAGCAAGATATGTATACATGATTCTTTTCTAAACCAGGTACATATAAAACATTGGTTGGGTGAGCGTTGTTTCCTGTTTTCAATTTGATAGAGGCTTGTCCAAATCCTTCCACTGAATAAGTGATTTTGTCTCCAAGCTCTGCTTTGTACGATGTCTTCTTCTCATTTAGATTTGAGAGTCTGGCTTGATATCCCAATATGTGTCTAGAATCTCCACTATCGATTATCCACATGTCATCTTCAATCGTTCCGGTGAGTGCTGAGTAGTGTAGAAGACTGATTGTTTCACTCATGTCTTCGATTGACTAGTAGATGGTCATGCCTAGATCCAAAACTTCAACTCTGATGTTTTTTTCTTCTGAGAGAGGCAAAAGGTGCACTGAACTAGGGCACATATGAATATCTTCTCCTTGAGCGAGATGCTCCATCACAAGGTGCCGGATCTGAGATTTAGGGTTTCTATAACTGCTTCTGCTAGTAACCCCAGTGACAGTGTCTTGGAAGCTTCTCCTGCTAGTAACCCTAGCGATAATTCCTTAATGAGCTCAATATCCTAATGGCTATGTTTCCTTCCAACGGTTAGACTGAATGAAGGAGGTGTGGGCCCATAACCTGTTAGAATATGAAGGATTGTGCTAGTTTTACTATTGACAATACCCTTGTCACCCAACCATAGGCCGAAGCCACCCTCCGAGCACCTTGACCTTGATAGAGAGAAGAATCCTGGTAGCAATCCAATAGCCAAGAAAGGATAATGCACCAAGAAAGAAGTAACCAAGCCGATCAGATAGTCTCACCCAAAACTGGTGCAACACCTTCCCTAGGACTTGCGCACAAGACTGCTAGACTGCAGTGTGTAGAAACTGGCTTTCTGTGATTCTGAGAGTGTGTCAAATGAGAGACTGGCACCCTGTATTTATAGTATTCCTGGAAAACTTGCCTGGGCCTACTTCTCTCTCTCGGTATTAATTAATTCATATTAATTATCTATCTTCAGCCGACATCTCGTCTAGGGTTTCCTTCATTTCTTTGCTTCCTTCCGGAACATTCTAATCTTGTCAAAGGTCACAATAGAGGTTCATACCTCCCGAAGCTACCATAATATCAACAGGTCACTCATTATTTTTCATGTCAAATACTTCTTATAACTCCATAATAATTTTGCAATATAAAAATCAACATCTACTTGTATCCCCCAAAAATAACATGATATTTTTAGTTTTCAAAATTAAATACCATGGATCTGATGTCTGTCTAAAAATAGTATCAAAGTCAAAATCATTGTCTTAAGAAAAAATTAAAACAGTACACATAACTTCTTTTTAAAGAATTCTTCCCTTTCTTTTAGAAAGTCTTCATATTGAGACTTTCCCCCCTTCAAGTTCCTCTATTTCTGGATGCACATCACTCAAATTGTTTCATCTTGTAACTCCCGTAATAATTAGTAAATGAAAATATATGACATAAAAAATAAACTGAAAACACCATTTATCAAAATATATTCCATGTCATCAAACACTTGTGTCTTTCTTGCTGCCCAAACATATTTAGTCTCTTATCCCTTCCTCCTCTATTACCTCTGCTATCTCCTCCTACTAAAGAAGCTCGTTATTGCCATGATTAATGCAAGATATTTAAGTTAAAAACAAGACACACCATCATAAACATCTATTACAAAATTTGTTAAATATGAATTAATTATGGCTCTTAATATAACATGGTGAATCAAACATAGAAGGGGAAATATGAGTGGGAATAATGAATAAAGGGAAGAATGACAAAACACCATCATCATTAATACTTTCAAATCTATCCTCTTATCCACTTTGGAATTTCAACTTCTTAAATGCCTCTTTAATATAATAGCTCATCATATTTATAATTATGATCATGGATAAATGACAATTATATATGGAAAATGAATGATGAATGATCGAGATTTATGAAAAAAAATATGAACTTGAATAAATGACAATTATATATGGAAAATGAATGATGAATGATATATGAAAAAAGGAATATTTTATGGTAAGTGATAAATACATGAGAGGAAAACAAAATAATTTATATAATATAATCCAACTCATCCATCCACTTTCTTAATAAGCTTTGAATAACTTTGCCTTCTTTTTTAATTCCAAAATTCATACATGTAAATATTAATCATCATCATGAAAAATTTATGAATCACTCATAACATTCACTGTAAATTTTTATCATTTTTAATCATCAAATATGTGGCCATCCAACCAACCTTTAATAACCAAAGATGTGCCAAATTATCCAAACATATCATATACCATTAAAATCCAAGAGGAGTATAATGGCCATAACTTATGAAAATGCATAATGTTGTCCATAACACTCTAATTTCTTCTCCAAAAAAAATGTAGTCTACAGTAACCAACAACATTGGTTCCAACAAATCCAATAAACCATTTGAGTTAGAATATTGATATTCATAACTTTAACTATAAGCTTCTACTGAGGGTTTGAAAAATAATTTCTGAAGATAGTCATGATGCAAAGAGAATGCACAACCATGATTCAACGAACTTAAAAAGGGGTTTAAAGTTTTTTATTCTTCATATGCAACTCAAACGAGGTTGCGTGGAAGTGTAGTCCCTGCCGGGTTGAATTGGATAGGGAAAAGTAGGAGAGGTAGATGGAAACTACAACAAAGATGTGGCAAGCAACATGAAATACAAGTGTTATCCATGCAGTAAATGACATGTGGCCTGTAGAACCCCATTTATTTTTTGAAAGTATATAACAAAATACAATTTGTGGATAGTGGAAGAATTTTTTTATAGACTGGTGAAAGATAAAAATGTATGAGGACATAAATTTAAAAGGAATTTAAATGCATTTGTATGACATAAATTTGAAAGAAGATAAAAAAACAGTTTTTATTTGAAATATATCAAAAGATAAATTTAAATTCATTTGTGATATAGATTGGTGAAAGATAAAAATGTATGAGAACATAAATTTAAATGAGATAAAAAACAGTTATATTTGAAATATATCAAAAAATAAAAGTCTGTTACATATTAATGGAAATTAGTTTAAAACGAGATAAAAAAACAGTTTAGTTTGAAATATATTTATTTGAAATATATCAAATAATAAAAGTCTATTACATATTTGAAATATTTCAATACGTTTTCCATATAGATCGGGACTGAGGCTTCCGTGGACCATAAGAGAAATATGTACAAGAAACAAGATTGTAGAAAGAAGAAGTGGGGGATGGTAGAGTGCAATATCTGCAAAATAAATAAATTGAAAGGTATCCGTGCTTGGCTAGACATTTCTATTTAAAAAAGTGGAATAACTGGGTTGATAAACAAAGCATGATGCGATCAATAGACTTACAGTGATGGTACATATGAGCCCTTTTTCTATTTGCTTGCGGTTGTCATTTCATTGATGTCGTCGACAACTCCTAGAATCGTGGCAACTGCCTATTTCCTTTTGTCTGCGACCCGCTTCAATTCCCTTTTGAGCCATTCTTCAATGTAGCTTCTCATTGGGGCGACATTGATCTCATTCTGGATTTTTATATTGAAAAGTTCATTTTCTAATTTCCGGAAGTTGATAGAAAGATTACATAGAGCCTGATGATTTTCCTCATTTTGTATTGAATAGTGGACTAGCCAGTGGTTGATGCGATCTTGATCATATTCAAGGATGCTGTAAAACTTTTCCAAAGACAACACCTTAAACATATCAACCTGTTTATCGAAGTCTTGCCTAGTTAAGGGCAAGGAGTTGACGATTAAGTTGGGGTCTTGGAAATTTATTCTTGACAGCCTTGCGAATAATTTTTCTTTCTTTGATATGGCTTGTTCACATGACTGAACAATGAGATGCAAGTTCTTCACTTTTTCTTTCCATCATGGATTTAATTGACCGATCCGTTTTTTTGATGGAAGGTCTTGTTGTCTTCTTTTTGTTTCTATCATGTTGTTGACAATGTTGCTGAAAGGAAGGACTATGTTTAAGTAGAAATGTTCTTCATCTTTTAACTTCGCCTGCAAATGTTTGAGCAAACTATGTGCCCTGGTTTCAAGGAAAGTGATGGTTTGTGATGTTTCCCACGCCTCAGTTACTAGTTCCATTCTTTTCTTGATATTATTCTCCACATATCCTCTACAGGATGCGAGGAGGATGGAGGATCCTTTTAAGTTGGCTGCAAGGGTGGCATGCATGGCCATTGCTAAAGGATTGGCAAGAAATGACATAAGAATCAAAGCCTCTTCCAATTCCTTGAGCCGGTCCTTCAGTTTGGCATTCTTGGCCTCAATGCCTCCAATGGAATCATGAAGTGCATCTCCGCTCGCTATGTGAAGTTGACAAATTTGGGACGACTGCATGTTGGCAAGGTCAACCTCTGAACGAGATATGCCTTTCTTGTTTTTACATCTTTTTTTTTCAATGATCAATTTTTTGGACTCACTGTAAAAAACAATTCTCTGGAACATGAAGGATTCATCTTCATCAAAATTTTCGGTATCCGATATGTTCATTGGACCACTATGGTCTATGGCGTCTCCAGGCTGATCAAGGTAGCAGAGCATGCTATCCAGATCAGGCTCAAGTTCCATTTTCTCACTCTGAATTTCGGGCTCTTCCGCCTGCCCCACATTTTTTTTCTCTTCTTGTCTACTGGAAGCTTGTGAGAACTATCAATTTTAGAGTGAGGAGGGTCGTTATCTCCTCCTTCGTTTGAAGAAATTTGAGTTTCTTTGTTGTTGTGGTGGGCCATTGGAGTGATGCTCTGAGATGTCGTACTTTTTGGAGTGCTATTCACCGATTGAACACTCTTGTCACCGGGGCCTTTCCCCTGTTTCCTGTACAATTTAGTGCTGCTTTGCAGTGTGTCTAGGTCGCCGACATCAAAAGCAGGAGCGTTGCCATGAGTGTCTATGTTTTCAGACATGTGTTTTTTGAAAAAACAATTGCCGAGGCCAAGTGTTTGTAAATGTTGTTGAAAAATATTTTCGGGGTTGAAACCTCTTAGGATTTCAGAATATATGAGGTTGAAGTTGCTAGAATGCGTTGTGAATTCGTCAATTTTGTTGAAATTTTTCAACACGAAGTCCCCAACTTTCCAAGGCAGAGGAATGAACTGTTTTTTTTGTTAGAATATAATGGATGTGCTCGTTTTACCATTGACAATATCACTATTGTCACCCAACCATAGGTTGAATCCACCCTCCGAGCACCTTAACCTTGACAGAGAATCACTCCGGAAGCAAACCCTAGGCTAGATAGCCAAACAAAGGGTAGGGCACCTTTTCCCAAGGATAGCGCACCAATAAGAGATGATCAGATAGTCTAAACCCTAACCAAGTGATAGTCCAAGACAAAACTGATCTGCTAGCTGCAGCAGCTGCAATGGAAGCTCTCCTCAAACCTGTACACAAAACTGGGCACTGCAGTGCGCACAAGTGCTGCTCTGCAATTCTGAGACTACCTGCCAGAATGAAGACCAACCTCCTATATTTATAGTAATTCTGGCTAACGACCTGGGCCGACTTCTCATTCTGGGTATCTGTCTGTTCATTATATATTATTTCTTCCGGCTGACTTCTTCTCTTGGAGGCTAATAACCTAATATAAATTATCTTCTTGAGCTGACAAGTCTCCTAGGGTTATTAGCCAACTCATTAGGGTTTCTCCTTGCTTCCCAGAGTATTCTATTCTTGTCAGGTTTACACGTGGAGGTAAATACCTCCCGCAGCTACCATAATATCAACACTCCCTCCTAGCTAGGGAGGTATTACAGGTAACGGTCTTGAGCACAAAACACACCATTCATCCGGTAGCATCAACATAGTCGTCTAGACTATCTCATGACTATATCATGAGCACCATCATCACCATCAATGTCATCAGCTGCATCATCTCTCAGATCCATACTCTATTTGAGTAATTAGACATGATGCTCACTCCACAGAGTGACACAAGAGCTATTATTCTAATCTAGAAGAATAAATGTTCTGAACCATTTTCTATTTGAGAAAACTTTGTTCATTGATTATCTAGATGATAATCATTTTCAACACTGCTGATAGTCTTCAAGGCAATTAGAACAATATCATTCAATAGAACACAACTATGTCCATACACAACTACAATCCAGTGGTACACTACCTTACCAAGTAGCACACAAGTACTTGATCAATGACGTATAGTCACAAACAGTGGAACACATCCACCACAGTAGTATACATCTACTATCTTCATAACAATCATCTGATATCAACCTGCACAGAAACAATGTTATGATATACAACTGAATCATCTGGGCCATTCTTCCACTCACATCTGTGAGATATCGAAAGAGCATCTACCCTTAAAAAGTAAGACATCGATGATGAGATATCTGGACTATTCTTCTCAATCAAGGAAGAATAATTGTCCTGATTTCTGAGCCTGGACCATTCCCCACCCTGGGCCATTCTTCCAACACTAAATAAAGTGTAACCTGGAGAGAATGAATCTGCCCTAAGGAATGTTTGTCCTTGCTTGCTAAACCTGGACCATTCCTCACCCTGGGCCATTCCTCCGACACTAAACAAAGTGCAACCTGGAGAGAATGAATACACCCTAAGGAATGACTGCCCAGACCATTTCCACTGTTAACCACAAGAGGAAAAGACTGTCTTGTACCAACCTCCAAAACAGACCATTCCTCATGTTAACCACAATGAGAAATAGTTGTCCGGCGAGGCGGGCCAGTCTTCTTGAGTAACCCTCAAGAAGAGAGACCGCCTTAGACCAATTCCCATGTTAACCACAATGGGAAGTCGCTGTCTATAGTACATCAATAATCTGGACCATTTTCTAGTTCTCTATCCGTCAGAAGTCTCAATCCACTTTCCTAACTGGAAAGAATCTGCTCATCCTGGACCATTTTTCAAACTGAAAAATGATTGTCCATCAATCAATAATACATCGTTGCTCCCTCCCAACCTGGGAGTCATCTCTTCCTTTTTCAATAAGGAAGTCGTCTCCAGAAGCTCCAGCTTGAGTACACAAACTCTTTCATCTTGGACAGAAGCCTTACCAAAATGTTTGCTTATCTGCTTATCTATCGAGATATGTATTGGAGAACCACTTTTCTCCTTTTTGGACTTTATCATGGATAATGTAATGCTTGATTTCAAATTTACTTCTGTCTGGAACACTGGTTTTCTCTGAAGGCTTCATGTAGCTCTGATCAATAAAGTATATCATTGTTGGAAGACTGGAACATATCCATGTGGCACTTCTTCTGTCATCATGAGATCTGATCTTCTGAGTAACCATATTGATACAATATGTCTGTTATAGAATATCTCACCACGCTTCTGCTGTGCACTGGAGGTTCTCCACCAAGTTATCTTCTTCCATCTGCATACAAGGGTCTCTTTCTGGTATGCTTCAAAGTCTTGAGGTTTCTCTTCATACGTTCTCTGTTCAAGTGCTCTGGATAATAGTCTTTGCATTCTTCTTGATGTAGAACTCCAACACATGGATATTGCGCATGATATAATGACTTATGCAGAGGTATGTTTGGTTTACCGTAATGATCAATCAACATAGTCTTCTCCCTCCATTTGGGAGAACCTCTAGTTCTAGATCTTGAAATGCTTTCATTCATAATTCTCCCATACACTGTTCTTCATCACAAATTTCAGTTCCTCTGCTTGATTGCTTTTTAGTGAGTTCATATCAACCTGGTAATCTTGTGATTCTCGATACAATGACTGGTTGTTCTAGATTTTCTTCTTTCTTAGAATCTTCATGTTCTTCCTCATGTTTTTCTTTAGCTCTTGGGTCCATGGAGTTTCTTATAGATTCCATGCCCAAAAGATTCCATTTCTTTCTTTCATCATAGGATCACCGATCTGGATGGACAACTAGGGATACTTTAAGGCTTCTCTTCGAAGAAGACTTCTTCCGAGGTTGAACTAAACACGTAATGTATTTCATGGCTGCTACCATGGATATATACTTCATCATCTTCAATGGATCATAGGATTAGCTCCCTCCTAATCCTTGATTCATGTATGAGTGCATATAGTCGGCTCCCTCCGTCTAACAGAGTCCACGCTTCCATCTGCATCCTTATTCTCTTCTGCAAAGTGTTATAAGTCTTTCTCCAATTTCTTTCTGTCTTTGCTTCTTCTAAGTCTCTTCAGGATTTATCCCGATTTCAGCTCATCTTGTAATAGATTCCACATGATTTGTTTGATGTATTTCATCCATTCATGTTTTTTATATGACTTGTATAATGATAGCAATCCTTATCTTGTTGTTCTTCCATAGGTATAGTTCTTCTTGGAACACATTATATTCTAAGAGATAGATATACAATATATGTGTAGAGACTATGGAAACAAGATATGTACAAGAACAAAGAAGAATATTGTTACCTTCAGAAGAAGAAGTCTCTTTCATCCTGCTTAGTCTTATTTGTAGGTTTCCTTTCTTCGGTAACTGATGCTTTGTGTGTCTCCTTCCTTTTCTTTACTTCAGGACAATGATTCTTGTAGCGACCAGACTTTCGACAGTTGAAGCATTGTATTTATGAAATGTCTTTCTCTTGATTTGGATTCCTCCTTGAGCCAAACTTCCTTTTGTTCCTGAAATTCTTGAATCTTGCTGTGAAGGCTTGATCATCGTACTTCTTTTGGGGTTTCTCTTTTGCACTGATCCTGGATTTTTCTTGAGCACAAAAAGTCCAAATTTCTTCAAATGTAGCATACTCCTTCCTTGTGTTCATGCTTGTGGCAAATGCATCCCATGTCTTGGGAAGACCATTGAGTACTATGTTTACCAATTCCTTCTCTTAAATGATCTCTTAAATAGTTTGTAGTTGATATCTTAACTGAGAGATCCTCATAAAATATGATGTTATACCGTCATCATCATTCATCTTCATGTCGCAGAGCTCATTCTTTAGACTCATTACTTGTCCAATGTTTCTGGCTGAGAAGAGGTTCGTTAGGGCATCGTACATCTTCTTCGATGAGTTAAGATGGGAGATGTAGGGTATCAAGTGGTGTTTTATGGAGTCCACTATGATACTCATGGCATTGATGTCACCATCTTTGAACTTCTCCATAGCTGCAATGTTCTGCGGTTCCTTCTCTTTTCCTTCTTCAAACTCTGGTTTCACGATCTTTCCTTTCACGATATCCAACACTTTATTCTTGGCAAGGATGAGGTCAATCGTTGTCTTCCACGCTCTGAAGTTAGAAGCTCCATCTAACTTGTTTTCTGACTTCATAGAGTAAGTCATGGCTACATTGATTTGGTCAACCCTAAATCTGATCAAAAACTCAAACTTGACGTCTTGGCTTGTTGAGAGTACCAGGAGATGCGCTAGGCTAGGGCGCACTGATATATCCAGAGATTAGGTCAATCCCTTCACTTAAGGTGACTTAATGAGAGGATTAGGGTTTTTGCAACTTCACCTGCTAGTAACCCTAGTGATAGTGCTATGGTGACTGCTCCTGCTAGAAACCCTAGCGACAATTCTTCAATGAGCTCAATATCCTTACGACTATGTTTCCTTCCAGCGGTTAGAATGAATGAAGGAGGTGTGGGCCCATAACCTGTTAGAATATAATGGATGTGCTCGTTTTACCATTGGAAATATCACTATTGTCACCCAACCATAGGCCGAAGCCATCCTCCAAGCACCTTAACCTTGACAGAGATTCACTCCGGAAGAAAACCCTAGGCTAGATAGTCAAACAAAGGGTAGGGAAACTTTCCCCAAGGATAGTGCACCAACAAGACTTGATCAGATAGTCCAAACCCTAGCCAAGTGATAGTCCAAGCCAAAACCGATCTGCTAGCTGTAGTAGCTGCAATGGTAGCTCTCCTCAAACCTGCGCACAAAACTGGGCACTGCAGCGTGCACAAGAGCTGCTCTGCAATTCTGAGACTGCCTACCAGAATGAAGATTGGCCTCCTGTGTTTATAGTAATTCTGGCTAAGCCTGGGCAGACTTCTCATTCTGGGTATCTGTCTGTTCAATATATATTATTTCTTCTGGCCGACTTCTTCTCTTGGAGGCTAATAACCTAATATAAATTATCTTCTTGAGCCGACAAGTCTCCTAGGGTTATTAGCCAACTCATTAGGGTTTCTTCTTGCTTCCCAGAGTATTTTATTCTTTTCAAGTTTACACATGGAGGTAAATACCTCCTGCAACTACCATAATATCAACATTTTTCTCTTCTTTTGCAATAGATGCGACCAATAGTTGTATTTCCGTGCTACTTCTGCAACAAACATTTTTTCTGTAATGTGACATGGAAGGAGAGAAGATTTTTCTGTGGAGCCACAAATCCTTATGACATAGTAATTATCCAAATGTTCAAGTGTTCCCTTCCTGTCCAAAAAACTGGTTGCCTGTTCAGATATGCAGGGAGCATCTTCTCCTAACAACAAATCTTTGAAAATAGACACGAAGCCATTAAAAACCCCATAAAAATAGTGGGAAGCCTTGTGCTTCCACAAGGCCTGGTACCAGAATGTTACTGTGTCGAATTCCCAGTTGACATTCTTGGACAGAGACAGTTTTTCAAACTAGAGGCAATGTGCTATCACAAAAAATAAGTAGGACAACATATAAAATTTCTTTTCCCTTTTGAAGCTTGACAATTGGGAATAGATTTCATGGGAAATTAACTTGCCCCAACAAAAAATGGCTTGTTCCTTGACTGCGAAATACAAAATATAAAGAGCCATCCGGGAAATAGTTGTTGTGGACTCCTGTCCCGTTATTATTGTAAACAACCAAGCAATTTCGCGGAATGGATTTCTAAATGAACTAACCTGGAAGCTTGTGATATCTTCAGGAACTACAATCAGGTCTTCCAATAAATGGGGCAAGAGGTCCAACCCGTTATTATGCTTTGCTAGGAACTGTTTGCAATATTCCCCTTTGAATGTCAATGTTGGCTCCGACAATCTTAACATCTGGCAGAAGACTCGAGGTGACAAAGAAACAAAAGAGCGGTACTGCAGTGGAATGATTTTTTTGTCTGAAATAAATTTATCGGCACACCAAGACACCAGGTCCTTACAGTCAAAAAATTCAGGAACACAGATTACACGAGCAATCCCAGAGGTCCAAATTAATTGGTTCTGGGCGGCAGGGGTTGAGTAATAAGAATATTCCCTGGACCATTGGAAGTTATGGTCCTCACGCCCGAAGATGTTCACTATATCTCCACAGAACATCTGTCGAGTTGATGCCATATGTTTATGGGAACGTTGGTTTGCTCCATACACTGGTTGAAATGAACAACTTGATCCGATAATGTAATTCGTCGCAAAATATTGGTTAAATGCTTATGAATGGGAAATGTCCTCGAGCCTTTCCCTGATTAATGACAATCTCTATGGGTGGTGCATGATGAACTGTTAGCAGTAAAGCTTACTTATTGCATATTTATAAATGCGAAGGTGGTGGGTACGGTGAAGAGCAATTAAGGATTGGAGGTTTCATGGATGTGCCATGCCGATGACATGCGAACGACATTTCATGATTTTGAAATCAACACTCGGAAGGGATAATATAACCCTTGAAAAATCTTGGTTTAATGCATATTAATAGGAGATCTCCTCAAGCTTTCACCCATCAATGACAATATATACGGTTCCTACATGATGAGCTGTTAGAAATAAATGTCAGTAATTGCATATTTAGAAACAATATATGTATATATATATTAAAACATTTTTTTTTGTTTTTTATTCTAGACAAGTACGAAGGTCATGGAGACGGGGGAGAGCAAGGAACGAATGGAAAGGACTGAAAATCAGTCAAATGGTATTCAAAATAGGGTTATGGGGGATACTCATGAGAGGCGAGTGTTTCACGGTCAAATTTATGTATCGAAATTTTTGACTGCAAAACGTGTAAAACGGAAGAGAGCATGATGGGGCAGTTCAACAACCGGTTTGTATATTTGCAGAATTCCAAGAAAGTGGCCAAGTATGACGATGGGAAATGGTCGGTCGGACTCGTTTTTAGAATCGAAGATTGAAGATATTGTGAATAGACCAACCCGATGACGTGCAATCAACATTCCATGATGTTTGAAATTAACACTCGGAAGGGATAATATAACCATCAAGGAATTTTGGTTTTATGCATATTAATGGGATATTTCCTCAAATAATGGTGTAGCATTAACATTTGCTAATAATTTCAAAAGGGTGCGGGCACATGAAACATTGATTAGGAATTGGGTATTTCTTGAACCCACCAACCCGACGATCTGTGGAAGAAATTCGAATAAATGGAGAAGTATGGAAAGCGGATGGGCGCGCTTCAAAATGGGGTGACAATAGTTTCACAAGAGATGTGAGGACCCGACGATCAAATTGTATGTCTCCGAAGTTTTCAGTGCAAAATGTAATATATATATATATATATATATATATATATATATATATATATATATAAACATTTCTTTATTATAGACAAGTGCCAAGGTCGGGGAGACGAGGGAGAGCAAGGAACAAATGGCAAGGTATGAAAAGCGGTCGAACGAGATTCAAAATAGGGTTATGGGGGATACTCAGGAGAGGGGAGTGTCCCACGGTCAAATTTTATGTATAAAAATTTTTGACTGCAAAATGTGTAAAACGGAAGAGAGCACGATGGGGCAGTTCAGAAGCCGGTTTGTATATTTGCAGAATTCCGGGAAAGTGGAAGTATGGAATAGGGAAACGGTTGAGCGAACTCATTTTCAAAAGTGAGGATTGAATTTTTCGTGAACGAACCAGCCTGACGACGTGCAAATGAAATTCCATGATGTTTGGAATTAATGCTTGCTAATTGCATGCCTGGAAACAATATCTTATATATAATTGTAAGTTGCTAATTGCAAAAGGACGCAGGCACATGAAACAACGATTAGGAACTGGATATTTCTTGAACCCGCCAAACCGACGATCCACAAAAGAAATTTGAAGAAATGGCGAAGTATGGAAAGCAAACATATGGGCTTCCAAATGGGGTGACAATAGTTCCACAGAAGACGTGAGGACTCGACGATTAAATTGTATGTCTCAGAAGTTTTTAGTCCAAAATGTGTACCATGGAAGAGGGCATGATAGGTAGACCATAATACGAAAGATGGTATGATCTGAGTCTGGTTGTAAATTTGTATATCGTGGAAGTCACAGTACTGTTCGCAGACCATGGAACAATAGAAGTCCAATATGGAGCCCGCCTACTAGGAATCCGCAGTCAGAGAAGTGTCTGGGTATGGAATGGGGAAGCGGTCGGTCCATGTTGTGATATAAGAGCACGAGTGAAAACGTGAACTTGCAAGTCCGTCTACCCGCGCAGCCAGACATTTTCGAAAAAAATGAATAAGTGACGAGAAAGATAAAGTTCAGGGAAAAGAGAAATGAATATTTGGCTAAGTATAGAAGTCAGAAAAGAAGGGCCAATATATTCACATCTATAACATATATCCCATTTCCTGCCAAGATATATATTTGGAAAGAAGTGCGAAGGTGGCGGGCACAAAAAACAACGACTAGGAATACAATCCATGAGTTTACTTGGTTCTTGGTCGTATGCTTCGTTTGTCAATTTGTATATGGCAGGAATCCGAGTCATTTTTTTAGCCTGCGAGCCCGCAAGTCTGGCTATCAATTTGTATAGTGTGGAACTCTAGGTGCTGTTTGTAGGACACATAACTATAGAGGACATGCTTTACCCTTTAATATAACCTATGTGACGCAAATGTAGTATGTGGCTCGTTTTAGAACTTTTCCATCCGTAAACAATGGAAATTTTGAGCCCGCCAGCCCTAGAGCCAATGTGTCAATTTGCATATCATGGAACTCTGAATACTGTTTGGAGGTCACAGAAAAATAGAAGTGCAATGTTGAGCCAGCCAACGCGCAAGTTCACCTATCAATTTGTATATCACGAAACTTTGGGTGCTACTTGTAGGACACAGAACAATAGAGGCCCAATTTAGACAAGGAGAAGCTCTCGGTCGAAAAGTGTGAATCCACCAACCCGCGCAGCAAGGCATTTTCAGAAAAAAAATGATTAAGTAACCAGGAAGAGAAACTACAGGGGATAAAAGAGTGGAAAAATAGAAAGGTGGAGGGCAGTTTTTGTAAGCGTGATTTGGTTTTAAACAAGCCCCATTGTTGCAAAAGCATCATTTTCTACTAATTGCTAGCAAATGCTTTGTTGAAGATTAGATTTTATTGCAATGTGTGGGTGTAAGTGTGTTATTGATAAATTCTTCCATGACTATAACATATTAACTTAAGTATTAAACTTCTTGCATTATGGGATGTTAGCATTAAAGATTAATAATTGCATGTCTAGAAACAAGAATGACGATTTTTCCGCAACATTGTAATTTGGTATTGCTATGTTCTATCTGTATTGCGAATAGAATTGAACGTTGGTTTGAAACTGTGTGAAATCCATTTTTTGTTTGCATAAAATCCTGGTGGATTGACACAATACATTGTCATATAATTTTTAGATGCTCCATCTCAAAACAAATTACCTAAGTAAATACAATATCGAAGAACTACGAGACCACTGAACCATGCCAATGAGAAGAGGCATTAAATCCTTAAAAGAAGCAACAACAAAGACTCCAAGGCAAATTTTTTTAATAGAAAATCCATTTAAAAAAAAAAAAAACACCGAGTATTGTACATCTATCCTTAGAAATTGGACCCAGTTCTTTGGGCCAAAACATTGAACGTATTTGCCACAAACACAGGCATGTGATCCATAGAATGAAGGATCCTTGCACTTTTCTACTCAATGGAGCATCTTGTGGTAAAATTGATAGTTCTCAGAATCTTCCCGCGAGGAAGAAGACGAAAAACGTTGCAGGGCAAATGGAATATCCCTTAACTAAAAGTTAGGACACACCTAGAAACCGCCTCTGCACAGTCTAAAAAACTTCAGGGACACAGGTTGCACGTGCAATTTCAGAGGCCCAAATTAGTCCATTCTGGGTGGAAGGAGATGACTAGTAGAAATATGCCTTGCACCAGTGGGAGTTCTGGTCCTCATTTCCGAAGATGTTATTTGTATATCCAGAGAACAGGACAATAGTCCGACAATTGAATATTTTTTTGGCTTGAAATATATCTCTGGGAACATCAATATATCATTTCCTTACAGTGAAAGTATTCTGCCTAGAGAAAACTAATTTGGACCTCTGGAATTCCTACTTTCGAGCTGCAAGGCGGCTATTGCATTCAGCGTCGATTTCTTTTCTGAAACTCCTTCTTTTGGTGTTGTCAGGACCACCATCACTGAGCCAAGAAGTTTCACCCATTATGGTTGATTTCAATTTGGGCGGAGGAGTGGGAACAATATCTGCATTGCCATCATCCATTGCCGTATCATCGCCCATCGGATCATCTTCTTCTGGCTTGGAATCCATGACATTAACCTCTGTACCAACCATCAATGCAACTGGGCAGGTTCTCTGAGCAGGTGTGGTTGCCTTGGAGTTCTTTGGCTTGAAATATATCTCTCGGTGTACCAAGGGACCATCTCCTTTTTTTCTCCTAGGCAGAGGGAGATGAGTAGTAAGAATATGCCCTGGAATACTGGAACCTCTGGCCATCATGCCTGAATGTGTTTACTGTATCTGGACAGAACTGCTGCCATAAGTTAACGAGAATTTCTGTTTGCTCCAGACGATGTTTGAAATTAAAATTGGGGAGGGATAATATAACCCTCCACAAATTATGGTTTAATGCATATCAATGGAAGATCTCCTCGAGCCTTTCACTGATCAATGACAATCTCCAGGGTTCGTGCGTAATGACCAGTTACCATTAAAGCTCACTAATTTCATATTTAGAAAAAAGTGCGAAGGTGGCGGTGATGACAAAGAGCGATTAAGAATTAAAGATTTATTAAAGGCGCCAACCGACCGACACACGAAACATATTGCATCATGTTTGAAATGAATACTTGGAAAGGATAACACTCTTCTCCGCAAATCTTGGTTTAATTTGTAGTAATGAAAAATCTTCTTCGGCCTTCCGGACATTAATGACAATCTTAACGGTTCCTGTAGGATGAACGACTAGCATTAAAGCTTAATGAATGCATATTTGAAAATAAGTATGAAGGTAGCAACGATGGAGAAGAGTGACCAAGCATTGTACATTTTGTCCACCTGCCAACCCATGAAACAGATTCCAAGAAATTCCCAAGTATGGAAAGCGGTCAGGCGAGTTACAAAAAAAGGGTCGGAAGATATACCCAGGAGACATGAGGGGCCGATGCTCATATTTCATCTCAGTGACAGATATCGACTGTCAATATGTATGTCATGGAATTTCGAGTGCTCTTTGTGCATAGGGGAACAACGAAAGTGCAATGTCGAGAGGGAAATTTGTATATTTTTGAACTTCGGGTTCTGTATATAAAAGCATGAGACATTCAGAAAAAGGTCCAAGTAAACAGAAAGCGAAAGCATACGAGATGAAGGGGAATTTGTTTTCTAATTTGTAAATCGTGGAAGTCTGGGTGCTATTTGTAGGCAACGAAACAATGGAAACACAATATTAAATCCGCATATGCGGGAACCCGCCATTCAAAAGGTTTGTTCAATATGAAACGGGGAAGCAGTCGGTCAGGCTGGTGATATAAAAGTAACTGAAATATGAAGACGTGAATCCGCCAACTTCTGCACCAAGAAATTTTTTGAAAAACGAGTAATACATACTAAACATGAACTTTTATAAAGTATGGACATAAGATTTTATAGAGCATGTACGGATCCCAAATTCCATACTTAGCCACTTTTTAGATTGCAGATTCTCGGGATGGCGGGCTCAAAATTGGGCCTCTATTGTTCCGTGTCCTACAAATAGCACCCAACAGTTCTGCGATATACAAATTGACAGGTGGACTTGCGGGCTGGCTGGCTCAACATTGCACTTTTATTGTTCTGTGTCCTCCAAACAACACTCGAAGTTTCGCGATATACAAATTGACAGACGAACTCTAGGGATAGAGGGCTCAAGATTGCGATTGTTTACAGATGGTGATTCTTATCAACTATCTAACACTATCTAGAAATATTATTTTCAATACTAAAGTATTAATATTAAATATTGATATTGTACAATTTAATTACATAAAAATATTAAAGGATGTTAAATATCTTATTTAAAAGAAAAACCCGCTTATTTAGAAACTCACGTTCCAAAAATTTTGTACAATATGAAATGGGGAAGCGGTCGGTCGGGCCGGTGATATAAAAGTAAGTGGAAATATGAACATGTGTATCCACCAACTTCTACATCTAGAAATTTTATGAGAAACGAGTAATACATACTAAATATGTACTTGTATAAAGTATGGACATGAGATTTTATAGAGCATGTATGGATCCCTCATTCCATACTTATCCACTTTTTGGATCGCGGGTTCTTGGGCTGGCAGGCTCAAAATTGGGCCTCTATTGTTTCGTGCCCTACAAATAGCACCCAGAGTTCCGTGATGTACAAATTGACAAGCGGACCTGCGGGCTGGTTGGTTCAACATTGCACTTCTATTGTTCCATGTCATCCAAACAACAGCCAGAGTTCTGCGATATACAAATTGACAAACGAACTCCAGGACTGACAGGCTCAAGATTGCGATTGTTTACGGTTGTTCATCCCTATCAACTATCTAACATTATCTAAAAACATTATTTTCAAATACTAAATTATTAATATTAAATATTGATATTGTACAATTTAATTACATAAAATTATTAAAAGATGTTAAATCTCTTATTTAAAAAAATAAATATTAATTCTATCACCACAAGCATAACAACGACCAATTTGAATTTTAAGGGCCTCGTGTTGATATGATAGCACAATTGGACTTCACACAATTTATATTCGTTTATTACAATATGAAACACGGAAGCGGTCGGTCGGGCTGGTGATATAAAAGTAAGTGAAATTTGAAGATGTGAATCCGCCAACTTCCGTACCTATAAATTTTCCGAAAAACGAGTAATACATACTAAATATGTGCACTTATAAAGAATGGACATGATATTTTATAGAGCATGTACGGACCCCACATTCCATACTTAGCCATTTTTTGTATCGCAGGTTCTTGGGCCGATGGGCTCAAATTTGGGCCTCTATTGCTCCGTATCCTACAAATAGCACCCAGAGCTTAGCGATATACAAATTGATAGGCGGACTTGTGGGCTGGCTGGCTCAACATTGCACTTCTATTGTTCTGTGTCCTCCAAACAACACTCAGAGTTCCACGATATACAAATTGACAGATGAACTCCAGGGCTGGCGGGCTCAAGATTGCCATTGTTTATGGATGGTGATCCCTATCAACTATCTAACATTATCTAAAAACATTATTTTCAATACTAAATTACTAATATTAAGTACTGATATTGTACAATTTAATTACATAAAATTATTAAAGGATGTTAAATATCTTATTTAAAAGAAAAACCTGCGTCTTCAGAAACTCATGATCCAAAATTTTTGTACAATTTGAAACGGGGAAGCGGTCGGTCAGGATGGTGATATAAAAGTAAGTGGAAATATGAGCACGTGTATCTGCCAACTTCCGCACCTAGAAATTTTCTAAGAAACAAGTAATACATACTAAATATGTACATACAGATCCCTCATTCCATACTTAACCACTTTTTGGATCACGGGTTCTCGGGCTGGCGGGCTCAAAATTGGGCCTCTATTGTTCTGTGTCCTACAAATAACACCGAGAGTTCCACGATATACAAATTGACAGGTGGACATGTGGGTTGGCTGGCTCAACATTGCATTTCTATTGTCCCGTGTCCTCCAAACAACACTTGGGGTTCCGCGATATACAAATTGACAGACGGACTCCAGGACCGACAGGCTCAAGATTGCGATTGTTTACGGATGGTCATCCTATCTAACATTGTCTAAAAACATTATTTTCAAATACTAAATTATTAATATTAAATATTGATATTGTACAATTTAATTACATAAAATTATCAAAGGATGTTAAATCACTTATTTTAAAAAAAATTAAGGAAACAAACAAAGTTTTTTTAAATTCTATCACCGCAAGCATAACAACAACCAATTTGAATTTTAAGGGCCTCTTGTTGATATGATAGCACAATTGGACTGGTCACAATATATATTCGTTGATTTCAAATTATTCCAGGAGATTAATTTTACCAAGTTCACCGATCAAGGAAAAATGCTAAAACAAGCCACATAATACATTTGCATCACAACGCCATACAAATTGACAGGCGGATTTGTGGGCTAGTTGGATAAAAAATTGCAATTCTATTGTTCCGTGTCCTCCAAACAACACTCAGAGTTCCGCGTTGTACAAATTGACAGATGAAGCATACAATCAAGAACCAACTAAACTCCAAACATGCCGCAAGCAAGTTCCCACAAGGTTCCATAGAGCAACACACATCGACCTTTGCACCAAACAATTTGATATACAAAGAAAAGACGTCACCGCATTCGTTTTCTTTTACATTTGGTATATGTTCCCAGAAGAAAATAACCGGGGCCATGGGATATATGGGTTTTGCTGCCATGATTCCCATTTTTGGACCGAACAATCTTATGCACAGTCCGACGAACATTCATCTGGGTATTGAAGAAATATTACAGAGACACATGGGATATTCTCGTTTCCTGCCAAAGTTTGATATGTTTTTTTTTTTTCTTTCTTCAGCCGATATGAAAAATTTCATTGTTATCATTTAAGGTAAATTTGTTGTGTATCTGAAAGTCGTGCAACATGTAGACATTGCTTGCCTTTTTCTCTAGATATGTTTCATACGACAATTTTGCCAACCTAGGAATCACATCTTGTAACAAAGGTTGCCTAATTGTACAATGCACGGTTGTGTTGCCCAGGGTTTGGATGGAAACATTGACGCAATGTCCATATATATATGGACATTTTTCACCGCATCGCATACAATCAATCGTATCTTCACTTATCAAAGCGGAAGTAGAAGCAAGAGAGTTTCATTTCACACATATAGGCTCAAAGGGGGTCGAGTATGCATTCACTGCAACCAAAACACCTTCAACCTAGAAAACACGAGCATAGGAATTAATACATTGAACAATATAATACACAACTGCACCCCCCCCCTTAAAAATAAAAATAAAAATAAAACAATCTGCAGAAATTTGGTGAAGGCTATTTGTATAAGCAAAGTGAGGATGATTATGTGGATGTATACGCACAACAGTTGTAGAGATAGATAGTTTCTTTAGATCCTGTACTATGTCTGCTTGAAACTCTGTTACAAACGTTGCTTGGGTTGTGCGAAAGATCCTTTCTCTAACATCCCTTTTCTTTGTTATATTTTTGAAGAGCATAAGTGGAAACTTCCCTTTATGCAATTGTTGTTCCATTGATGAAAACAAATTTGAGTAGGTATTGAACAATTGCATCTACAACATGGAACATTGCAATATTTGTGTAACTTACCCGAGATACATGCACATGCGAAAGTAAAGGAAAAAACTAGATATGGAAAGCGATACCATTGCCTTGTCACTGTATGACTCTCCATCCTTTATATGGAGAATGTGTTGCGAGCCAAGTTTTCTCGCCAGTGTGACAACTGCGCCAATGGTTCCGATTGGGTAAATATCACTACATTGTGCAAGCTGGCTGATAGTCGCGTCTAGGACGAAAAAATATTCTGAACAAACAATGAGAATTTTTTCCACAAAAGTTGTTTCGTTGAGCGAAATAATCTGATCACAATCACCATGGTCATATACTGTTTTGGGCAATATATTAAAATTTGTAATGGATATACCATTACCCGACAATATCTTTTCTGCATGTTTATGGACAAGTTGTGTAGGAATAGTTAGTGTGACTGTCATCATGGCCTCCTTGTCTGTCATGTTAGCACACATAATGGATCTAGTTTTGTTTGCCTTGTCTAGGTAGTTGCTATAGACGACAATTATGTCCCCGATGAACACTTGTCCAGTTCAACGGCTGTTCAAGCCCTCTACTGATAGTACTTTGGGTGTTACAACTCTAGACCCGGTGACAATTTTTGAACATGAAAACTAAAGTGAATGGTAGTGTGCATTTTGTTTTTGTATTCTTCTTTCACTGGCATAAATATACAAGTACACGCATAGCTTCCATGAACTATGGAGCCAGAGTTTTGCAACCACACCTCTTAGTTTGCGGAACCTGCGCTATGTTCGATGTCTCGCTTGTACTGGTTGATACTTCCTATGAACTGAAAACCATGTATTGCAGATGACATCAACATATTCACCATGCCATAGATGAATACATAGCCGAGGATATTTGTTTGGTAAACATACTAGGAGCAGAGTGTATGCATATTTACCTTTGGCCTTGTCGGTCTGCTGATGTCTGGGATGACTGAATTCTCATGGCCATTTCACTAGTCCAACGTTTTTTGATGCAAGCATGTGTAGATGAACATTAGAAGGAATAAACAACCATATGCATTATACAATGTCCATAATAGTTCTTAATGTCACATGCAGGGTGGAAGGAGATGGAATACAAAATAGGGTGTCAAGGAATAGACTCAGGAAACATGAGGACTTGAGAGTAAAATTTCATGTCTTTGATTTTTTGACTGAAAAAATGTGTAACAATAAACAAGGTGTGAAGGCGGGGCACCACGACCAATCTTTATATCGCGGACCCTCGGAAGCCAGGGGAGAAATCTTGAATTCGCCAGCCCGACACTCGCAATCGACAAAGTGGGTAAGTATGGAATAAGGTAGAGGCATGACCATACATGTGAAACCGTTAGTTCGCCAATTGGTGCACCAAGGAATTTTCGGAAAGACCACTAAGCAGATCAATTAGAAAAAAAAGGGATAATAGAAAATGGAAAAAGTAGAAATAGGGAGGGAAGAAAGGCCCATTGTTGCCAAGTCATCATTTTCTAGTCTAATATTATATGCCCCCACCCGGTTTGTATATTTAATTTACCAACACAATTGGTATACCTTTTCGAAGATTGTACCACAGAACCCTTTGCTGCTGCATAGAACAATTCATCTTCCTGTCCAACCAACCTGTTTCTTCCAAGGTAGCAACGCCGAATATGCAATGGACATGAAGGCAAGTTATTATGAAGACATACATGTAAAATAAAGAGAAATAGTTCTATTTATTCCAATGTAACAACAAACAAAATACGATTCACATGAGAATACGCAGAAAGATATTATATTTGAAGGAATAAAAGAACACACACACACACACAAAAAGTGCAAAGCAACATAACAAGCACAACAAATATACAAACAATGAATGAAAAAATGAACACTGGAATATGAAATAAGAGTACATGTATCCACCTCTGTAATTCCTCGTCTACATTCCCACCAAAGAGTCAATCATCCTCTCCAGCCATTCTGTTTTTTTTAATGTAGCAATGAAAAAAAAATACAACGGACATGAAGTAGGTTATTATGTAGGAAGACATGTAATGAAGATAAGTTATTATGTAGGAAGGTACACAACATCTACACACAATAAACTAGGTGAACACATATACAAACAATAAATGAAATACAAAACAACAGAATATGAAATAACAGTACAACCATGTACCTTTCTATCTCCTCTTCAACCGATGCAGCCAAGACTCCGTCATTTTCTTCAACTATTCTGTTTGTTTGAATGTGGGAATGCACAAAATACAATGAACATGAATGGAAGCTGGTATGCACCAGAGAACAAGTAATATGTACATACAGTAAAAGAGACTGAACGAATAGTCTAAAAGACAGGCAGAAACATGAACCTTTGCACTTCTCCATCCATAGCTGTAAATATGCAATTTTTTTCCCTGCCCAAAATATATTACAAGCCACAAAATATTACGAAATTGCATGGCCGTAGCTAAACGATTTTTTGGTTTTCCATGGAAAAGTATCCATATATGCTTCCACCCATGGAAAAACATGTTCTTTATCCTCTACACAGACTATTGTGCCCACGATAAAAGATTTTGGTTTTCTGTGGCAAACTACCCAAATATGCTTCCAGACATGGAAATATAATTTTGCAGAATCTTTGCTGTACATATCATATATAAAGTACAAGACAGATTGTATAGTGGGCACACCAGTATGTGTAGAGGATAAAGAACATGTATTGTCATATGGACACATTTCACCATACATAGTTTATAACTGCATCCTGCATATGTTTTACTTTAACAAAAAAACAACGGATATTGCAATTTCACATGTACTTCTCGAACTATTTTTCATGCAACTATTTTCTATCATGTCAACACTGAAGCACCAACAAAATCTCACTGCAGAACATATACTGACCTCGCCAGATAGGGAAAATAGCACAAATGAATGTCTACTCGTGGGTGCAGGGGATGAACACCGTAAAGCGCCCAAATAATAATAATAATACAAAAAAAAATAGATCGAACTACCGACGCAGGACCCCAACGCTGCAAATCCGAATCAAACAAAAGAAAATAACAAGCATCAAACCAACGAGAAAGCACAAACATGCCCAACTATAGCCCTGGGGCCCCAAAGCGTAAACTTGAGGGAAACAAACACAACCAACAACTGACGAACCAACAAACAAGCAACAAACACCGAACCAGTAAAAAAAATATGTATCTCCAACAATTATAAAACTGCAGCCGAAGCATAGAAGGAACCAGAAACATATGATGAGCATGCCAGTAAAAATAAGAAAACATTCTTAATTGCAAACTAGAAACATTGAACAACAAAGAAGGAATAGAAAATGAAACTATGGCATGGAAACTTACTCCAAAATGACGAAAGGCAGAAGCGTAGGTTGAATTGTGAACCAAACAACAAAAACAACAAGCAACAACCGACAAACCAATGAAGAAGAAGCACTCATCGAACCAACAAACAATGCATGGAGCTTCAACGATGACAAAACTGCATTGCAAGGCTAGAAGAAAGATGAAAGATACAATGCCTATTCAACTAGCGGTGGACAACAATATTGTCCAAAATCATTGCAACATTGTATGGAAAATTTCGAGGAAAAATGTACTCCGAGAAGTGTATTTAGATAAACATTTAAGGCTTCCAGGCTGTCTAAGGACCTCGCGGTATGCAAACATTTAATTTGTCGGGCCTGTTGGAGGACCTTGCATCATGTAAACATTTAAGTTGTCAGGCCTATTCAAGCACCTCAAAAAAACTGTCAATACATTTCAATACAAATACATACGACAAGGAAGTTATAAACTTTGGAATTATCGATCACTGTAAAGCTAAGACAATGATAGCATAAAATGCTAAGACAAACATTTGAACTAATGCTACCATTAATCCACCTTCAAGCAATGCATAAGAAAAATATATGATTAAAAAAGACTGCAGTCGATCAAAAAGTTTGGATATGCTAACATATAAAACATTGGGAATAGCGAAGCCGACAATATGACCTCCAACCTGTTATCCAATCAGATCATTACATATATGGTACTTTTTATTATATAAAATTCAATGTTTTTAGTTCCATAGCTCCAACAATAGATATTATGCAAATATTTGTGGTCAAAGGACAAACTAATATGAGCTCAACGAATTATCGATCTCTATAGTCCCTCTATGCCTATGGCAGGGACTAATAATAAGAAGGTTAATACCAACAACTACACATAGTCACCTATATCAAAACCATTGACAACCTTCCAATAAATTTTTGTAGCAAAGCTCATAAAACTTCATGGTAGATGATAAAAAAATGGAAAGTGATAACATGAAGTAAGAGAGTTCTGAATCATATAGGAAACCATCACCCAAAAATCATTTTTCAAAATTCAAAGAACCCCTCTAACATTTTTCATTTTGCACAGAGATTTCTTGTGGATGAGAGCTAGGAAAAATAAAAACTTCCAAATTTTCTACTAGTTAACTAGAGCCAAAATTATTCACTAATAACAAAACCTCGCAAATAAATGCCCATGGGTTGTGCAAGTAATTACCTCATCCAATGTTGATAAATATCAGTGCTTTGAACTTTAAATTAGTTATAGTAATGAACAACATTGCTGGTGAATTGAATATCAATGCTTTGAACTTTAAATTAGTTATAATAATGAACAACACTGCTGGTGAATTAAACATGGCCAAAAACTTGCTCTCCACAATCTAGAAACCAACAAATACCCTAAAAAAAGAAACAAAATAGTGGAGCATGGGTTTTTCTCCTCAATCTCTTCTCATTAATACATGGTCAATCTCTTCTCATTAATACATGGCCAACTCATTAGTACTTTCACATTGATATCCATATGGCTTATGCTTTAAATCTTGAACCAAAACTTAATGCATGGGTTGCATGAATACCACTTACATGTATGCTACAAGATCTTAACTTATATTAGATGCAATTGCATATAAATACAAGTTTGAGCCCAAAATATGGTTAAAATCCCATATATGCTATATAAAGCTCAAAACTCATCATATCTTGGTTTCCACAGTATGTTTGAGTATTAAAAATATTTTGATGCCATTATGTAATAAAGACCATAACTTTTCCAACATCTTTTTTATCATAAACAATGTTGCCAATGAATACCACATTTTATACAAAGTTTCCCATGTTTTTCAATAGGTTTAATACTTATAATAAAATAAAGGTTAAAACATAACCTTTGTTTATTACCATTTATCCATCGAAGCTGTCTAATTGTTCTACGAATTGACTTTTTTTTGCCGGAATCTAGTGATATAAATTTGCACGAAATCATTATTTTTGTTGTTTAAAATCCATTTATGAATGTATAAATGGATTCAACATGTTGAAAAACCCTTGGGTCACTTGAATTATACAAAAATAATCACTCAAATGTGCGGATCTAACAATTTGTCATTGGATTTCGGGCAAATGTCCCCAAAAAATATCGTTGAAAAAAAATAATTTCATAGAACGTTTAGACTATGAATTTAGCAATATAAAATTATGTAAAGTGTATCCATTGATATGATGTAAAGTGTATCCATTGATATGATTTAACTTTTTTGCATACCATGGCTTTTATAAGAAGATCTGTGAATATGAAATTTTTTCACATATATGGTTTATAAAACCCTTTAAACCTTGTACTTATTTGCATATATGCCAAACGTATAGTTCATGTGTCTTTCAACTTCTTTTGTGTATGCAATCACATGAATAAGGAAGCACATTTTACAAGTGTCATATCAATAAAAGGTGAAGAATGAAGATAAACAACTATCACTTAAATTGCATCGGGAGTGCTACAACCCATATCACCATCTTAGAATCATGTCAAGAACCAGACACACCATAACCTTTGAAGCTTCGTCACAATACCAATGATATGCAAATATGTAGTGTGCCAAGAAAAATGCTTTAAAATAACCATTTATGTGTTTCCTTATAGGGGACCCCACCTATTAATATTGTATCATAGATATATAGATAGGTCATGCAATCATTTGTAGGCTTATATTAATAGGTGACAAGATTTCGAGTCAACATCTGATGACTCCACATGGTAGTCAATTTTTATTTTTCTAGAACTCGTAATTTTTTTGTTTTTCTTTAGAAATTTGAAATCGTACTTTGTTGATCATTTCTTCTTTTACGGTATTTCAACAAGAAATTCATTAAAATTTTCTGATATGCTCTAAAATAATCACTCATGGAGGGTAGAATAGGAAAGAAGAAGATGGGAACAAGATGTGATCATCAAGTCTCGACAAGACAGTCTGTTAGGTTTGACAAATACTACATAAGTAGCATTGCATACACAAGATAATTCATTCATCTCTGTTGTTTGTATTTCTTCAATTATTTCCAAGACAAATTGATGAAAATTTTGCATTCTGGTGATCAGAAAAGTAACTTGATTGATCCAGCTTTGAACCAAAAAATCAAAATTAGAATAAGAGAAGAGAAATAAAAATCGAAAGAAAAACAAAACTTCAACCAAATTTATAAGACAACAACAATTAAATGAACACTAAAACAACAATAAAAGCAACATCAAGTGAATGAAAATAGATCAAGCAACAAAGCAACAAACTACAAAAAACATTTAATGCTTGATGCGATAAAAGCAGGAGAAAATAAAAATAGAATCAAATATATTTATTTATTTATGTACAAGGGGAAGTATGGCTACCAGTTGAAGGTTTAAATAGGGTAAAACTTGGCATAGAGGAATGCATCCTTAAGTTCCCCTTCAGGAACCATGGTTTGGAGGGAATTAAGAAAAGAATGTTGTTCAATTGATGCATACAATGGATGTGAGAGACCAATTAAAATCCCAAAGACTTGATTACCATTTTGTAAAAGATGCCACTCAACGATATTAGATCTCTTACCATCATTATTAGTCTGATCATACTTAGTCAGATTCCATATAATGGAAATTTTGGGTTCAGATTCAGGTTGGTAGATGGAACAATGACTAAAAGGAAAAGGATGCAACCTTATCTCTCCAGTAATATCAAGGGTAATCCTCTTGTAGTCATAGAATATTTCCATAGGATCTACATTGTGAAAATGGAAAGAGTTGTTATCAATTGCCTTCCTCGGGCTTGGGCACACTGAAAGTATGCTAAGAATGATAAAGGTAAGGGAAGAAGGATAAAATCATGACTACAACCACTTGCAAGCAAAAGTTAAAGAGTGTCTCAGTTCTTGCACGCTGTAAAAGGGCTTGCTCACTTAATTCCAAGGCACACTCATGACTTTCCTCTATTCGAATTGAAACTTCACGTTCTTCGTTTGAAAACTCATTATAAATCGGTACTAAATCTTCCCCTTCTCTAACTTCGTGTTCACCAACCAAGTGGCCATCATATATGGGGAAGGAATAGGAACCAAAGGGTTGATTGATCAAAACATCTTCAAAACATCTTCAAGACAATGAGTTTGGGTTGGAGGATTAAATTCGTGAATGAGGTATAGACACTTGGTTTGGATCTCTTCATGATGGTCTTTGTCTGGAGAAGGAATGCTTTCGAGCTGGCAAGTATTAGAAAAAAGGTCTTCTACTATGTCCTCCAAATAAAAGTCACATGAGGTTATATCATCCCTCAAATCCTCTTTCTCACTTTCTTTGAAGTGATCATCAAAAATAGGGACACGAGAGGCAATTCTATGTAAGTCAATATTGTTTCCTTTACAAGATTCATCTTCGAAGAGAGTTTCATCGGATAAAACATGGTCTTGTTGAGAATGCGTTTCGAAAGAGTATCATGAAATGAGAAGGCATTGAACAAGGCTTCATGGTCAGGGATAACATCAGTAGATTTGTAGGAGCAAGATTCTTCACAAACCCCTGGAGTTTTTGATAAAGAATCATGAGATGCATAATTATCTTCTTGGATAATCAAGAAGAGATAGGGATTCACCTGGTATGCCTGCTTAGACTCTAAGAATAATCTACAAGTCAATTGCAGATGAGGGCCACTGCAAAATTCGCACTGAGAAGGGGTAGAAAGAATCTCAGGAAAAATTTCAAAGTGTTGGGAGATGGGCAGAGAAGGAAAGTTAGTAATGAACTTTGTAAAAATCATATGTCCCACCAAATTAGGATTAGGTTCTATGAACCTATACCAATATCCTACTTTGCCATGAAGAGTAAGAGGGAATATGTCAGAAGAAGTATAAACACATTGAACCCCAAAAAATCGACAAAATTGGATGAACTTGTTAACATGATCGCGAGAATATTCCCATGGGTAACCTTAAAAAAGAGGACAACTAACCATGGACAAGCTGGCAATCAAATCAAAATCAAGTTTATTCATGATCACACAAGGTCAGAAAATGCACTATTGCTAAAATAAATGTAATCATTAAATAAAAAACTAGAGAAGAGCCATTGAGTGGTTTGTCCCTATTATGGTTGCCAAAATAAATGTTGATGTGAGGAATGAAAGGTCCTCACTCAATCATTTTCGAATCTCACTAGGATATGGTGAGATAGGCGGGAATGCTACCCTGGGTTTATAGCCTCTACAAAAATATCAATCAACCCTCATGAAATATGTTCTTGGACTTGAGGCTATTATCAAATTGTGTGTTGTTGCTAAAAAATGTAAAATGTTTATATGTAAATGAATACAAGAATTAAAATGAATGAAATAAAACATAAAAAAATTAAAAATTAGAAACATAAGTCTCAAAATGAAAATAACCAGATTTTTTTTTATTAATGATAGTTTTTTGAGTTATAGCCAAAATGCCTCTTTTCAAACCCCTGTGAGGGTGATGACCAATGTCAGACTTAGAAGTATAAGATGGAGTTTTAACAATCATACAAGGACAATTGGTGTTTGAAAGAAAATGACCAAGACTAAATACACTAGATCAACCATGTCAAAACCCACCAAGTCTTGACTCTGCAAAATAATCTTAATCAAAACTAAAAAATAATTCATAATTTCTAATAAAACTACAGAGGTTGCCAAGATAAATGAATGACCTTATAAACCATGTCAAATATCAATGCTTCCTAGTCCTTTCTTCTTTGCCACCTTTAGAAAGATCCTAATGTCAACAAGAGGATTTATCCCTTTAAGGAATTTAAAAAATGAAAAATGAAATTCATAAATCTCAATATGAAACAAGAGAAAACCTTATCAAAAGTGTCCTCTCTAATTCCTCATGTCCTCCTTCCTTCCTTTTATTCACTAAAAGTAGTTTTCAAGTAGTTCAACTACCTTTAGTTACTAAAGTTAAATAAATTTAGTTAATAATATGACAACTTATTTATGATAAGGATAAATAATAATGATGATATATAATAATAAATAGGTGGGGTCCCTTGTTATTTTTCATGTCAAATACTTCTTATAACTCCAAAATAATTTTGCAATAAAAAAATCAACATCTACTTGTATCCGCCAAAAATAGCATGATATTTTTCAGTTTTCAAAAGTAAATACCATGGATATGTTGTTTGTAAAAAATAATATCAAAGTCAAAATCATTGTCTTAAGACAAATCAAAATAGTGCAGGGAACTTTTTTTTAAGGAATTCATCCATTTCTTTTAGAAAGTCTTCATATTGAGATTTTTCCCCTTCAAGTGTCTTTATTTCTGGATGCACATAACTCAAATTGATTCCTCTTGTAACTCTAGTAATAATTAGTAAATACAAATATATGACAACATAAATAAGCTTAAAACAACATTTATCAAAATATATTCCATGTCATCTAACACTCGTGTCTTTCTTGTCGCCATACTTTTTTTTTTTCCAAAGAAAATTTGCTCGAAATTATATTAAGATTATAATTTCATTTACATCTTCACAACCATACCCAATGGTATATGTTCATCCCACAGATCCAAAAGAAAAAAATATATTCACCTACTAATCATAGACTTCTAACATCACCATCCAGCTCTATAATAGCTATGACTCAACAATCTCAACTGAGATAATACAAGTCTGAAGGAGACTACAAAAAGTCCATTACTACAGAAACTGAGAAAAAAAAACAAAATTGTGTATCCTTTTCTTCCAAAAAAAATAAATACAATATTCCGATCTCCCCAGAATATTCACCCAAATTATCTCAAAACACACACAATACTAATAGCTCAATCAACAGATGGAAGCAAAAATTTAAAAGAGCTTCAGATGAGTCGGTGGGTCAGCCTTCCCATTTTCCAAATAGTAATAAGTTAATCTGCCTGGAGGCCCAAGCAGTGCTTGTTTGGATAGGCGGTCTGCTTCCTTGTTATTCTCCTTGAAGATGTGGATGTAGCTTACTTCTTGGAACATAGCAGATAAATCCTTGGTTCTGCGCTTCCATCCTTCTAAATCGCTAGTATTTCAAATACTTTTGCTGTTGAGCTAGTCGATTATAACCTTTGAGTCACCAAGGATTTTTAAATTTGTAATTTTCCACAATTTTGCAATAGTTAATGTCACCCAAGCCTCTAGTAACTTGGCTTTGGAGTTTGTACCACTGCCTCCATTTAAAATCCCTCTACAAGCTTTCTGCTCAGAAAATTTTATTACTCCCCCAGCCCCACAGTTCCTACCCTTCAGGATAGATGCTCCATCAAAAAAGGAAATTATATGATCAATGACTTGAAGAACCAAGCTCCATTTGATGGCATTCACAACTTTTGGGCTGTTTCCTGGACAAATATTTCTTAAAGTTTTAAATATGACTGCCCAACAAGAAGGGGCTTTATCCTAAAAAATAACTTGGTTTCTTTCGGCCCAATTAAAACAACATAGATGGACAACCAGAATGATAGGACAACACTTGTCTTTTACCCAGGATTCAAAGCAATGATATATGGACCGTCCCTTCCAATGAAAATCTTGTTTAAGACGGATTGATAAAATGCCCCAGATTGACCGAGTAAACTTGCAGTGAACTAGCAGGTGATTGACGTCTTCATTATCGGCCTTACATAATGGGAAACGACTGGGACCTTGCCAACCTTTACCCCGTAATACTTGCCACGTTAGTATCTTGTTTTCAACATCCATCCATATAATTTTTTTTTTCTTCAATTGAACCTTCCATTTCCAAAGTTTGTTTTTCCATCCAATCACCTGTGGCCAATCTAAAGTAGAGATTATAGCTACATAGAGATTTTTCACAGATAATCTACCCGAAAAGTCTCCTCCAGTCCATATCAAAGAGTCTTCATTCTCATTGAGTGATACCCCTGCCTCATTTAAGTTATCACAAAAATGCTCCCATTCTAATGCTAGGTTGCCCGAAATCCCCAATTCCCTACAACTCATCATACTTATACTTATGAACATGGATAAATGACAATTATATATGGAAAAGGGATGATGCTCTTATCCACTTTGGAATTTCAACTTCTTAAATGCCTCTTTAATATAACAACTCATCATACTTATAATTACAAACATGGATAAATGACAGTTATATATGGAAAAAGTATGATGCTTTTATCCACTTTGGAATTTCAACTTCTTAAATGCCTCTTTAATATAACAACTCATCATACTTATAATTACAAACATGGATAAATGATTAAGTTTTATAAAAAAAAGAAATATCTTATAGAAAGTGATAAATACATGAGATACTTATAATTATGAAAAAGGATAAATGATAATTATATATGAAAAATGAATGATGAATGACTGAGATTTATAAAAAAAAGGAATATCTTTATGGAAAGTGATAAATACATGAGGAGAAAAAGAAATAATTCATATAACATAATTCAACACATCCATCCACTTTCTTAATAAAATTTGAATAACTTTACCTTCTTTTTTAATTCCAAAATTCTTACATGTAAATATTAATCATCAACATGGCAAATTTATGAATCACTCCTTATAACATTCACTACAGTTTTTTTATCATTTTCAATCATCAAATATGTGGCCAACCAACCAAACTTTAATAACCAAAGATGTGCCAAATTATCCAAACATGCCATATACCATTAAAATCCAAGAGGAATATAATTGTCATAACTTATGGAAATGCATAATGGTGTCCATAACACTATGTTTTATTCTCCAAAACAAAAACAAA